>LPNX010772940.1:88506-145532 GCA_001517045.1 Pseudotsuga menziesii | reverse complement strand
CCCCCCCCCCCCCCCTCGCTATTCCTTGTGAAATCATGACCCCGTATCTTTAATGTTGCATTGACATAGCTAGTTGTGGGTATTTTTATTAATTGCATATTTACATGATGTCCAAAATTAAAATGTTCTTGGCTACCACAATAACCATATGCATCGATTTTAATTGGTGAACCATAAAACGCTAAATCCATGGTGGGCCATTGGCCTTGAGCTTCACACTATGATTTAATACGCTATTTATATCATTTACAATGTAATGCAATTGGGGTCAAAACTGGAGTATTACACGGCCAAGATTGTATCCGCAGGGAATATGAACGGCTGATAAAAGTTGTGGAGGTTTCATGGTGGAATATGCAAAGGAGAATATCAACAGCCGATATTTCATCCACATGGATGATAAACGGCTGATGATAGTCATGAAGGTTTCATTGTGAATCTATAAAAGAAATCAAATCAACAGTCAGGATTAAAGCCACAAAAGAGAACAATAGTTTATAGAAGTTGCAAGAGGCAGAAGGCAGAAAGCAGGAAAGAAAGGACTAGGAAGAATGTTGAGTTCTGAGATCCAATTTCTGCATCAAAAAAATATCGATGGTCAAGTTCGTTTCCGCAAGGATAAACGGTGCAGAAATTCGATGCAGAATGCAGAAGGCGGAAAGTCCAGAAATAAGATTAATGAAACTTGTTTTTTTTGGGATCCAATTTCCACATCAAAACAAGATCGATGGTCGAGGTTGTTCCCGCAAGGATCAATGGCGCGGAAAATCTTGTGCAGAATGCGGAAGGTAGAAAGTGGTCAAATGAAGGTATCAATCTATTGGGTTTTCTGATTTTCAGATTCATCAGTGGAAGGAAGAAGGTGAAAGTCAGAAGGATGAAAGCCAGAATACCAAGTGATCATTTCATGGAGTTTCTGACTTCCAAGGTCCATAGCGGAAGGTGGAAAGGAAGAATTCAAAAGGCAGAAAGAGAAGAGACAAAGTGGTCATTTTGTTGAGTTCTGATTCCCAGATTCTACAGCAGAAGGTGGAAGGAGGAATTTCAGAAGGAGGAAATCTAGAATACCAACTAACCATTTCATGGAGGTTCTGACTTCCAAGGTCCATAGCAGAAGGAGGAACACGGAATCGGAACTGTGGAATGGTTCTTGCAAAAGAAAAAACACTTAGCTTTTTGAGTTTTTGGTTTGGAAAACTATTCTATTGGGAAAAGTGTTTCTGAGTTTTGTTAAGCAGATGATTAAAATTTTATATGACCAAGGCTATACTTTAAACTCTCTATTTTGTTTGTAATTCATTATAACAGATAGTTTTTTATTTAAATTGTCTGCAGATATCTGGTTGTAGAATTTTAATTTTATTTCAGAATTTGAGGTATGCTACAGCAAGCATAGTGAGTACCTCCTCCAAGTGGTGCAAGTGCTCCTCCCATGTCATACTATAAATCAGAATGTCATCGAAGAAGAAAAGGACGTACTTATGGAGTTTCTTACTGAACACCTTGTTCATGCATGATTGGAAGGTGGTCGAAGCATTAGTCAATCCAAATGGGATGAACAGAAACTCATAATGTCCAAAATGAAAATGGAAGGTTTTCTTCTGTATGTCTTCCTCCCTCATTCTCATTTGGTGGTACCCTAACCGAAGATCTATTTTGGAGAAGAATTCGGATCCATGCACTCATCCATCAACTCATCAATTCAAGGAACTGCATACCAGGTCTTTATGGTCTTCTTGTTCAAGGCCCAATAATCTATACACATCTCGAGTGTCCCATCTGTCTTCTTCACTTGAACCACCAAAGAATAAAACGGACTGGATCTTGGTCTAATGAGGCCCAACTCAAGGAGCTCCTTGATGTCCTTATCAATTTCATCCTTGAATATCTTTGGATGCTTATAGGGATGGATTTTTATTGGAAGTCTACCAGCTTCCATCTCAATTCGGTTTTCAATTCCACGGTCAGGTAGCCTGCCATGTGGAAGGTCTTCAAAAACCCTCTTGTGCTTGTGCAGTATTTTTTTCAATATATTTGGGCTGAGAGGAAACCTTGGCAAGAATTCAACAACCCATTCAATGTCCCCATTCCTCATTACATATCTCATGCTTTTGGAAGAAATTACTTGGCTTGGATAAGTATTCATGCCTTTTAGTACCACTGATTTTACTTCAAGATATTTGAAACTTATTTGGGTTATCTGGTAATTCACAGAGTGTAATACAATAGAGTACATCCATTGAACACCCAACAACATGTTGGTGTATTGCACATTGACAACATAAAAATTTTCTTTCACAGTGTAGTATACTAGATTCACTTGCAGGTTTGGAATCTAGTGATTGCATTCCATGGTATGGTTCCTTGAGATGACCACAATGAATCCTTCAAAGGACTCAGTCAGCAGTTTTCTTCTCTCCACTATGGCTGCATCAATAAAACTACGCATGGAACCCCCATCAACAAGGACTATGATTTTCTAGCCTTGCAGTACTCCTTTCAACCTTAAAAGTATGGAATCGGGGTACTCCACTGAGTACTACAATTTTGCTACTAGTTTGAGGGAGACTCTTCTCTTCTTCAGTTGTTTCAAACTCTCCATCAGCCATCTCATCTTCTTTCGCAACCTCTTCATCACTTGCATAGAATACTTGGATGTAGTGTGCCTTCCCCTTGACACATTTGTGGCCCAGAACCCAAGGTTCTTGGAAGGAAAAACAAATCCTTTTCCTCCTCAATTCATCCCGATCCTTATAGGAGTAATATCCCTTGCTAGGTCCATGAAATTTTCTCAGATGAGGTCTTTGGTTCTTAAATTTAGGAGGCATAGAGGGTCTGCGAGGATACCTGGTCCTCAGGATTGCATCTTGGAAATCTCTAGTTCTGCTCACAACTTCTTGAAAAGTTGTGGGTATGTAAGCTTTCACCAACCATGTCAAAGGTTCAACCAGTCCTTCTATAAACAAAAGGATCATCCTTTCTTCTGATATATCAGCGACCATTACAGACACCTTTTGGAATTTTGATATGTATGACTCAGGAGTTCCCACTTTCCTAATGTGTGCCAAATCACAGAAAGAGACATCAGATCTCTCAGTTCAAACCTTTATGTTAGTCTCTAGGTGAATTCATCATAGGAGACTACTTGATCATGGACCAAGGTATTCATGCCATGAAACCACAAGTCAATGGCCTCCCCATCAATATGTAAGGCTTCCAACTTGATGGAATCCCTTTCATCCATAGAGTTCAGTTGGAAATAGGTGTCCATTTTATGGATCCAAGAGCTCATTGAGCACTTGGAATTGCCATCAAAGTATGGTAAGGTGATTTTTCCAATGACATTCCTTAATTATGAATTCTGATATGGAATCCTTGAAGTTCATCTTAGATTCCCCCTATATTGAGCCTCAATAAAAGCTCTGAATGGAAGAGCCCTTCTGCATTCTTCACTCAAGGTTTGATAAGCAGAAAACTTCTCCTCCCATGTAGGTATTTTTTCATCTTGTGCTTCATGGTCTTCCTTTGGGAACTCTAGAAATTTTGGCATAGTAGGTCCGAGCTGCAAATTTTTTTCCTCTTTATACTATAGAGTCCTATTCTAAGGCCTAGTCTTTGGGAAGATATATAGACCCATGATCTTTCTCTCTTCACATTGGGAACTAATGTTGCTCCCTTCTCCATCTTTAACTCCCAGCTATTTAGATAGGAATTCTCTGGTCTCTTGACCAGACTATATGATGCTAGTTGAAATTTCTTGCATACCTTTCAACATGTTCTTCACAAAGTTCCTGAACTCATCTTTATCATCCCTATCTTCCTGGAATCTCCCTTCCACAGATTCAACTTCCTCCTCTTCAAGGATCTTTCTTTTAGAATCAGAATTATATTTTGGACCCATCGATGAATATCAAGAGCATGTATGGAGGACCATGCTCTGATACCACTATAATGATCCAAATTCTGATATACATATCAGATCACTAAAACTGCTGCAAACTTAATTAAAATTTATGATATGAACTTGCAGTAAAATTTTAGACTAGGAAAATCAAAGTATTTTGCTGAGAAATTTGTAGGTATGGGAGGAGGCATAGGGAAAAAAAAGGTAAGTTTAAAAATAATGAATTCAATTTCCCTAACACATTTATATTGGGGAACATCTAGGTTTTAGATTCCGCTATGCGGAAACTTACTCCCACACTTCTGGGTCACCCAACCGTGAAACTAGGAAGACTTATTCAGTCCTTTCGACCAAAGGCTTGGGGAAAATAACATAGATTTTGTATGAAATTTATACAACAAAAATTAATTTTCATGACATTTCAGAATGGTTCTAGATAAATTTATGGAGTTTAGGAAATTTAGGCAAATTTGGCCCAAAGAGTCCCTATGTAGTGCAGGACACCGAAACAGTGTACGAACTCAACTAATTTCTTGTGTGAGAGTATGTACGGATACATGGGTCTTTCAATGACACAAAAAACCTTGCAAAATCGAAATTGAGTGAATAGAAATCACAGAATTGAAGAAGTAGCTAGACTAGTTAACTTAGCCTAGTCATCTAGCTAGGGTGCATAAATACACATGAAATTCATGGAAGAAGTGCATCATATATGTGAAATTAAATTAACATAGCCTGATACAGCTTATATCAACATATTACATCACTCATAATAATTCTCATATGCTTGACTCATTTATTATTTCATTTACTTAACCCAAAACCCTCAGTTAAGCATGGATTGATGCTCATTGATAGAAGATGTGACATATTAACTAATGGGACAGTATGTTGATAGTAATATAGAGATATTTATTAGATTTATTTGACTGGTGCATAACAAAAGGGAAGTGGAGGATTTACCACTTCGAAAATAGAGCTCAGAACAGTGGGAAGGAGGCTTAAAATCATACATGAGACTGGTTGGGAGCGTAGATGAAGCTTGGGCTTCACTGGAGCTCTAATTTACTGATATCATGGCTGCAATAGATGAATTATATTATCTCACTTTCTGATCATCACGCGCTCCACACCTGCAATGAGAAAGGAATGGGAATGGAGGAGTGGGGAAGGAAGGATTTCGAGGTGATCTCCCAAAGGTCTGAGGTACATCACTCAGAAATATATGCTTCACATAAGCATGAACCAATGATTCATCAACCAAACTAGTAAATGGAGCTTGATTCTCCTTCAATATATATTTGGGTGACCTGCTTAGAAAGTAGAGGCAATAGGTGACCTGTGAGAGAAAGTCATCCACCTAAAACCCTAACTCTAGCTAAGTCACGTGCCCTCCTTGAGAAAATTCGAATGTAGGGGTCATGTGGAGATGTTTCCCTATCCAAGTCATCGATGTGACTCAACAACTGCACCCTCCTTAGTCAAATATTTCATGCTTTTATCCCTGACATCCGTTATGCTTTTCCCTGCTTTTGAGACTGAGTATCTAAAAGGAAACTGCGCCCTCCTTTGTCAAAAGTTTTTTCTTTTCCTATGACATATTTTCTGATTCTGCAAAAGCAAAATTGCGCTATCCTTTGTCTAATGTTTCCTACTTTTATCTTTAACTGCTTTTATGTGGATTTTGGGCACTTTCCCTTTTCCTCCCTAACTGCTTTTTTCATAGAGTTCCTAATTATTTCCCCTTGGAAAGTTGACTTTCCCAATGCACCCCCTAACATGCCAAGCTCATTTCCACATAATTATATTTCATAATAAACAATAATGATAAATAAAATCAAATACATGCCTCAATAATGTTTATTTAGCAAAATTTCCCTAGGCAACTTAATTAAGTCCTCTTAGTCCCCCTAGGTGTTTAGCATGGTCCACACTTTTGTTGGTCAATTAGGTGGGGACATGACAGTGATCTTGATTAATTCCTCCTTAGTGGATACATAGACCAACTCAGGGGTGGTCTCTTAGCTGAAAGAATATAGGATAGATAGAGACCTATGATTGGGTGGAACATTGCTCTTCCATAGCCAGTTTCTCAGTCAATTACAATTAAAAGATAAGTGTCATTTTTGTCTCTAAATATATCATTTGTATATTGTGAATGAATGTTTAATTATCCTGAATTGAATGATGTGTTCCAATTTGAATTGCAAAATTAAATTTCTATGAATAGCATGAAAAAGAGATTGATTATCATGCATGATTTTAATGTTATTCCTGCGATGAACATACTGGTAATTGCATGTTGTGTGTGCATTAATAGAGTTGAATCACAAATAAGGTTTCCAAAGTCCTAAGAAAGAAGGAAATCCTTACAGCCTTTAAACCTTTAGAAACCATAAGGTAGAAAATGAGGACTCTTAAAGACAAGACTAATGAACATCAACATAAAGGTGTCTATAGGGTTACATGTTCATGTGACCTTAACTACATTGGTGAGACCAGTCGGTCGCTCAAGGTTAGATTAAAGGAACATGGGGCCAACATTCACAACCAATGCATCCACACCTCTGCCCTGGCAGAACACTCAGAAAATTTTAAACATCATAACTGCCTTGAAGAAACCTCGATGATTGCAAAAGAAAACCACTACTATAAAAGAAGATTCAGAGAAGCCCTAGATATTATCAAACACCCTAACAACTTTAATAGGGATGGTGGTTTCGAGGTTAGTAAGAATTGGGTTCCCCTAATTAAGTCTCAAAAAAAACTCAGATTGTCTAGGTTTTAGCCAAACTTAATAAAAAAACCTTGATAATAAAAAATTGCACCTTAATAAAAAACTTAAAAAATCTAAAAACTCTAATAATTTTCAAAATACCAAAAAACCTTAATAGAAAACCTTAATAAATAAATAAAACCTTAATTAAACTCTTCCTTTTAAAATGAAACTTTTAAATAATTAATAAACTTTTTATAAAAGAAAACCTTTATAACATATTATTATTATTATAATATATTATAATAAAATTTATTAACACTAACTTATAGTTTCCAATTACTATAAAAGAAGATTTATTTTAAATCTTAAAAAATATTAATAAATTAATAATTAAAAAAATAATTTGAATTCTCAACATTATCTTATAAAAATTATAAAACTACAATATTTATTAATTAAAAATTATAAGATTATAATATTTATTAATTAGAAATTATAATATTTTATAACAAAATTTAAAATATTATAAAAAAAAATTTAACAAAATATTATCAATTTTTTTTTACCTAACCTAGAAATAGTCGACCAATTATAATTAAATAACTTAAACACACAAACCCTTATTTATTACTTTGGAACTGTAGCTATTCTACTTCACTTCTTGTCCTGATGATGGTTCTTGATTCGGAATCGAAACGTCGACTTACAAAATGACTACTGTGGATTCTCTGGAAAAACCCTACATTAACCTACCTCACCGCAGAAACTTACTAACTGAAATATTATTTTATTATTTTATTATTTTCCTTAAGAGGCCCATTTTAGACCTCAAAATTCCTCTAATGGAGGGTATGAGGCAGGGATGAGGAATATAGAAAGAGGGATAAGGTTAAAGGGAGGGAGGGAGGAAGACAAGGTGAGAAAGAGAGTGATTGGGAGAAAATGAGGAAGGGATGGGAAATGATGGGAGAGGGAGAGAGAGAGATAAGGTATGAATATTTAGGAATGGAGGGAAGGAGGGAGGATGAGAGGGATAAAGTGGGGGGATGGAGGAAGGGACAAAGAAAGTTGGGGAATGGAGAGGGAGGAAGAGGGAAAGGAGAGTGCGGAAGGGAGGGATGGAGAAATGTAGGATGTGCATGTGTGCAAGAGGAATTAGAGAGATAGAGAAAGGGGGGTTGTAGAGGGGGGAGGGTGACAAAGATATGGGGGAGATAGTGAGGGAAAGAGAGAGGGATGGAGGACTCAAGGATGAGAGGGAGGGAGGGACATAAATAGAGGGAGGTAGGTAGAGGGAGAGAATAAGAGATGGGGAGAGAGTGAGGGAAAGAGATATGGAGGAACAAAAGGTGGGGAAGTGAGAGAGAGAGGGGGGAGTAGTGGGACAGAGGAAGGAAGAGAGAGTTATGGTAAAGAGATAAAGACAAGGAAGATAAGGACACACACACACATAGAGGAGGGGAAGAGATGTAGTGACAGAGGAAGATATGAAGAGGAAGGAGGGAGGGAGCAAGGGAGAAAGGATGGAGAGAAGTGTTGGAGTCATTTTCCAACCACACATCATTATTTGGTCTTCTTTTGGCCTAATTTACCACTTATCCTAAGTTTTGACTCAAGCATGTGACTGCATCATCATACTGGAGCTCCTCCTTCAATCGGGGATCCTAACTGATCCTCCTCCTTCAATATAGGAGAAAAAATGGGTTGATTTTCATGATATAAGCACCCCATTCAGTTAACTGGAGGTTGTTTCACCTACCTTTTAGTTAAACTAAATTTGTAAAGGCGCCTTCCTCGTCAATTTGCCTATTTTGGGTTAAAAACAATTAACTGGAATGATTAAAGGATCCTCCACCTACTTTTGGTGACTCGGTTTAGTTTAGTTTAGTTCATCTCACCGTGATCTCACCTAGCTGAAGTCAGATAGGTTGCCTCACCTACTTGTTGGCATGCAATTTAGTTTTGTTTAGTTAGACTCGATCTAAGCTACCTATGAGTTAGTTAGAGTCAATTAAGTTGGAGTTAAGTGTTTATTTGATGTGCCTAGTGGTGTTTAACTGACAATTAAGCCACTCTCATGTAATGAATTCGAATGGCCTCTCTTGGATTTGAATTGCATAGCTATTCATGCCATTGTATTTCATTGTATCACTACTTATGATTAATGATAAGAAAATATACAGTTGCAAGTTATTTTGCACTATTTCATGTCATTTCTGATTAAAATTGACCTGTGTAATCTACTGTAAGTTTCTGTCTTGGTCCTTAGATTGTCGTGAATCCAATTTTATATCTTATCAGATCCATGGAAAGATAAGGAAACTGTTCTACAGGTTTCTTGTTGGATCTATGAAGAAGATTGACCAAAATTGCTCAAAATTATTCCAACACTACACCAGAAGCAAAGAGTTTTTGACATAAGTACTAAAAAATATCCTTGCTCCCTATGGATTATGTCTAGAGAAGTCTATCCAGGCGTGAAGCAAACTCCAAAAGTGTAGGTTGTTTGACCTTATTTTGTTTGTTTTGTGTGATTGCAGGTATCTCAAGCACTTCTATTTCATTCTCCACAGCTGCAAAATGGAATCCTCTTCAAGCAATATTATCACTCCTTTCAATTGTCATCATTGGAAAGAGGATATTGAGATAGTATTGTGCTCCAAAGGACTTCAGAGTCACCATGGGCATGGAGATAAAGCTGAATGTAGTAATAGAGAAGGAAAAATATTAGAACAAACTAGATGAAGCATATGGTTTCCTATGGCTCTCCATTTATAAGTATCTTATTTTCCATCTTTGTGGATTGAAAAATCCCAAGGAAGTGTGGGAACAACTTTCTAAACTCTTTAGCAAGCAGGATGATTTGGAAGCCTATCATTTGGAGAATGAAATATCTCTCTCAATCCAGGAAAATTTGATACCATAAATTAATTCTTCACTAAGTTTAAGCACCTTGTGCTCCAATTGAAGCAATGTGAAGTTGAGAAGAAATATGATCAACTCATCCTTTCTATCCTTTCAAAGCTTGGACCAGATGACTATGTTTCTGTGTCTACCTTTCATACTGGAAAGCTTACAATTCCAAATTGGAAGATGCCGACCCTAAATGCATTCATTAAGACCCTTACCAATGAGCATGATAAACTTGTTTAGATGGGATACTTGAGATCCTCCAAAGATCAATATTTTTATGCTGGAGGACCCAAAGGTTCGAATGCAAAAAGAAAGCAAAAGAAAGAGAAGACAAAGTTTGATCCTCCCAGGTAGAAGGAGAAAAATTAGGAGTTGGATGAGTCCTCAAGCTCAAGGAAAAACAAGCAACGGGGAAAATAGAAGACAAAGTGATCTTACTGTGCAAGAGGCTTTCACCCCAAAATATCTTGCATGAAGAGGCCAATTTGTCATATGACCTTACCTTCATAGGTGACCTTTCAATATTTACATGGGTATACTTTCTCAAAAAGAAGTCGGAAGTTCTTGGAAACTCCATAGATTTTAAAGCTTCCGTTGAGACTGCTACTACGAGCAAGATCAAAGATCTCATATCTAATAATGGCGTCGAATACATTAAATCATATATGCTTCAAATTTGTGCCAAAAGTGGAATCAATATACAGCACATTGTTCCCTACACACCTCAGTAGAATGGTGCAATGGAAAAGAAAAGCTGGGTACTAAACGAAATGACAACCTATATGCTTGAGTCTAAGGATTTGGATGCAAATATTTGGGATGAAGCTATGAATATTTTTTCCTACATTCATAATAGTGTCCTGCATTCATCCTTCAAATTAAAAACACCTTTTGAATCATACACCAATCACAAACCAGATGTGTCTAATTTCAGGGTTTTCAGATCCACTTCTTGGACTCGAATTCCACTAGATAAGAGAAAGTCTTTGCAACCACATATTTTTGAGTGAATATTCATTGCGTATGATGAGGAACCAAAGGAACATCAGAACTAAAAATATACTCATCAATAGAAGTGTCCACTTCGAATAACCTCTCCAAGATTTGAAACTAGTTGAGGAAGAAACCGTTGAACTACCTTCTCTTTATGTTGAATGAGTTTGGGATGAAAATGAAAGTGTGAGGTCTGATATTTCAAACCTGATCTCTAATATCACTGAGAATGAAATATCAGGTTTTGAATCAGTTCCGAATGAGCCTTCTCATATACCAAAATGGGCCGAAAATACTCTTACTTCTGTCAGGTCAAATGTTGGAAATCCTACTGAGCCAAGGAGAACTCGGGCATATTTTCAAAGAGTAGGTATTTTTCTTTATTGCTGTGATTATTTGATTTCCTATAAGTGCTACATTATTATAGGATCTGATCCTAATGCATATTATCATGCTCAGAATGATCCTCAATGGAAAGCTGCAATAGATGAAGAGTTTAACTCTCTTTGAAAAAATGCAACCCGAGATCTAGTTTTCCTTCCACCTAGGAGGAAACTTGTTCAATGAAAATGGGCCTATCGGACAACATTTTCTGTATATGGATCAAACTAAAAATAGAAATCATGGCTAGTAGAAAAATTCTTCTCCTAAGTCCAAGGAGTGGACTACACTCAGCCCTTTGCACCGGTGGCAAAAAATGGATTCTATACAGCTAGTCTTAGCCATTTCTGCATCCAAACACTAGGAGGTGTACCATATGGATGTAAAAAGATAATTTATTCATGGAGACTTGAAATAAAATATCTACATGAAGAAACCTAAAGGCTACACATCATATCCATCATTAGTTTGCAATATTAACAAATTCTTGTGTTCCTTAAAACAGGCCCCAAGAACTTGGTACGCCAAAATGAAATTTTTTCTGCTATCAGAAAACTTTGAAAGATGTAAGTCCGATCCAAATGTGTACTTGTAGAAACATGAAGGTAATATGTTCATTATAGTTCTGTATGTTGATGATCTATTAATTACAAGAAGCACCCTTGCTTCAATCATCTTTATAAAAACTGCTTTACATGAAGCTTTTCAGATGAGTGATCTAGGACTATTGAGGCAATTTCTCAGGCTAGAAATAACTAAAGATTTTTATGGGATCATGTTTTCCAAATAAAAATATGATTTAGACGTATTAATTAAGTTTAATATGGATTATTGTAAGGTAGCATCTTTCCCATTCCTCTTGGGAGTCAATCTTGAAGAGGGAAATTCTACTCCATAGGTGGATTCTACTCTCTATCGTTAGTTGATTGGAATCCTTCTCTACTTGACACCTTCAAGGCCTGACATTGTCGTGAATGTTGTATCAAGGTATATGAATCAACCTCATGAACTTCATTGGAGGGAATACAAGAGGATTCTATAGTAAGTGCAGGGTACTAGAACCTATGGCATTCACTATGTTGTTGATTCCAAACTAGACTTGGTAGGATTCATAGATTTTGAATGGGTAGGAGATAGCGTAGATCATAAGTCTACTTCCGGCTATGTTTTCATGTTTTGAGGTGGGCCTATTTTTTGGTCAAGCAAAAAGTAGGTTATCATTTCCCTTTCTTTAGCAGAGTCAGAGTATCGAGGAGCGATCAATGCATGCATACAGGCAGTTTTCTTGCAAGGTATTTTGGAAGAGTTTGACATTGGTAGCACTTGATCTACTATCATTTTTTGTGACAATCAAAGTGCTATCAATATCTCGATAGATCCAATTCAAAGGAAGAGAACCAAACACATCAATATCCACATGCACTACATCATAGAACTTATGCATGACAGAACAACTATTCTGCATTATTGCCCCGCAGGTGAGCAAATTGCAGACATTTTCACCAAGAAGTTCACTAAGAATAAGTTCAATTACCTCCATTCACTGCTAGGGGTGAGTTCTATCATGGTGAACACAAATTAATTCTTTAGTGTTCATTTTGAGGGGGGGGGGGGGGGGGGGTTCGCACAGTTTGAGCATTTTAGAGTTATTTTTTTTGTAAAGGGTGACCTATGACCTTTGTTGCAGGGGGCCTATTTTGTTTTACTCATCCACATAATATTATATTAATGGGGGGTTTTGGAGTCATTTTCCAACCACACATCATTATTTGACCTATTTTGTCATAATTTACCGTGTATCCTAAGTTTTGACTCAAACATGTGATTGCATCATCATACTGGAGCTCCTCCTTCAATCAGGGAGCCTAACTAAGCCTCCTCCTTCAATATAGGAGAAAATATGGGTTGATATGCATGACATAAGCACCCCATTCGGTTAACTAGAGGTTGTTTCACCTACCTTTTAGTTAAAACAAACATTCAAAGGTGCCTTCCTCATCAATTTTCCTATTTTTGGTTAAAAGTAGTTAATTGAAGTGATTAAAGGAACCTCCACCTACTTTTTGGTGATTCAATTCAATTCAGTTCAGTTCATATCACTAAATAAATTCATATAGGAAATATCACCTACTTGTGGGCATGCAGTTGACTTCCATTCAGTTAGACTCAATCTAAACTGCCACAGAGTCAGTTAGAGTCAATTACGTTGGAGTTAAGTGGTAAGTGGTTAACTGATGTGTCGAGTCGTGTTTAACTGAAAATTAAGCCACTCTAATGTAATGAATTCGAATGACCTCTCTTGTATTCGAATTGCATGTCTATTCATGGCATTGTATTGCATTGTATCACTACTTCTGATTAATGATAAGCAAATATACAGTTGCAAGTCTTTTTGCACTGTTTCATGTCATTTCCAAGTAAAATTGATATGTGTAATCTAGTGTAATTTTTTGTCTTGGTCCTTAGATTGATGTGACTCCAATTTTATAAGAAGGAGGGATGGAGGGAGAGGAAGAGGGAGAGGGATAACGGGAGAAGAAAGGACTAGAGGGTAAAGAGATAGGGGCCATGTAGGGGAGATATAGACATACAGAAAAGAGGGAAAGGAAAAGAGAGGGAGGGGAAAATTTAGAATTCATGATATGTTATACTAGACAAGCGATAGAGGTATTTTCCAAAATGGACTCTCTCATAATAACAATACATTAATCAATACCATGGCTGATTTACAAAACCATGAGCCAAAGAACTAATGAAGGCTCCACACATGTGCCAAAGAGTAAATATCATTTTCATCATATATAGAGAGAGAGAGAGAGATTTTCAATACAGTGGGTTGTTTATAAAATCATCGGAGAAAACCATGAACCAAAGAACTAATTAAGACTATGATATTATAGAATGTTTATCCTATTTCAAGGTGAGAATATTTAAATGTAAATATATATATATTTTTTTTAAATTTAGTCATAATTCGTGAGCGCTTTAATGAATTAAATTTTGCACGAATTAGTGAAGTAAATTGTGTGTGCAATTTATTGCCCATACCTGCGTGTCAAAATACTTGTTAGGCTCGACTTGCTCCAATATTAGTCTTAAAGAATGCAAGAGTGATGTTTTGTTAAGAGCAGATTTTATGAAACTAGCATTGCATAAAAAATGTCCTCCAACCTTTTGGGCTCATATATATATATATAACTAACAAACAAACAAATCCCGTGGCCATAAGAGAGTGGAGGAGCCACCCATATCTGTAGCCACCCACAAAAAATACAAATTCACCTTGAGAGGAGACAAAATCGAGGTAGAGAAAAAACAAATTTGAGTCTTAGACGAGACAAATTGACGCCACAATGCATCCTAAATCATTGAGTTTGTGATTTGTCTTACCTCCAAAAATCAATATTTCATTTTGGAAAAAACTATACGAAGGCCTTTTACTATCCGGAGGGTTTTCATATGAAGGGTTCTTACTATCATATTGGGCTTTTGCTATTCATATTTGGAAAATTTTATATGAAGGGGTTTTACTATCCATTAATTTTTTTTGCCTAAAAATTCAATATCTTATTTCGGGAAAAAATATATGAAGGGTTTTTACTATTAGTATCTTATTCTTTTTTATGATGTAGGTCAAATTCATTCTCTTCCATTGTCAACATTGAGAGGCTTCAAATACTTCTTTCCATACTTTATAATTAAATTTATTTTTTCAAATGGATTAGTATGCATCACCTTCCTCTTCCAACTCAAGGAAGACATCAATTTTGAAATAATTTATTTTAGAAAAAGAAAAATACATTCTTCAAGATATTGTTATTTCCTTCCGACTTCACAAATTTTCCATGTTATTATACCTACAACTTTTAGTATCAAATTAACCAAGATATGATCTAAAAAGTAGTAGCTTCTAGCTGAACATGACTTAATTTTAGACAATATTTGGCATTAATGCAATGTTGGAAGTTTTGTTTGGCCATATTTAAAATTTTAGTGCACCAAAATTTTAAGGGGAAAAGATTATTACTACATTATCCCGTTTGATGAGCACACCCAAATTATTACTAGCTGTAAGACAACTATGATTCAATGATCATGACAAATATAATGATAGTCGTATTTGGTTAAGTTAAAAATATGAAAGTAAGAGAACCAAAAAATGAAATTGAAGATGAAGAAAAAACGGAAAAGTAATGCCATGGCATGAGGAGAATGTACGTTAAATAAAGTTGGTCATAATTTGTGAGTATACACAGAAGCTATTGCTATTGTTTATATCAGTCAATATACAGACGAACAATTGTTAGGACGTCCCCATTTGTGACAACGCCTCTCCGGTTTAGGATAATACGTAACATGCAATTGTGAACCGGTGCGATTTGTTTAGCAAGACGTATATATTATATCGATATAGAAAGATGTAACAATTTTTATTTTTATTTTCAACCGGAAAAAATTTAGGATCAAAAGTCCATTGTCAAGCAAAAAATCAAAATCAGTCAAAGCATAAAGCTTTTTACATCAACAACTGTTGTATCAGTTCATAACAGCTCAAAAAAAACAAAAACATCTATATCATCTTACAGATCAAGAAAAGGCGTTTACATCACCCCATATATGCATAATATGTATTGAAACCTGTACAAGTTCTGATAATGAACATTACTTCATCGAAGTATATCATATATATTCAAAAACCTTCTTCAAAATGAGACTGAGTTCATCTTAAAAAAACCTTCATCAAGTATACCTGGGAAAAAATACAGAATTGTATCCAATAAAACCAACAACAAGTATATCTAAAAAGACTGATAACTTTCATTCATTTCAGCTCCTCGAAATCCCCTTATAATCCAGCACCCATCTGGTTCCAAAGCTCCAGATTTCGCTAACCCATCTGCCTTTGAATTTATTTCACGATAGATATGCTTGAACATCAAATTTTCAAACATATTTGAAAGCCTGTTTACTTCATAAAGAACCTGTGTAAGCTCTAAGTTAAAAAATCGAAACTTACCATTAGCCCAATTAATGACTAACTGTGAATCACCAAATAACTAGAGTTTTACAATATTTTTCTCCCTAGCCAAAGTAAGCAGGAGCTTTAAAGCATAGAACTCTGCAAAATTATTAGATCCAATCCCTAAACTAGCCTTGAAAGAAAAACAATGCTCATCAGCAATATAAATCATACCTCCAGCACCACATATTTTTGGTTCACCTACAGAAAATCCATCAAAATACCCCCAAGGGTATGATTTATCTATTTCTTCAATAGCAACAGCTCTGATATTAGCAGTCAAACTATATTGAGGTAAAGACCTCATCAAACCCAGACTCATAATAGAAACCTAAGCAGGAGTCATGGAAAAGTCTTCAAAGCAAACAAGGTTTCTGGCTTTCCAAATATTCCATAAAACAATAATTGGTAAAGTTTTAATATGTTTAACTTTCAAATTTAGGCACCAAGTCTTCAAGGAATCATGAACAGTTCCCCCAAACCACAAATTGTTCATCTTTAGTCTATCCTCAAGATTCATCCAAACACACTGAGTAAATGGACACTCCACACCAATATGGAGATTAGTCTCAATATTCAGTTTACAAAGATAACATCTACCAGGACCTTCCCTTCCTTTCCTAACAATTATATCCTAGGTAAGTGCTTTATCAGATAACAGAAACCAACAACATATTTTTTCCTTCAGAGGGCACTTAAACTTCCATAATAATTTCCACCACCAAGAATGATCCATACCATTCCTATCGAACGGAAGCTGTACATATCCTTCTTTTGGAGTATACAATCCAGATTTAGACAGATTCCATACCAACACATCATTATCATTAGTCAACGTCACATGAATACGTTTAAGTATGGATAAATATCCATTCCAAACTGTAGCCTCTTGATGATCTTCTAAACCAAGTTGTTCAACTAAAATCCAACCCTGTTCCATAAAAGGAATCAGACGAAGGACTTCGATATCTTTGAGTGAAAAAACCCCAACATCATGGAGTTTGCTAATAATAAAGGAGGTAATAAATGTCGCCATTTGCATCCAACCCACGGATCCATCCCAAGCCAGAGTGATACACCAGACCCGATTTTCCAAACCAAATTATTACCAATAATATGAAAATCCCAAATAATCGCTTTCCAGCAAATGGACATGCTCCTTTTCTGTTTAACCATAGATCTAATCCAATCCAATAAAGACATTGGATATATATATTTTTGGACAACAATCTAAACCCACAAACCTTTACCATTAATGACTTTCCAGACATTTTTAGTAGCCAAAGCTTTAGCAAAAATAGATGGGATTTTTAATCCCCAACCTCGAAGGAATTTTGGACAAGCCAAAGAATTCCAAAAGGTCCATGGTAAACCAACAGAATCCTTGTTACCAGCCCAAAGAAATTTAAAGCACAACTTCCTTATTTTGTCTAAAATACCCACAGGTATCCAAAAATGCATCTAGAATACTGGAAAAAATGCATCTAGAATACCGGAAAAGCCTCAAGAATTGCTTTGACCAAGATTAACTTACCACCCTTGGAAAGCCAACAAAAACTCCAGTTTCTTATCCTGTTTTCGACTTTGACAATCAACCAATCCCAATCCTTGATCAGATATCTGCAACATTTAAGATTAAAACCCAAATACTTCATTCCATTATCATGTTTTAACACAAGAAAAGTAAATATATTCTGAATAGTAATAATCTCTATCTCATTCAGGTTAGAGAAATATAATACATATTTATCCTCATTAATCTCCATTCTAGATGCCTTAACAAATACCAATAAAACCTCATATAATGTAGATAAAGATTGCTCAGTACCATCAGTTATCATTATAATATCATCCACAAATAGTAAATGGGTTAATGAAATATCATTGCCAAAGGATAAACCATGATAATACCCACATTCTTTGGCATTCAATATAGCTCTGCTTAATCCTTCAACCACAATGGGGAACAATAATGGGGCTAAACGACATCCTTGGCTAAGTCCCCTACCATATTTGAAAAATGAAGATGCAGCACCATTAACAAGTAAGGAAAACGAGACAAAAGAAAGACCGCTCATAATCCAAGCAATAAAAGAACCTGCAAAACCCATCTTAGATAGTATGACTCGAAGGTAAGTCCAGTTCACCCGATCATAGTCTTTGGACAGACCAATTTTTAAAAGAACTGATTTTGAACATTTACTATGAATAGAATGCATTCCTTCCTAAACTCCCCCACAACATCATGAATTTGTCTGCCAGGCAAAAAAGCAAACTATTCATCAAATATATAACCCCCCAACACCTTCCTGATTTGAGTAGAAATAATCTTACTGATGATCTTATAAATGTAATTACACATGGAGATAGCCCTAAAATCATCAAACGTTTTAGGTTGAGCAGTATTGGGAACTAAATCTATAAAAGTAGAATTAAACACCACGAGGATTTTACCCAATTTCTGAGAGTCTTCAACAACCCTAAGAAGATCCCCACCCAAGACATCAAAAAGAGACATATAAACTTCAACAGGAATCCCATCTAGACCAGGGCTCTTATCATTCTTGCTCAAGGAGAGGATAGATAGAATTTCTTGCAATGTAACTTCTTTCATGAGTTCCTCATTATCTTCCTCGGAAATAGAAGAAGGAAATAACCTTGCACTCTTTACAATTTTAGGCAGGTGCAAGTCCTTTTCTTCTTGAAACAATGTTTCAAAATGTTGAACCCCTGTACATGCAATTGATTCAAAACCTTCAACCACCTTACCCTCATCATCAACAATCTTCCAAATGGAATTAATATATTTCCTATAATTCGAATATTTATGAAAAAAAGGCGTATTATCATCCCCACAAAGCAACCATAATGCCATACTTTTTTGTCTCACCTCCTGTTCATGCACACCTAAAATATTCCTCTTCTTAGCTTCCATCTCAACCAAATAAAGTTTATCACTATCAGATGCAAAGCCAAAACCCAACTTGTTAATAGATTCAGCCAGTAAAAGCTCAATATCAACAAGATCCTTCTGATCTTGTGCTTTTTTCCTGACTGGCCATCCTATAGAAATATCTTTGATAGTCTTAAGATTTAAAGAAAATTGAGAAGCAAGAGATAACAAAGATCTCTCATCAAAAACTTTCCAAGAAATTTTTAGATCGGATACCAAATCCTCATACACTAACCAAGAAGCATTGAACTTGAATGGGCTGGGATTTCTAAGATGATCATTCAAAATTTGGAAATAAACAGTATAGTGATTAGAATCACCTCCACAGCCAACTTATTGTCTAAAATGTAAATTAAAATCCAGAAGATCAGCTGATATAAGAAAACAATCTAATATTTTACATATATTTTCTCCACCAACTCTTCGATTTGACCATGTTGGGAGAATAACAGTCGGATCAATATCGACCAAACCAAACCCATCCATCAATTTAGTAAAATAATTAGATAAAGAGTCCACTCTTGCTTTAGCACCCCAAATTTCAGAAAACCTCACAGAAAAATTCAAATCCCCTCGAAAGATAAGATTGTTACAAAGTAAACAACTGTCTTAGCAAAATTGTTCAAGAACAATTCCCTATCTCCATAAGGACCATAAATATTAATAAAATGTAAATCCAACTTGATCTCTAGAGAAAAAAGCTTAACACATAGTCTCGAGAACACATCCCACGCATTTAACAAATGAAACTGTCGAAACTTCCAACCCAATAATAAACCCCCGGAGTTACCTTTTGCATCCATAGATACAAACTTCCATTCCTTAAACATGAATTCCAACTCACTAACCAGATTAGACCCATCACTCATAGCTTCTTGCAAAAATAAAACATCAATTGCATGTTCTTCAATCAACCTTCGAACCGCTAATTTTTGGGGATTACTAGCTAACCCACGACAATTGAGGATCATCACGATCATCAAGAAACAACTACGGGGGAATCCTCTACTCTAAGTTCCCCAGGACAGTCCACCACATCCTCAATCAAAATTAGACTTAAAGAATCACCAACCAGAGAAGGAATCCCTGGTCCACAATCCTTGTCAAAATCCACCTTAAACACCTTTGCACAAAAGCACAGAAAATAACCCCTACTAGGCATAGTTTTAACAATAGGAGAAGATGTAAAACCTAAATTACCCAAAGCATAAACATATTTACTTATGGGTAAATCCAACCCATAGCGACCCAAGTTTTTAGACAAAGCAGAAGGTCCAACCCCTTCCAACAAAGAAGATACACACGGAGACTTTAAAGAGTCTAGACTATTAGGCTCTAAAACAAAATCAATCTTACTGTTCGAATAACTAGAAAGATCCACCAACCCAACACCCTGATCGAGACCCATAGACTCCTTAGAAATACTCCCCTCCTTCTTGACTCGCCAAACTGCTTTGGCCTTAGGGACAGAGAACAGTTTATTGTTGAATGGTAAAGAGCACTAGGGAATCAGATGCCCATAGGCGTGGCACCTATTGCACCGAAAAGGAAGACCCACATAATACAGTGGCTGACAAAACTCTGAACCCCCCCTTTTAATCAGTAAGTCAGCCGCTAGGCCCTTTCTTAAATCTAGGAGAACTAAAACCTTCCCCAAACAGCAAACCCCCGACTTAAGAAATGAAAAATCAGTCTCCACAAGAGTCCCCAAAGAGTTCCCAACTAGTTTGAAAAAATCCACAGACTAGTACTCAAAAGGGAGATTGGGAATTTTGACCCAAATTGGTAATAGATCATACCTTTCGCTTCTAGGGTCAAAAAGAGGTGTGCATCTCTTTAGCATCAAACCGGCATTGTTCTGATGCCAAACCCCCACAAGAATCAAAGCCGCATCACCATCTGAACAGAATTTGAACGCAATATAGCCTCTCGGGAGAAAATAAACAGCAGGGAAGATACTAACAGACTCCTCCCATGTATCCTTAACCCATTTATCAACCCCCACGGCATTAAATTTTCAACCATTAAATCGATCAACGAGAGTAGTGGCATGCATTAAAACAATGTCATTTAGACCAATATCTTCACCTACTGTCAACAAAACTGGCTTGTCAAATTTCCTAATAGGCTATCTCGGGTGCTTCTTATGGAGCCCAACTACAGGAAGCTCTAAAACCTTCCTTCCCTGGTGAAAAGAGAAATCCACCTTTTCAGCAACCCCAACCTCATCCTGGTTCACACCAAAAATAGGACTGGTAGAAGAGATACCAAAAGAAGGCGAAAAGCCCAACTCGACATCATTGTCTTTCGGTTCAATTCTAAACCCAGAAACCATGGACTCAGAACCCAGGGAAAGCTTCGCACCTTTCAAACAAGACAGAGAAAATTCCTTCGCAACAGATAAAGGTAAATCCACCCCCAATTTTACTGGACAATCCACACCCAAATTTGGCCCAACAGAATCCATCACATTGCAACCCAGCAAAAGATGTGAAACTGGTCTCTCACCATTTACCAGACGCTGCATACTAACCTCATCCAAGGAAGAAACTAAACCCTGAACCGAAGAGACCCTGGCCAAAGTATTTTCTCGAGACACAATAACTACAAACTCTTCCTTTGGCGAAATTCAAGACAAATTTTTAATATTCCAAAAAGACATAATCTCCAGACAAGGACACACGCCAGGGAAGCTATAGTCGTGTCACCCCGAAAGTCAGCCAAGAAAACAAGAATCCTAAGTCAGACACCGCTAATAAAACTAGCATCAGCTTCCTTGATAACGTAATCCTCCAACAAGTAGTTGAGAATTAAACGAAATCCACCATCCCAGATTCAAAATCTGTGCATCAAATCCTTCAATAAATCAGCAATTAGTAAACCAAAGGGACAGTTAACAAGCGTTAAACCTTCAGTGCTGGTTGATTACCAAAGAATTAACGTAATCCTTCCAACTAATCGAAAATACCTAAGAATTAACGTAATCCTTCCAAAGAATTAACGTAATCCTACTTTGCCATTATGTTTAACATAAAACTGCTATGCTTAATGTAATCCTGCTCTCTAAGCAATATAGGCACCAAAAACTCATTCAAATCCCAAATTAATGTAATCCTACTCCGCCATTACCTAAAAAGAGTATGATTTTTCAGACATACTCTTAGAAAGGAAGTGCGATCTATAATAAAATCGAGGGAAAAATTGTTACTTGACTTCTTGTCTTAAAAAAAAAAAAAAAGACCATTCTACAAAGCTGAAGGTGGTGTCTACACTTTAGAGACTATGAGTCCCTTACAGAAGTAAGCCAGGTGTTTAAAAGCTTATGGGTTGTGTTTTGATTAAAGTTATTTGATTTTTGAAGTTATTTATTTCTAGATTAATCTAAAGTATTGGATGTCAATTAAAAAACAAAACAACAATATAAAAATAAAATATAAAAAAGAAGAAGATGTAATCTACAAAGTTAATGCATTTTGATGTAAGAGTCATATTAATATCTTTAAAAATCTCAATGTGTTCAATTAGACCAGCCATCAATTTCAGAATCCAAATGAGGAATGTATTTATAATTTCTTTTAGACTTGAGTGGATCTTAGATTGTTGAAATCAAAAAATTCGCTAGTGAAATTGAGATTCTAAATTCAAAGACTGCCTCAATGCATTATATTCTAAGTAATTGAGATTGCAAATTGTTAAAAAATTTAGTTATAATATAATCAATAAGTAGACTTTTTCTTGCATAATAAAATGATACAGTAACCAAGAAACATAGAGATTAACATTGTTAGGCATGACTCATATTGAGAAGGAATGAGAAGGCTTTATGAGAGGAAAATAATGTTTAGAAGGTTTAATCACAAAGTGCTGCTTGTTTGAGTTTACAAATTTTACAGAGCTACCTTTCCACTTTTATAAAGCACCTTTTCCACATTATTAATCATCAAACTTTTTTTTATAAAATATCTAATTAATTATCTAGTATCAATTAAATTATAATTAGTTTTTGAACCTTTGAATATTAATGAAAGGGTTTGATAAATATATTCCGTTCCATATAAAGTTAAAACCTGTTCTTTTCAATATTAAAGGGTTTGATAAATATATTTCATTCCCTATAAAGTTATAATGTTAAAACCTGTTCTTCAAATTTGATCACTGTTTGAAGTTTAAATAATTAACTCTGCTGAATGTTTAAATCCAACCAAACGGTCGGTGATTGTTAAATAAAAAATTTACAGTTATTTGTATCGACAACCCTGTACAGCTGTTTATTTGCCTCTGTTATTCACCGCGGTATCCATGGTTTTTGTAATCCCCCGCCACTATTTAATCTTGTGAAATTGTTTCGGGAATCCAGTTCATCCGACAGCAATGCAGGAATATGAAGATGAATATCTAAACGTACACGAAACTGGAATTAATCCATGGGCAGTAAATGAAACTAGAATTAATTGAATCGTCAGTTAATAATAATGATTCACATACAGGTTAATTGAATATCAGAAGTCCTTATTGAAACTTTCGAGCATTGTGACTTTTTGCCCGTCCTTATTCAAAACGATAAAGCTTCAACTAATGGTGCTGTAAAGAAACTTATTCAAAATGTTGGATAAAAACAAAACTTCAATCATAATGATTTTATCGAAGAGGTGCATTCTACAGTCTAATAAGAAGAGATGTATAACTTTTTTTGTGTTTATCTTAGAGTTGACATATGTTTTTAATAAAAAAAGTAAAATATTATTATTACATCGAAGAGGTGCATTTTACAACCCACTAAGGAGAAATGTGTAACTCCTCATATGCTCATCTTAAAGTTGACAAGTATGTTTTATTAAAAATAATAAAATATTATAAAACATAACATGTGGACTTAAATTAAATTGAAAATATTTAGAATTAAATATATAAAACAACATATATCACATAAACTAAAACCATAAACATTAGATTACACATTTCCTCAACATTTCTACTCTTAAAAAGGGTTTACCACGTCAGAGATTTGATCTTTTGGATACTTAGTAAGTCTCAAAAATATAAATCCCAAAGGAATAAATCTATGTTGGTGATTTGATAATCATAAGCTAAAAGATCATCTTTTGAATGTTTTTACAAGACTTTTAATGAAAAAGCTCTTACACATTCACCAGATATGTACGTTGTAGTATATGTAATGTAAAAATAATTCATTGTTTAGTGCTACATTACTGCATACAAAGAAAATATTGTAATAATATTAGTGGAATAATACTAAATATTAATGTAATGATATCGTAAGATTCACAACATTAATATTAACAATATTATTAAGGCGATGTTAATGTTAAATATTTAGTCGTTCGATTACATTGGATATTAATGTAATCATAATATTAATGTAATAAGATTAATACAATAATAATGGAATAATACTATTATTAATATTTATGTTAAAATAATGAGTATTCTTCATTACACTCTCATATTTGTTTATTTTGTTGATATTTTGAGATGTAAAGCATAATACTAAGGATGGTTTTTCTAGCGAACCAAGAAAAAAATCGTCTCATGACGACACATTTGAAAACTCTAGCTAGGGTTTCTATGGAGTTGGACATGTAAATTTGTTTGTTGTTTTTACCGGGTATTCCAAATGGAAAAGAGGAAAAGCTAGTATTTATACCTTGTCAGTGGGAACTGCGATTCAGGACATGTAGCAGCAAAAAATAATGGCTAGGTCGAGGGAAGGAAAAATATCGTGTGGACGGGGATTTCTCAATTGTATCATCAGTTGAAAAAAAACCTATGGCCATGGAAAAGGTATCATTGTTGGGATCAAGCTGTAAAGAAGGGACTCAGGAGAATGTAGATGCAAGACTTTTAGAGGAAGTCACCGGGAAGATTTCAGAGGTTAAGTCTCTTGTAAGAATTGGGGATCGTCTCAGATAGAAAGAAAATGGAACAACCATATCGGGTTGGACAGTTATTTATAGTAGATATTACAACATTCAATACATCCTAATATGGATACAATATGTTTTATGCAGGGTGGGCATGATGAGTTTGTGGAATCCTAACCAATTGACATTAATGTAGAGGAAGATTCCCAAACACAGGTAATATTTTAATTATACTTTTAATAATTCAACATTAATGCTTTTAATTGTTAGAAATTTTCTAATTGTATGTTTATGTTTTGTTACGTAGCATGATATCTATGCCAACGAAATGACCTTTGTGACTGGGGACCCACCTTCCCCCCCACTTGTACATGTATGTTTTGCTTTCTATGAGAAAATCATTTTTCGTCCATCTTGTATATGTCTAGTTTTCTTTGTATTATCTGGCATTGACATATGTTACTTTATGCAGGCATCTATTGAGCCAACGGTGCTCCAAGAACACCAAATCCAGGTTTTTGGTGACCCACCACCACCCCCTCCCATGTACATGTATGTTTTGTTTTCTATGAGAAAATCATTTTTTGTCCATCTTGTATATTTCTCGTTTTCTTTGTATTATCTAACATTGACATATGTTACTTTATGCATGCATCTATTAAGCCAATGGTGCTTGAAGAGCACCAAATCTAGGTTTTGGGTGACACACCTCTCCCCCCCTCCCAGGTACATGTATGTTTCGCTTTCTTTGAAAACATCATTTTTCATCCATGTAGAATATGTCTCATTTTATTTGTATTTGCTAACATTGAAATTTGTTACTTTATGCAGGAATATAGTGAGCCAGTGGTGCTTGAAGAGCATCAAATCCAGGTTTTGGGTGACCCATCTCTCTCCCCCTCCCAGGTACATGTATGTTTCGCTTTCTTTGAAAACTTCATTTTTCGTCCATGTAGTATATGTCTCATTTTATTTGTATTTGTTGAAATTGACATTTGTTACTTTATGCAGGCATCTAGTGAGCCACTGGTGCTTGAAGAGTACCAAATCCAGGTTTTGGGTAACCCACCTCTCCCCCCCTCCAAGGTACATTTATGTTTCTCTTTCTTTGAAAACATCATTTTTCGTCCATGTAGTATATGTCTCATTTTATTTGTATTTGCTGACATTGACATTTGTTACTTTATGTAAGAATATAGTGATCTAGTGGTGCTTGAAGAGCATATGACCCCCCAGTAGGTACGTTTATGTCTCGCTTTCTCATAGTTTTGCTTTTAATGATTCAACATGTACTTTTTTAATTATTTGAAATTGTCTAATTGTATCTTTATCCTTTAGTATATTGCAATGTAGTATTGATTATGCTGTTGACTGAGAAGCCTTCTTCAATAATGCATATTGAAATCCTTTTAGCCCATTGTAAGTTGTTCAACCCACTGGTTACACACCTCTTCATGTTTCTGGGTATATTTATATATTGCTCATCTTGCTTATATTTCTTTTTGTACATGTAAGTATCTTTTTCTGTGTTGTCCCCATACATATGCTGACATTGACATATATATTATTTTATGCAGATTGAAAGTGAGCGAAGGGTTATTGAAGAGAACCCAATTGGTGTCGTTGCTCACCCACCTCTCCCCCCCTACCCAAGGTACATGTATGTGTTGCTTTCTTTGAAAAAATCATTGTCCCTCCATATAGTATAGTTTTATTTGTACATGTAAGTATGTTTTTTTTGCACCCATTGATTTTTTGACATTCTCATATATATTTTTTTATGCAGCTTGATAGTGACCAAGTGGTGCTTGAAGAGCACCCAATCGAGGTTGCTTCTAGTGAGGCACCATGACCCACTAGAACTTAGTCATGTCCAATAAGTAAAATTTTTATATTGGTTTGGAATTTGAACAAATGTACATAGAATTTTTATAGGTTGGTAAACTAACTTACAAATTTTGGTTTGTCTGTAGTTTCCACTAATGCGACCTATGCCTCTTGTTCAATGATGGGGATCACCACTAAGCACTCCGAAAATAAAGCTATACTTCTCAGAAGACATTGACAATGGTAGTGAAACAGGGGATAAATAGAATAAATGTATAGGGGGGTACATAGATGTAACTTTTTGTTTTTATACACATAGATGTACAATTTGATCCACTATTTTGTATTATGGCCATGTGTCATGCCAATTTTTGTAACATTATTTGTATGTACATTAATAATATAAAGAAATGTTCAAATTTATACATATATGGTTGACTTGATTTTGGAACTTGATATGTGTGGTTCACCTATGTGATATTATGATATATGTGGTTCACCTATGTTAA
The DNA here is from genome assembly GCA_001517045.1 of Pseudotsuga menziesii. Taxonomy (NCBI): domain Eukaryota; kingdom Viridiplantae; phylum Streptophyta; class Pinopsida; order Pinales; family Pinaceae; genus Pseudotsuga; species Pseudotsuga menziesii. Next base: position 118,431 of record LPNX010772940.1, on the reverse strand, counting down.
ACTATCATCAACTTTTTAACATTATGGCTATTGTCAAATTTTTAACATCATAACCATACCATACACTACCTAAATTCTATACACTAACATCATACCATACTAACATAGCATACCATACTAATATACCATATCATATCATACCATACCATACAATAATAACATACGATAACATATTAACATCATACCATACTAACATACCATGTACATGTACATGTGTTTCTACTTCCATCTCATAACTTGTAAAGAGTTCATGAAACCCTACTAACATACTATAACATACCATAACATACTAACATCATACCATTCTAACATACCATACCATACTAGCATACCATACCATACTCTACAATACTAACATCATAGTACATACCCTACTAACATACCATACCATACCATACTAACATATAACATACCATTCTAGTTCCATCTCATAACTTGTAAAGAGGTCATAAAACCCTACTTCCATCTCATAACTTCTCAACCCTAATTATAGCATGCAATTGTAGTTCATGAAACCCTAGTATGCAAGTCTCAACGAGATTGTACTTCATGAAACCGTAGCATGCAATGGTAGTTCATGAAACCCTAGTTGTGTTTATCTTTTCCATGTCATAATTTGTAAAGAGTTCATAAATCCATATTTACATCTCATAATTTCTCAACCCTAGTTATACCATGCAATTTGTAGTTCATGAAACCCTAGTTTGTTTAGGGTTTGTACATGTACATGTGCTTCTACTTCCATCTCATAGATTTTAAAGAGGTCACAAAACCATAGTTCTATATCATGACTTCTCAACCCTAGTTATAGCATGCACTCGTAGTTCATAAACCCTAGTATGCAATTGTAGTTCATCAAACCCTAGTATGCAAGTCTCAACGAGATTGTAGTTCATGAAACCCTAGTTGTGTTTCTCTTTTCCATCTCATAACTTGTAAAGAGTTCATAAATCCATATTTCCATCTCATAAATTCTCAACCCTAGTTATACCATGCAATTTGTAGTTCATGAAACCCTAGTTGGTTTAGGGTTTGTACATGTACATGTGCTTCTACTTCCATCTCATACTGACATGTACCATAACATACTAGCATCATACCATATTAACATACAATACCATACTGATATACAATATCATATCCTACAATACTAGTTCATCATACCCTACAATATCCTACGATACTAACAGAGCATACCATACTAACATACTAATATACCATATCATACCCTACAATACTAACATACCATATCATACTAATATACCATACCATATCATACCCTAGTCGGTTTTCAATTTGTTCATGTACATGTGTTTATACTTCCATCTCATAACTTGTAAAGAGGTCACTACACCCTAGTTCCATCTCATAACTTCTCAACCCTAGTGATAGCATGCAATTTGTAGTTCATGAAACCCTAGTTGGTTTTCAATTTGTTCATGTACATGTGTTTCTAGTTCCATCTCATAACTTGTAAAGAGGTCACTAAACCCTAGTTCAACCTCATAACTTCTCAACCCTAATGATAGCATGCAATTTGTAGTTCATGAAACTCTAATTGGTTTTCAATTTGTTCATGTACATGTGTTTTATATAGTTCCATCTCATAACTTGTAAACAGGTCACTATACCCTAGTTCCATCTCATAACTTCTCAACCCTAGTGATAGCATGCAATTGGTAACTCATGAAACCCTAGTTGGTTTTCAATTTGTTCATGTACATGTGTTTTAGATAGTTCTATCTCATAACTTGTAAAGAGGTCACTAAACCCTAGTTCCATCTCATAACTTCTCAACCCTAGTGATAGCATGGAATTTGTAATTCATGAAACCCTAGTTGGTTTTCAATTCGTTCATGTACATGTGCTTCTAGTTCCATCTCATAACTTGTAAAGAAGTCACTAAATCCTGGTTCCATCTCATAACTTCTCAACCCTAGTGATAGCATGCAATTTTTAGTTCATGAGACCCTAGTTGGTTTTCAATTTGTTCATGTACATGTGTTTTAGATAGTTCTATCTCATAACTTGTAAAGGGGTCACGAAACCCTAGTTCCATGTCATAAATTCTCAACTCTAATGATAGCATCTAATTTGTAGTTCATGAAACCCTAGTTGGTTTTCAATTCGTTCATGTACATGTGTTTCTAGTTCCATCCCATAACTTGTAAAGAGGTCAGTAAACCTTAGTTCCATCTCAAATATTCTCAACATTAGTGATAGCATGCAATTTGCATTGAAGGAAACTAAGAAAAACCCGAGTTTACAAAATCAATGGACAATGAAGTGTTTGGTCCTTGAAAACATGAGGGAGAGGGCCACCTAGAGGTACTCGCATGACAGTATACCAATTGAGTCAACATTTCTTCAATTGAACTCTTGTTTTTGAGTTATGTCCAGTTGAAATTTGCATGAAAATGTCATTCAAGGACACCTAGTGACTTTCAGTCCCAGAGCGAAAAAAACAAATGAAGAAGAAAAATTGCATGTCGTTGGCTCCTGCAAGTCTGTATGGGAAAGGTCGATGGGAACCCTGCCAACACAACCATAGTCGATGGTTTTTATGTGTTCACCAACCAATTCAAGGTTTCCATTGAAGGAAAGTGAGCAAAACCCTAGTTTATGAAATCAATGCATAATGAAGTGTTTGGTCCATGAAAACATGAAGGAGAGGGCCACCTAGAGGTAATCACATGCCAGGAGACCAACGTAGTCAACAGTTCTTTGATTCGACCTTCGTTCTTCTAGTTATGTCCAGTTGAAAGTCGCATGAAAATGTCATTTAGGGACACTTGGTGACTTTCAGATCGGGAGCAAAAAATCAAATGGAGCAACAAAATTGCATGTCATTGGCTCCTGCAAGTCTTATGGGAAATTCCAATATGGGAACCCTACCAACACAACCATGGTCGAGGGTTTTCATTCGTTCACCCACCAATGAAATATTTGCAAGAGTTGACCTAGAAATGAAATAAAATGTACATTAATATAAAAAACATCAAAAAAAGTAAATTTCAACAACTCGAGAGCATGTTATTTTTCTATTTCTAGTTGTTGGTGTCTAAAGACACCATTTTGTTCTTGGTACCTCCAATGTGCCATAGATTATTTTTGTATCCTAGGCATACGAAATGCTAAACATTAGTACTCTCATAAGAAAATAAAGAGAACCCAATAAAAATGTGCAAACATGAATTATAGATAAATCACCCGAGGTTGTACCATCGTGTTTATACTGTCGAGTATCCTCTAAATAATATTATGTCTGTGAATGGTATCCATCAATCACAGTTTTATTACATTGGGTATAAACTAAGGCTAAATAATTGAATCTGTGCTTCAGCATGCACTTTAAAGGTTAAATAACGCACCTTACAATGCACTCAGACAAGTAGGCTATCTAGATCATCTCTGCTACCGATGGTGTCCACCAATATTTCATGCTCTATATGAGGTATCACAAATATTACATGTGACCTATTTTTGTGACTAAGTGTGCACAGCTTGATTTTTATACCAACTACTAGGTTGGTGAAGTGGTAGACAATAGCTCTTGGTCTATAATTGTGATATACATACCCACCCTTCCTTTTTTGTTGTGCTGCAAGTGTCAAGTAATCCCCTTTTATAACCATCGAGCGAGTTGGGAATTCAATATTTTCATCATCTATAACAGGTTCAAGAATGGTTTGTTTCCCCTCTAAGCAATGTGCCAACCAATAGTCAGAACCCCATTAATTATTTTTTGGGGAAACCACTGCATATATCTGACCTGTGAATGGAAATAGGTCGAGTTAACAAAATATTTTTTAAATAAGGTCTTGCATTTCTAATTTCTACATAAATTAAATTCTACTTAGGTCAAGTTAACAATACATAAATTAAATTTCTAATTTAGGTACTACTAATCTACTTTTTTGTACCTTCTTGTATGAGATCCAATATGTGATCATAGTCTGTAGAAATATGTGTTTGATCATCTTTCGAATGGTCTATTTCATTAACCCCCTTGAAATTGGTGCCAAGTGTCACTTGATCCCATGTATCAACTATATCTGTATACTCACAATCATCCCATTCATCGATGCTATAGAACTGCAAAAGAAAGCCTTCAATCTTGTCCAAATTTGTAGGGCCAAGTTTTCTGAGCTTCTAATTGAATGAAACTATCAATTTCCATGAACTTTGTTCACCTAATGTGTTTGGGATTGGTCCACATTTGTCATCTCCCAGAATATTCTCTGCACTAGGTGTTTCCTTGTTGCTTGTTCTCCCATGACAAATGCACACCATTTCATTATAGATGTAGCATCTCGAAGGAGAGCACCTATAAACTTCATCTCTTCCCTTCGAAGGGTAGTTTTTATGCATGCACTAGCACCATCGGGCTCTCCTTTTCCATGACCAGTTTCAAAGTAGTTCCATATATGTGGCAGCTTGTATTTTATGTGCAACAAACACAACCATTCAAATACACATGAATTCTTGAACTGTCCAACACAACCATCTAACAAAATGAAATGATGATAAAATGGTATATCCATAGCTATCACATGATCATAGAATAATTTAAATCAATGTTGCACGTAATGGATGTCATGGGTCCGGTCATCACTTATGTAGAAGTGACTTTATTTTAGTATCACATGTTTCTCTTCATTGCTATCTGGCCGATGATGATACGTGATATGCACCATTATGCTCACATGCTCTGACTGCTAGTATTGACTTTGTATTTCATTTTGTGGTTATAGGGTGTAGTTTTATGCAAATTCAACCATTGATAGTATTGTTTAGAGAGGGAAGGTTTCCCAACATATTTTGAATTGCTCATCTTGCCACCGTGCCATATCGACATGTTGAATGTGCTGTTGGATCTTTCCACGAAACTCTGAAATAAAATCACATACATGCACTTGGTGTAAAAAAATAAATAGTGTTATAAAACAACATAAAACGATGTACATGAGTATTAATATGTCAATACTCAACAATTTACCTATGAAGTCACCAATTTAATCTTCCTGCTTTATTTCCCATCATGTAGCTTATATGTCTCATACTGATAGTTCTGCTTCTTGACAATTGCATTCCTGTATGCTTGATATTCACACTCATGGATGCAATCAGACCATAATGATAAGTCGCCACAATTGTTGCAAGAACCCTCTACACATTGTTTTAAGTAATGTGTCTGCCCATCTTGCCTCAGACACATTATGCTATGGATGAAATATCTCGATGACATTGGCAGAACTGTACTTAAGCATTCGTGCACATGGTTAGGATGCAAAAAATGACGTATATGTGAAAATTTATGGAAATATAGATCAAACTCTATGTGGTATCTACAGCAACAAGTGTTATGGATGGTATTGATTCTAACATACCAAGGCTTGCATTTTTCAAAAGATCTTTTCCCAAGCCTTAGCTCCTTGTGGGAAACTTTAAACATCTTGAACAATTGAGTTTGTATCATGTCAATATAATGTTTAACATGAGGTTCATTATTTCTAGAACCCCTACAGATTTTTAACACATCCTTTGTGTTAGAAGAAGGCCTACTGTTATCGTGCCAAAATGGGTGCACTGGGCCCTTCACTGCTTCGACTAACTTCATGTCTTTGTAGGGAAACATACTGCTAAATGCACATAATGTTTCCATTTGTACATATACATCAAGGTTGTCTCTTCTTACTGAATATTTTTTAAGTGTCTTTGGATGTAAAGGAAGAATTTCTGATGTGGATTTAAGTAAATGGCGTTGTCCTGTGGATCTACATACAATTGATTTAGCCAATATGTGGCGAGCCACATTACAGTCCTGTGAACAAGTTTTTTTACCAATCGATGTGAATGCAGCAGTAAGAGATTTAACAATGTGATTACATGATTCAATATTCTTCAATGTTCTTATTCCTAATTTTTTTCTAACACTTGCCATATTTCTATATTTAAGCAAAGCTAAAACCACTTGAAATTTACCGACTTCGGATTTTTTATCAAAATATTCTTTCATTATTTGAGAACAATGATGAAGTATAGTGAGTTTAGCCACCTTACGTTCCATGGAAGCCAATTCACTCTCATCCACGTGCATGCGTTTAGGAGTTCTCTTTCGGTTTGATGCAAGATTTATTGTCGTTTGAAATGTAGGAGTGACGGTTACATCCAATATAGGATGAAAACTTCGATGAGGAGATTGAACCACCTAGCACGGTTGTTGTGGAGTCACATTTGCATCGTGAGGAACATAATTATTAAACTCTTCACAATATTGTCCACTTAATAATGGATCAAGAATATCATCTCCCATATAACCATCTTTCATTAATGTTGCATTATCTTCCTCAGCCTCTATGTTAGGTATCTGTTGAGTGGGAATGGGAAGTAATTGCTCATCCAATCAATGTCGATGATTTCTTGAATCTTCCCTCTTCTTTTCCTTTTTATTTTCAGCTTCTTACGATGTAAGCACCTTCCTCGCTAACTTTCGACCTCTATTACATACATTACACATTGAAATCCACCCAAACTTGTACAAAACCTACTAGGATTTGTTTAAGAAATGAGTAAATTGTAGGTTGAACGGTTCTATGCACATGGGTTCAGAAGAATTATATCTTTTTCTACAATAAATCTGGCCCACGTCCTGCAACCCAATAAAATTTAAATAACACATATCGCATATGTGATATAACGCATGTTCGTTTTATCGCATATGTGATATGAATACAATGCTTTTTACTTAACGACCAATTTCTATTACATGATCGTTGAATCGCATATGCACTAAATCACATATGGGATATATTGCATATGAGATTTAGTGCATATCAAATACTTACATTTGATAACCTTATAATGGAACCCATACCCATGGTTAAGACCTACAAACCTATCATTCGACCATGGTAGTGTCTTCAGAACTCTCTTGTCTAGAAATATTCATAATGGTTCCTATATGGACATGGAAACGCCTCATGAAGAATATTCAATGGATAAAATAGTCTCATGGCACATATATCCCATATTAAGGCTAAATATCCCATTTAAAGGCCATGTGTAGTGGTTTAAGACTTGTTTATGTTACACTATTGTCCCATTACTATGGTTAAGATCCTGAGACCCATCCTTAGTGCATAAAACCTCATAATGACACCCATATCCCACTAAAGGCCAAATATTCCATCTAAAACCTAGGGTCTTAGACATTGTCAAGGGATGAAACCTCTACTTTAGGCCCTAACTGAAGATTCTAGGAATCTATGACCACCAATAACACCTTAAACCACCATATGTTACCTCTTGAGGCCATTGTTAGCTTTGTCTGTGCGTATTGACACCATTATGTTGTTTTAATCACTAAGGATGGTTGAGCGATCAGAAAACCCAAGTCATAGACAGTAAAGGAAGCTTCTAGGGATCCACAGTAAATAATAATGTATAAAGCCACCACACATGACCTCTTTACGAGGTCTTCGGCATTAGATTAGGGATATGTAATTGACTGGTGATTTTGTTTACAGTAGTTATGGGTAAGATTTTGATTAGTTGAGCTTTTGTTCTTGAAGATAGTGAATTTATTATATAAATGATGTCGAAAGGGTGTTTTCAACGTAATGGGGGTGAGTTTCTTTTCATGTGATGGTTTTTCATCGATGTCTACAAATTTACGATCCATAGAATATAATAGATCATCTGGAACCAGAAATATTCAAACAAGTGTGTGGTCATCAAAGTAATGAGTGTTTCTATGTGTATTAAAGATTTCGACGGTTTTGAAGATTTCATAATGAGATTTTGCCCTTTTTCAATATTTAGTAATCAGTATTTATCATAGTCCATTTGACACTCCATACAGTGTGGCCCCTCCAACATCACGTCTATAAAATTTGAAAGACGAAGGATTTTGTAGAGTCCACCGAGCCATATGCTTTCTTTGTTCTTGATAGTAGCTTTCAATTTCAATTACTCATGGAATTCATGTCCATAATTTTGATGTGTCAGCTCATGTGATAGGATTCGATGAACATGAAAAACAACTCAAATGACCATCCATGACCTCTTAAAGTTACTCTTTCCTTCTTAATGGTACCAACACATCCATTATGTTAGGGCCCAAAGACCCATAATTATTGTAAACAAAATCACCAATCAATCTCATATCCCTAATCTAAGGCCGAAGACCCCCTATAGAGGTCATGTCTAGTGGCTTGATACATTATTCTTTCCTCTAGATCCCTGGAATCTTTCTTTAGTGTCTACGACCTGGGTTTCGTGATCACTCAACCATGTCAAAGGTCTCTAATTCCATCATTAGTGATTAAAAAAACCTAATGCTGTCAATGCCCACACACAAAGCTAAGAATGTCCTCAAGAGGTAACATATGGTGGTTTAAGGTGTTATCGATGGTCCTAGATGCCTAGAAGCTTTAGTTAGCACCTAAAGTAGAGGTTTCATCCCTTGACAATGCCTAACACCCCAAGGCCCTCCCTCCCACTTATATTTATTCCCCTCCCACCAATCCCTTCCATTTATATTTGTCCTCCCTCCATTCCCCCCTCATATATCTCCCATACCCATCCCTCCCTTCTCCTTATATTTCGCTTCCCTTCATCTCCCCCATATATGTCCCCTACCCATCCCTCCCTCCCATGATTCCCTCTACACCTTCCTCTCCCTCCTTTGACTCCCCCTCCTCTTAACCAATGTAATGTTGGTCCATGAGCCACACCATAGACCATTTGGATGACATATTGAGAGTCCAAATGCTACTATAATGGGATAAGGGTGCCATTACTCTTTTTCACTCTCCTACCAAATTAGTTAAGCAAAAACACATATGCATTATAACACATATGCGATATGGATCGCATATGCGATATGAATCACATATGCGACATAGTGCATATGCGATATGAATAAGCTATAATGCATATGCATGTTTTAAAAATTTGAAAAATCCACGAGAATAAGGTTTGGCATTATTTTCATAATTAGCTTCGGACTACCGAACCTATTGGCTAGGACAAAAAAAACTAGGGCTATTTCCTGTCTTTTAGAATTCTATCAATATGCTCAGTTTCGATGGCGTGTTTTTCTTTAACAAACACAATATTTTTTTATGAAAATTTTGAATATTGTAGAGTACAATCTTATCATTCTTAATATGTAATTTTTTCCTTCAAATGTATGTTTTAATTATTTATTATTATTTTTCTAAATGACACACGTTAGTTTTCGAAAATAGATTCATCGATCATTTTTTATATAACTTTTGATTCCCTTAACCATTTTCCAAGAAAACTATATGGTGCACTAGAAGAGAGAAAGCTCTACAGTATTATATATAGAAATCAAGGATTTCAATAATTTTTGCAAATAAAGTGTTGCACCCGCTCATAACATTTTCATTTCGATCTTTTCTGACTTCAATAATTAATAAATAAATCATGAAATAATATGAATAAATAGTGTCACACTAGTCCCATATGTCTCTACATGTCTGCAATATTTTATACAAAATTGACATCATTTACCTCATATATTGTTGCACCCGCACAAACATATATGTTATGATGTGCTGAAATTTTGGAAACCCAATTTCAAGGAAACTAATTTTATAATCATTTACACACATTTTTTATGCATAAATGTTATATATTATGAAAGTTGATTCAATTACCTATCTTTTGTCTTTTTACTTCATCTTCAAGTACGTTAGACAAGTACCCCTAATTCTCACCTAAAGTGAGAGGTTCTAGGTTTTTCCAGTATTATGTGGCATCTAAATTGTCTTTAAAGGAATCCATGATTATACATCAGCCCATATAACCAATGTCATTTAATCATAATCAACTCTCGTTTAAAAAATAATGAAATACAATATTTGTAAAGTTCTTTTACACGATTTATTTAAGACTTTTAATGTAGAGGTTAATTGAGTAAAAAAATAACTTTTATAATTTGTGGTTTAGGATTCCTCTTGGTTGTACTCTACATGTAGTCTTCACAAGAATGCTAATTGAAAATAATGGATGCAACATTGTTTCTCATCTCATTGAACTCAACTTATTATTATTTTATGGTTAATGGTGATGTTTCTTAATTACATTTTATATGTTATTATTATAATAATGGATTATTTTTATTTTAATATTAATGTAGCCATAAATTGAAGTTTGCATAGATTAAAAATAAGAAAATTTTATAATCAAATTGTTATTAAATTTAAATTTATCAAAGGAAAATAACAAGCCAAAAATGAAAAGAGTATCTTTATTCTTCTAATTTTTTTTAATCTTTGGTTCAATTATTAATGATAAAATAAAAAGAAATATCAATTATAACAATATATTTTTGTCACAATGTCACATAATATTGAAGTCACCTATTATTGTTATACGCGGCATAATATTGATTTTGACCTTAAACAAAATATTTTAAATTATTCCTCTTCAAAATACAGAAAGAAAACATACAAGTCAATGCCAAGTTCTTTCTACCAAACAAATTTATAAAATATAAAAAATATGAATAATGTCAACCTCTTAATATAACATGTGACATAATATTATGTCGTTCTATTAATCATTGCAATGCGATAGAATCTTGGAATCATCCTTAAACATAATTTGGTAGATGATTACTCTCATAATGTAGGAAGGAAACTTGTAAGTCAATGCCAAGTATTCTTTATGCCAACATAACCATTAAGATACAATGCAACCGATATAACCATTTAGAAACACTGCAATGTGACATACACTTTAATGAACATCATAATGTGACATAAACATTGAGGAACATAGAAATTTGACTTAAGTCGATGAAGATGGATGTTGTAATGCAACATAACCATTGAGCAATGTTGCAATACAATGTATCCCTTGAGGAATGTCATAGCGTAACATAATATATATTGAGGTACATTGTAATCCATCATGACCCTTTGAGGAACATTTCAATCCATCATAACCCCTAACAAATGTCACAATGTGACAACCCACTCATTTCTTTATAATTTTCATCCACTTTTCACAATGTGGATTGCAGAAAACCCTTAAATTCCTTATAGTTAAACTTCTTCCTTCCTCATTATGCAATGCAGATTGCAAATTTCGGAAAACCGTTAAATTCCTTATAGTTAAACTTTTGCCTTGCTCTTTCCCCATTGTAGATTGTGGATTGTGGAAACACATAAATACTTGAAAGTTTTGACTTCCACTTTCCACAATGCGGATTGTAAATTGTGGAAAGTCCTTATATTCATTATGTTTTTAACCATGTTTCCACTTTCCACAATGCGGATTGAAAATTGCAAAAACACCACAATTCCCTATAAATTTTACTTTGCTTCCACTTTTCAGCAATGTAGATTGCAGATTGTAGAAGCACTTGAATTGTTTATGCATTAATAAGCCTCTGCAAGCCTTCTGGCCCAAGATTTTTCATCTATCTTCTCCTTGTTTCTTTGGCAAGACAAAGGACTTGCCAACTCACGTTGGCCTCATGGATTTAGGCTGAATGAGTTTCTTAAACAGGCTCAGACTTGGTACTTTATGGTGGTGTTCAATGGTGTTTTTCCTAAAAACTATAGCAGCCAAACTTTCATTCCCAATTTCTCCCTCCCTTAAGAATTTAACGTATTCTACAGGGATTCACTAAATTGGAAAGGGTTTAAACCTAGTAAGGAATATTGACTTCCCTACCAGGGATCTCTTAAACTAGGAAGTTAACAAAGGAAACATACAGCATGCAAGTAACTCTTTACAGAACATATATTACACCACTTGAGAAACCATTTTACCAAATGAAAGTCACAGTCATTCAAAAAATAATACGACTATATACTAGCTCATAAGCAACATTTTCATCAATAAAGCTAAAACTGGTATTTATCATTTCAGAAGCATTGAAACGCACATTTACACATATGCAAATATACCTTTAGCTCAATAGAATTGCAGAATCATGAACCCAGTGGTGAAACATGTTTTTGAAGCGAGCCCCAATGAAAAGGGAACAACCACATTCCACCCAACCATAGATTAGGCACATATCTTATGTTTCCTCAATCACCATTTAGTTAAACTATGCATGCCAAGAGAGGAGACAGCTAATATCAGTTCAAGTTTCTAGCAAGAAATCACTTACCTAACATAGAGTGATCACACAACAAGTATTTCTCTCAACTCTTGCCTAACACAGAGTGCACACACAACAAGAGTTCATTCTTTCTCAGAATACTCAGTAGCATCCTTCCTCCTTGCATATGGCCTCTTATAGTTTGGTTTCCTAGGTCTTACTTTGTAGGTACAGTCCATTCCCTAGGGAATCCCCATCAACCATTGTGCCTTGATTTATCTAGGGTCTATTCGATATTATTTTGTAGCTACGGTCCATTCTCCATTGAATCCTCGTCATCCAGTGCGCCCCAGATTTTTCCAGGATCTGTGCAGTGCCATTAAGGCCTTCCGACACCTGGTGCACTTCCCTAAGTTTTAGTTCTCTACATCTCCCCCTCTTACATGCATAATCTTCTCTTTTAACATGGCTTGTCTCTTTCATTCTAAATTTCATTAAAGGAAAAATGTAGCGGTTACAACTGTCCTCCATGGACCTTTTGGATGGATTTCGCAATCATCCAAACTCATGAATAATGCAATGAAATTTAATATTACAGATAATGTTTATAAATCATGGGATATTATAGAGACCGCCTCAAAATGATAAACTATAGAACTAAGCTTAAAACATTTCAGCTCCTTCCAAAAAAATCAAAACACAAGACCTCTCAAAAACTAATTTAATCTATCAAGGAAACAGATCAAAAAATAGAGATAACTTCTTTAGGCCCTTTCAGGGTCCAATATATTGAGAAAAAAATATTTTTCCTTCATTAAGATCTAAATATTTTTTAGAAAGTAAATTTGGCATCAACATTAAATTCCCTATAAACATGTTGAGCTTCCCCCTTTCAATTTTTGAGCTTAAGCATTGAGCTTTTTCATCAAATTTTCTGAAGAGGGACTAGGCAAATTTCATCGATAAGAAAAACAATCAACTATAGTTTTTTATTACCCATTATTTGTAATTTGTTCGCATATTGAAATCCTGTCCAAAAAAACAAAAAATGCCACAATGATAAAAGTTCATCTTTAAAATTAGTACCGCAACCAAAATTCATTTTAACTTTGAAAATCAATGAGGGTTTAATATTCAATACCACTCGAGCGCCACACTTGTTCCCATCACATTGGGATGCCCCTTCAAAGAACCCAACAACTAACCTACTATCCAACTTAGGGTGTCTAGGCACCCTTCCAACTTCATCCACCAAATCATTTTATATTACTTAAAATTATGTTACTAACTGTTACCTGAGATCTTTGTTGCCCTTCAAAAATGATATAGTTCCTATGTTTTTAGATCTACCAACAAATAAAACATGGAAGCTCCTTCCACCTAACATTTTTTAACCAATTTAGAAAATAAAGGATAAGAAAAATTGATATCCAAACATGTTTTATATTTAACTCTTGGAGAACATTTCCCCACAGAGACTCTAAAGGCTTACAGTCTAGCATCATATATTGCACAGATTCCTCACCTACACCACATAGTATGCACATTCTTATCCCACAAGTGCCTATGTTTAGCAAATTGTCCCATGTTAATATCTTATTCTCAAAATTACCAATTGAATAATTTGAATTTTAATGGAATGTGCCATTTCCATAACACATTGAACCACCATTTGATTCAAAAATTTGAGATTTAGAAGCATCTTTGCAGTGAATTCACCTGATTTTTGTTCCAAGACCACATTAAAACATCACCCTCCAAAGAAAGTTTAACCTATAGTGATTCAATCCAAAAATATAATTGTTCCATTCCACCTTAAGTAAACCTTGTATACCTAAAAATTAGGCATCCTTCCATTAGTTCCAAACACTTTCACCATGAGTCTCTGAAACAACTTGTGTAAGATAAAAAAAATACAATTATTATTGAGAAACTCTACTAAATTTGAAGACAACATATAGAAAAGAGTACCCCCCACAATTGGATCCTTTCCAATCCAGATACTCAAACCATTTCAAGGCTTCGAAGCAAGCTAGTCAACCAAAATATGTACAAAATTTATCAAAGCATGCCAACTGTAGATATATCAAAAATCATTTTTCTCTTATCATGAATCTAATCGACCATAGCTTTATGTTTCAAATATTTCCTTTTTGGGCTGGTGCAAGGTAATGATACCCACTTATGACGTGTTAGTTGTAATGGATTCAATGAAAAACAAAAAGTCCAGCCAATAAAATAAATTTTGTGATGGTTACGTACATAATGTTTTAGAATATGGTGTAAAAATATGAAACATAGACAATCAAACCACCTTTCTTAATATATAACTTTTATATATGGAAAAAAGGTACGACTCTGAAAAAATTGTGCTCTTCTAAGATTGGTATGTTAATTTTTTTCTAAAACCTAATGCATATGTTCACGTTAAGCCATAGGTTTGGTACATCAATTGTCCAAATTTGTAAAAAAATATGTAGAGTTGTAGACAACAAGTGGTTCTAGTGCAACGCTATTTTTCCAAAAACTTTCATTTTAATTTTATATTTTTTATAAATTAAGAAAGTCAACAAATCCCTATAATAATAAGGTCGAGCATTAGGCCCCATTATTATAGTCTTAACACATTGAATTTACTTTTTTTTAGTGTGTACATCTTCTAGTATACTTGTGTGGGATCTTTTTCATTTTCAAAATAGTTGAACTAGTCAAAAGTTATAGTCGAAATACATGACCTATGTTTTATGTAAATGTGACATGATCGTAAACAAAAAAGTATAAAACAACAATCCTAACAAAATTATCAAAAAAATAGAATGATTTGGAATCCACATAGAGAGTTCTATAATTGTCTGTAGTTTCATTGATAATGGACAAGTCACAGAGACTTGAATTTGCGAACCCATTTCATAGCGCCTTCATTCATGGCATATTAAAGAATACCTGTAATTTCATTAGATATTGATAATTACTTACAAAAATCATTTTTTTGAGCCCTCGTCGCAATACATATTTTCAATTAAAAAACCCCTATTTTTACTAGAATGCCCTTTTTATACCCCCCCTAATACCTAAAACCCCCCCAGACCCTTTCTCTCCCCCCAATACCTACAATATATTGACCTTATTTTTCACAATTAAAAATCGCTCTTTATGAATGAACAGGATAAGATATTGCTCAACAAGGTGAATCCCCATGGGACAAGTGGAGCATATAAAGATTCAAGGTTGAAAAATATGAAGTCGCAAAACATGATGTGTTTTTCTATAATGCATTCCAAGGCACAAGGTTTGGCAATCCAAACCTAGAACCAAATCTTCCAAAACATTATCGACAAAAATTGAAAAAGGAATGCGCACCAAAAAAGTTTAAATTTATGAGTGCATGCATTAGTAACGTGTGCACACTAATAGCATGCACACACTATGAGCATGTGTGCGTTATTATTATCTATATTGTTTTCCATTCTTTTACCTATATCTACCTTTATTAATATAATCACATGCCCCCTCCCTTTTAATAATCCCACCCCCTTCTCTCTCTCTCTCTCTCTCTCTCTCTCTCTCTCTCTCTCTCTCTCTCTCTCAACCCTCCAATCTCTCCCTATACCATAAATATTAATCCTCTCATCTCTCCATATACCCTCTCTGTTACCCTAAACCATAACCCCCTCATTTCTTTATTTCCCCAATGCTACCACTCTCCTCTTCCTGTTGTATACCTCTCTCTTTTTTCCCCTAACCCCTAACCCTACCAGGGATAATTTTAGCTGTGAATTTTAGCCCGTGGGAGAATTTAAAGGGGTTATAAATATTTATTGTGTGAATATTAATATGGAAAGTTATTTTTTTTAATTTAATACATGAACATCCAATATTTATCAACCAAATTATTAATAAAAAACATATGCCTTCCCTATTAATTAGGGAGAGAGAAAAAATATTCTTAGCCTTTTCAAATTTACCTCATAACCTACTTTTCGTCCCCAATTTCTGGTAAAATTTCTATTCAACCTTTACTTTGCCCCAATTTCTAGTAAAAATCATCGTCCCCTATTTTTTTGTAAATGGGGACTTATAGCTATTATTTAGCCCTCCATATTTTTCTTAAAATGAGAATACGATTACATTCCCCCGTCAAAATTGTGAGGAAACCTTTCTTTGCGATCATTTTTATTAATGGAGGTTTCAAATAGTTATTTTTCCCTCCATATTTTATCTAAAATGAGAAATTTAACCCATATTTTTTATGTAAATAATCATTATATAAAAATGGTGCGGTACATAGGGTAGTTGCATTAATAAGGATGCAAGAAAGGAAAGCAATTCTTGATTTATTAAATATCAGGGTTAAAAGAGAGAGGCAAATTGAGGTTGAGAGACCATTGGAGCATGTAGATTTTTCAGACGTCTTTCATCACAGTTACATATAGGTCAATAAATTGTGTTGGGGTGGATTATTTCAGACTTCTTACATCACAGTGATATATCGTAAATTGAGTTAGGATTACTTCTTTTATGGGAGCTATATATATGTCAGTAAATTGAGTTAGGGTTCATTATTATAGACTTCTCACATGCAAATCTATACCCTAAATTGAGTCAGCGTTGATGAAATAATGTAGGTCATGTTTTTTATATTTTTTTATATAATAGAAATATATTGCACAAGGTATGTAGTGGATGCTTAAGTTATTTTTATGGTTTTATAAGTAATTCTATGATGCTTAAGTTATTTTTGTGGCTTAAGTAATTCTTGGGGGGGGCGTGAGGGGGGTGGTGGGGGGCGTGTAAGTCCTTCTATGCTTATAATCATCTTATAATCGGATCAAATAAAAATAAGAGAAACTAATTTGAATATACAAAAATAAATAAAACAGAATATACAGATAAATTAGTCGACTTGATAAAAATAAAATAAATATCAAAACGAAATACAAATATGTTGGCTTGATAAGAAAATTAATTTTGGAGTATATATATACCGAAATAAACCAAACATTTATCAAATTAATCAAAGAACTCTTTCAAAAAAAATAGTGTCTTTTGATTCGAATATAACGAAGCAGAGCTCTCACCCTAGGGTGAGAGCCTTCCACGTACTTACTGTTTTATATTTTAAAACTATGCCAATATTCTTATATTGTCACTAAGAATAAGAAAATTGTTTTATATTTTATATTGCACATTATATACATTTTTTTTCCTTACATACCAACTTTTTGGTATATAAAGAAAAAATCTCAATTACTCATTACCAATTGCTCTAATATAAATTATTTTACAAATACATATATTGTTAATTTAAACTAATATTATTAAAAATAATTTAACTCTATAAAAAAATGTGTACATAAGCTAATTGTTTAGGAATTGTTGGTTCTCATTATTTGAATCATTTTATAAGAGAATGCATGCAAACGCTCTCAATTTTTCATATAGATGTTGTGAAGCCTCTATCTTTTTCTTGAGTACAACATTTATTCTGAACTATACATATTGGAATGTATAGGCCAATTACTATATTTAGCATCAAAACAAAATTTAAAGAATATTCAAAACCATTTTGATTTCAAGTTGGTATATTTAGCAGCAAAAGGTAATTTGAAGAATATTAAAAACCATTTTGATTTCAATTTTACCAACTGGTTTTACTCTTAGTCTTCGTCTATCAGTCAATCTCACAATAATGAACATGTTTGATTTGAATTGTTCATGTGGTTTCAATTTTAATGGGATGGGAGGCTTCCAAGTATATATTGGAGGTGTAGATCTATAACGCTATGACCAAACCATGACAATTAACCAGGTTAGTAAATTTTTTATGAATACTAAGCAACTGCATATATAATATATATTAGTTTTTATATATTATTTTTATATTTGTTATATATTAAGTATTTTTATCACTATAAGATTCTAGATTTATATTAGGTTTAA
Organism: Pseudotsuga menziesii; assembly: GCA_001517045.1. Classification (NCBI taxonomy): domain Eukaryota; kingdom Viridiplantae; phylum Streptophyta; class Pinopsida; order Pinales; family Pinaceae; genus Pseudotsuga; species Pseudotsuga menziesii. The sequence goes on along the minus strand of LPNX010772940.1, from coordinate 100,400 downwards.
AATAATAAGTTAAAAAGGTAAATTTTAGACTAGGGGTAAGAGCTAAACTTGCAACTCAATATAAGATTTCAGGGGTAAGAGGTAAACTTGCAATTGAGTATAAGATTTCATATTTATATATTATGTTTATAGTAGTAAGGTAAACCTAAAAAAAATTGGACAATGATTGCAATTAAGTTAATATTTTGGATATTTATATTATATGTTTATGTTTAATCAAAGTGTAATTTTACTTTTAAAATAAGATTTAAAATAATTTTTTATTGATTGTTTATTTGTTTTCTTCTTTAGGCAAGGGAGTAAGAAATTCATCCAAGTAACAAATTAAAGGGAAAGTTGAAAATGGATTTGATTTTTGTTGTTTGATGTAAATAGTTAGTCATAGTTTAAATAATAAAAAATATACAAATATTGAAAGGGGTTAAGTTTTGTAAGGCTTACTTTTTCTTTCTTTATTGAGTAAAATATGTGCTTAGTTTTCAATAATTATTGTTTAAATTATTTGTAAAAATCATGTAAAATAATGTTAAAAATTAAGAAAAAAAAAAGAATGAAAATGAATATACATAAAGTGTTGTATGTGAAATGAAAGAAAATAATCTAATAATAAATTGAAATGAAAAATGGTAAATTTTAATTTATCAAAGATCAAAGAGGATTTTTTGTATATATTAAGGAAGTGTATAGAAAAAGTAGAAAGAGCAAACCTATGAATAAGATGTAAGTACACATTGGAGAATATATGGAGTATTCAAGAAGAAGTAAAGTTTTAATTTGTTAAACATGTAAAATATAGCCAATGATGGCTTAGCTTATTGGGTATGGTGGCTTAGCTTAGTACGTCGCACAATCTTTGCTGGAATAGTCATCATCCTTCTTCTATATGTTGACAATATTGTTCTTTTGGAAAGGTGTCCATCTGATCTTAATAAGCAGCTAAGACTTCTTAAGTATTTTTTCTCTACCATGGGTATGACTGTTAATACTGAAAAAACAAAAGTTATGATTATCAAATCCAAGAAGGACACTTATGCTAATTTTGTGTATGAAAATAACAACTTGGAGGAAGTGTCTTCTTACAAATACTTAGGAATTCATATTAATCACAAGCTTAACTAGAACTATAACATTGAGAAAAGGATTAATGGAGGGTGGAAAGCTCGAAAATAATTGTAAAGAAGTAAACCTTCTGATGTGGGATAAAAGGAAACTCCTCTTTAAAACTTTAGTCACTACTGTTATCTTGTATGGGTGTGAGGTTTCGGGTTGTAGCATCTCTAGATAATCTTGGAGAAAGATTGAACAAATCCAAAAGTGTTTCATAACGTATAATCTAAAAATTAAAATCAATACACCCTACCCTCTTCTCCTTATAGAAGTGGTTCTTTCCCCTATCAAGAGCCTACCTATGACTAGGATCCTATTATACAAGCACAAAATCAATAACATCTGAGACTATAGACTTCCTAAGCTAGCTTCAAATTCCAACCAAAACCACCTAAGGCTCAAGCGAGGTTGCTATAAAGATACCAGGGCCTAGTTAAACCTTTGGGAGATCGAGGAAACTGATCCATTGCAAAATATTGATAACATTAAAAAATTTGTTACTTCTAAGTTTAAAGCGAAAATGTGGTGTGAGAAATATTTAGAGATTAAAAGAAAATTAAGATATTATAAGGAGGTCATCAACCCTACTCTAGAAGATTAAAATTATCTCTCTATTTTAACTAGTTCAAAGAAAAAAATAATATAGCCAAGATAAGAACGAACTCACATAAGCTCCATAGTGAAACAGGTCGTTGGGAGATTCCTAAAACACCATGGGTGGAAAGGATCTATCATCTTTGTGAGAATATGAACATTGAGGATGGAAAGCAATTCCTCTTAGAGTGCCCTAAGTACACCCACATTTGATCTCAGTTTCATAATCTTTTTTTCACTACTGACCTTGCTAGCCTCTTAACTTGTCAAAATTATAGTGCACTCGAGAAGCTTCTCTCCAAGCTCTTTGAGCATAGAAATACAATTTTAAAACAAACTAAATAGTCTATTTCTTTAGGTCCGATAGACCAAAATTTTGTCTTAGGAGACGTTAGCCATCATCATTGTCATCATTATTAGTCTTTATCATTATTAGGCTCTTTATATAAGAGGGAACTAATAGAAAAAAAATGAGAGTCAAAGATATGCATTTATACTCTAAAGGTGGATATAATAGAATTAAAGGGAACAAATGTGAATAAAACAATCAGACCTCAAATGTGTGGGAATAGATTTGTTGATGGTTTTTTAAAGTTCACTTAGTTTAAATTCATCTTTATAGTTCTAGTTATTTAACAAATTCTATAATGAGTATCTTAGTGGACTAGTTCATTAGTGTGTAATGTCCCTAAAAAAATACAACAAATTTTTTTTAATAAGGGTCTTTTTGTGGTTGTAAACATATATAGATTGATCATTTTTTATTTGTATATCATACTTGGTAAATTAACTTCATCACTGAGTTTAAAATGTGATATTTTGCATATTTATAATGCTTGCAACTTTGAGTGTCCTTATGTGGTTGATATAGGATTCCTATTGTCATTATGACTTTATCTGACTTGTGATTTTACCTAACATGAACTATCTTAGTTCGTAAGTTTGAAACTGTTCAGTCTAGCATTCTTTGTGTAATTGTATGAGTGTTGATAATTGTTATTTCCTATCTGGCGTATGCACTGATTGGGAACTTTGACTTAATTACTCGTTCATGTTCATTTGTCTTCTTTGAGAAATATACTCTTCTATGTGTTGATGTTGGCCCATATATGGCTTGATATTTATTTAGCATGTTTTCTAATGTATTATATCATTAATCCCTTGTAGTTACATACATTCCTTGGTATGGATGGAGTTCTATTACTATTGAAGCTTTTAACCATAAATACCTAAGTTTTTGAATGGTGTCTTCATAATATAATATTTGTTAAACTTTGTTATCACTATGACCTTCAAGATTTATGGTTTTTATGGGGATTATCAATACTTATATTGGACATAACTTTTAAGGTAGTTGATGGACTTGGTACGCCATAGCTTATGTTTAACTACATGATTGAAGGCATTTTTATAACTTAGGATAAATTTTTTCCTATCAAGGGTGTCGTTTTATGTATTTGTAACTTTTGTCGATCCATGGGGACTTCATTTGTTTACCAATATCCTATTACGTTAGTTCATATTGTGGGTTTCAAAATTATAAATAATCAAACCAATATATTGCAAGTATTCGGGGGATGAGGGGTTTAAGGTGGGGGTGGGTAGGGTGGTTTATAAGGATTGAGGTATAAAAAGGGGTGAGGAGGAAGTTTTAAGTATTGGGAGGGGGTTTCAACAAAAAAAGTTTGGGTAAATATCTCTCAAAATTAAGGGTATTCTTTAATATCCCATGATTGCACGTGCTATGTGAGAGGTTCACTAAGTGAAGTCCCCATGTGTTGATCAAACTATTAAAGCATACATTCATGTGTTGCTAAATGGTTTTCATGTCTTTAATATAGCCCATGTGAAACGACATATTTTTTGTGATTAATTGGCCTCCATCTTGACAAGCCATTTAATGTGAATAACCATGTCCTTTAGTAACTTTCCCCAAGCCATCACATACCTCTTTCATTGGGCCTTTTCAATATGGAGAAAAGAGAGCTCGTTTCATTTAGTTAAGTTACATTTCAAACATAAAATAATATTTCTTGATATTTGAGTAGTGAGGACCACCTTAGACAAAATTTTGAAGAGGGGAAAAGTAAAATAAAAATAAAAATAAAAAGACTAAATTGAGAGAAGGAATATCAAACTCTTTCTTATAGAGAAACAACTAACTTTAAGGTACTGGGAGTGGATTTCTAGCAAGGAGGAAGAAGAATGGGAGTTGACATTGAGAATGACTTGGCTTAAAGTAGGTCATAGGAATATTAAAAACTTTCATAGAGAATCCATCAAAAGTGAAGCAGCCAATCATTTATCTAGCTTAAAATTAAGGAAATACATTTTCAGTGTGGTTAGGGAAAAGACTTTTCTATAGCATTAACTACATTGTTGAAATAGTAGGAAAGGGCCCAACATCTGTAGCATTAGTTTTTTTAAGGTGGATCTGTTAGGAGGAAAGGGACCACCTTGTCACCGAGCTCACCCAATTTGAATAACTATAGAATTTCGTAATTCTTTTTGTGTGATAATTTGTTGATACAATGCATGTATGTTGATTAAGCAAGTATGTGTTGCTGGATCAATTAGTCAGTTGTAGCATTAATAAATTGCTGAAACAATTAGTTAATTAATGTATCCAAATCCTACATTGCTGAAACAATTGATTACTTGGCATGTGTGATCTCTCTTAGGGTAAGCAAGTGAATTCTTGATAATTAGAAGTGTTGAAAAATATTTAATTTCTTGTTGAATTGATATCACACATTGAATTCGTTACGATTAATTAATGATAAAACAAATCTATATGAATGTGTGGTTGTAGTTTATGGTCAAGTAGAATTGAGAATTTTGGAGCTTGAATGTTGTTTCGGCAACATAGAACAAATATTTCATTCTTGCACGAGTGGTGATTGGATTTAAGTTCTTGCAAAAGTAATATAGGGCTTAACATATTGCAAAAACAATATATATGCTTTAGCTTTATTAACAATTCTATATTTCCATTCTTGCCAGAGTGATTTCATTTTTTCACAAGGAGTGATTTATTCTTGAGGATTGAATTAGAATTAATTCTTCTTGAAGATTGAATTATCAGTTATAATTAAGATGATTTAGTGAGAAAGAAGTTACATAACATTTTTAGCAATTATGTTGTTCAATTTAGCATTAGTTGATTTGGGTGATTGTATGAGAATTAGTGTCAGAAAGAATTGAAATAATATGAATAGAAACCTATTATAAGAATAATGAAAGAACAATGAATTGTGATTTCTCAAGAATCAAAGAGATAGCAAATCTTCTTGGATAAAGGTTCGCCAATTTTTTTACAATATTTGATAAATCAGTGAAAGATTCATTAATTTTTATAATATTTTATAATGCAATGAAATTTTCACCAAGATTTTACAATATATTATAATTTAGTGAAAGATTCACCAAGATTTCACAACATTCTATAATAAATTAAAAGAGTCACAAAAACATTTATATATACATATTATATTATTGATCAAATCACCTTAAATTTTTCCTATATATCATTTAGATTCGCCCATTTTTTATCGATATAAATCTAGGGGGATCTTAAAATCATCTCGAAACGCTACAATCCCTTTATCTCTAAACCACCCCCCTCTTTTTCCTAATCCCCATCCGCCTACCACTAATCTCTCTCTCTCTCCAAACCCATATTCCTCGCCCTCCTACCCCTACCCCCCACTTTATCTCTCTCCCTCCCACACCACTAACCACCTCTCTCTCTATCTCCCCCCCCCAAAAAAAACGTCCACTCCTCACTATCCTACCCCTACCCCCAATTCTATCTCTTTCTCTCCCACACACCTAACCACCTCTGTGTGTGTGTGTGTGTGTGTGTGTGTGTGTATCCCCTACCCTTAACTAACCACTCACTTTCTCTATCTCTCATCCTTTCACCTACTCCTGCCACTAAATACCACCCCTTGATCTCTCTCTCTCTCCCCCAAAACCTCCACTCCTCATTATCCTACCCCTTACCCCAACTCTATCTCTTTCTCTCCCACACACGTAACCACCGCTCTCTCTCTCTCTCTCGCTATATATATATATTCCCCTACCCTTACCCACCCACTCACTCTCTCTCTTCTCCTTAACCCCTAACTCCCAATCAATCTCTCTCTCTTTAAAACCCTAACCCTCAAGATCTCTTTTTTTCTCTCTCATCCCTACCACTCACAACCCCTCTATCATCCTCTCTCTCTCTATATCCCTCTCCCCCCTAATCCCCCTTTCCCTTAACCATCCACTCTCTCTCTCATAGTCTCTCACGTATTCCTTCCACTAACTACGACTCTCAATCTCTCTCTCTAAACTCCTAAACATGTACATCTGTCTCTCTCCCCCACCTGCCAAATCCCTTCTCCTTACCCTCATAACCCTAACCCCTAATCTATCTCTCTCTCTCCCCTACCACAATCCACCTCCCCATCCTCATCTCTCTCTATATATATCCTTCTATCTCTCTCTCTAATCCCCTAACCCCCAATTTTTCTCTCTCTCTCTCTTTCTCTCTCTCTCTCTCTCTAAACTACTAACCTCCAAAATCTCTCTATCTATCTATCTCTAGCCTCCTAACCCTCAATCTCTCTCTCTCTCTAAACCGATAGCCCGTAATCTCTCCCTCTAATCCCCTAACACTCAATCACTTTCTCTTCCTCTCTAAACCCCTAACCGCGAATCTCTCTCTAGACCCCTAACCCTGAATATATCTCTCTCTAATCCCATAATCCCCAATAATCTCTTTCTCTAAAACCCTAACCCCCAATCCCTCTCCTTCTAATCCCCTAAGCCCCAATCTCTCTCTCTCTCTCTCTCTCTCTCTCTCTCTCCACCACATCTCCATGGTGGATCACTCGATAGGCAATATCCTATCACCTCGATTCATATTGGGGAATAAATTATGATACATAAATGATAAAATATATTTCCATGTATTAAGGGGTCAAGGAACCTTAACTATGTTATAAAACAATACAAACATTTAGGATATATTTTATTAAATTTCATGTAAGAGCGATAAAGAGAGGAGATCCTAGTGTATTTTATCACAAATAATAATTTAAAAGTATTTTTTTACTATAATATTAAAAAATAAAAAAAATAACACATGTTAAAATTTATAATGAAAATTAATAAATATTTTTTTAAATAAAAAAATTATTCATACTTAGTGGGAGTTTTTATATTGAGTTGGGTAGTGTCGAGAAGAATATAAACTAGCTAGTTTATCGTTAATTCAATTTCCCAAATAATTGTTAGGTGTATATAAAGTTTTTGAATTGAAAATTGTATAATTTTATATTTTATAAAATCCTTGTATTGTATGTAATTGGATAGAAATGTGTATGACATAGATTGGATTATTTTTCTTATTATTCTGGGTGGGCAGTGATGAAGTGAAAATAATAAAAAGAAAAATATTATGACTAGCTTCGTGGCATGGTAGTTGTACTCTGATTTTATGATTTAACCTAAGCTGCTATCAACACTCCATTTTCTTCCTCTAGCATGTGTGCTATTTATTAATTTGTACAACGATCACATCTACTCTCCTTCTAATGGGATAAAATTCTAGGAAGTTTCAATCTTTGGGATTAGTTCAGTTTTTTGGATATAAACCTAATAACTTTAATGCACTTTATAAGTCTAGGCATCAACCACTGAAAGTGAGGCCAAATGTGCAACAAAAGATAATTTATAATGTGGAAAAATATGCATTAAATGACAAGTATTTACCAGGAATTGCCTCGAGCCATTTTCTACGGTAGTGTTTTTAAAAAGGAAGATTACAATCTACTGTGAAAAATGAAACAGTTCGCCATTGTGGTGCTATTAAATATGACGAGTGCAATAATTATTATTTAAATTATTTGTAAAAATCGTGTAAAATAATGTTAAAATTTAAGAAAAAAAAATGAAAATGAATAAACATAAAGTGTTGTATGTGAAATGAAAGAAAATAATCCAATAATAAATTGAAATGAAAAATTGTAAATTTTAATTTATCAAAGATCAAAGAGGATATTTTTTATATATTAAGTGTAAAGGAAAAGTAGAATGAGCAAACCTATGAATAAGATGTAAGTACACATTGGAGAATATATGGAGTATTCAAGAAGAAGTGAAGTTTTAATTTGTTAAAAATGTAAAATATAGCCAATGGTAGCTTAGCTTAGTGGGTATGGTGGCTTAGCTTAGTGGGTTGCACGATCTTTCCTGGAATAGTCATAATCCTTCTTCTATATGCTGACAATATTGTTCTTTTGGCAAGGTGTCCATCTGATCTTAATAAGCAGCTAAGACTTCTTAAGTATTTTTTCTCTACCATGGGTATGACTGTTAATACTGAAAAAACAAAAGTTATGATTATCAAATGCAAGAAAGACACTTATGCTAATTTTGTGTATGACAATAACAACTTGGAGGAAGTGTCTAATTACAAATACTTAGGAATTGATAATCATCACAAGCTCAACTGGAACTATAGCATTGAGAAAAGGATTAATGGAGGGTGGAAAGCTTATTTTGTTCTCAAAAATAATTATAAAGAAGCAAACCTTGTGATGTGGGGTAAAAAGAAACTCCTCTTTAAAACTTTAGTCACTCATGTTATCTTGTATGGGTGTGAGGTTTAGGGTTGCAGCATCTATAGAGAATCCTGGAGAAATATTGAACAAATCCAGAAGTGTTTCATAACATATAATCTAAAAATTAAAATCAATACACCCTACCCTCTTCTCCTTATAGAAGTGGGTCTTTCCCCTATTGAGAGGCTAGCTATGACTAGGCTCCTATTATACAAGCACAAAAACAATAACATTGGAGACTATAGACTTCCTAAGCTAGCTTTAAATTCCAACCAAAACTACCTAAGGCTAAAGCGAGGTTGGTATAAAGATACCACGGCCTGGTTAAACCTTTGCGAGATTGAGGAAACTGATGCATTGCAAAATATTAATAACATTAAATATATTTTACTTCTAAGTTTAAACAGAAAATGTTGTGTGAGAAATATTTAGAGGCTAAAAGAAAATAAAGATATTATAAGGAGGTAATCAACCCTACTCTAGAAGATCAAAATTATCTCTTTGTTTTAAATATTTCAAAGAAAAAGACTAATATAGGCAAGATAAGAACAAACTCTCATAAGCTCCATAGTGAAACAGGTCATTGGGCAATTCCTAGAACACCATGGGTCGAAAGGATCTGTCATCTCTTTGAGAATATGAACATTGAGGATGGAAAACACTTCCTCTTAGAGTGCCCTACATACACCCACATTTGATCTTAGTTTCATAATATTTTTTTCACTACCGACCTTCCTAGCCTCTTAACTTGTCAAAATTATAGTGCGCTCGAGATGCTTCTCTCCAAGTTCTTTGAACATAGAAATACAATTTAAAAAAAAACTAAATAATTCGTTTCTTTAGGTCTGATAGACCAAAATTTGGTCTTAGGAGGCGTTAACCATCATCATCATCATCATTATTAGTATTTATCATTATTAGGCTCTTTTTATAAGAGGGAACTAATAGAAAAAAAATGAGAGTCAAAGATATGCATTTATACTCTAAAGGTGGATAGAATAGAATTAAAGGGAACAAATGTGAATAAAACAATCAGACCTCAAATGTGTGGGAATAGCTTTGTTTATGGTTTTTCAAAGTTCACTCAGTTTAAATTCATCTTTATAGTTCTAGTTATTTAACAACTTCTATAATGAGTATCTTAGTGGTCTAGTTCATTAGTGTGTAATGTCCCTAAAAAAATACAACAAAAAAAAATAATAAGGGTCTTTGTGTAATTGTAAACATATATAGATTGATCATTTTTTATTTTTGTATCGTACTTGGTAAATTAACTTCATCACTGAGTTTAAAATGTGATATTTTGCATATTTATAATGCTTGCAGCTTTGACTGTCCTTATGTGGTTGATATAGGAGTCGTATTGTCATTATGACTTTATCTGACTTGTGATTTTACCTAACACGAACTATCTTAGTTCGTAAGTTTGAAACTGTTCAATCTAGCATTCTTTGTGTAATTGTATGAGTGTTGATAATTTTTATTTCCTATCTGGTGTATGCACTGATTGGGAACTTTGACTTAATTACTCGTTCATGTTCATTTGTCTTCTTTGAGAAATATACTCTTCTATGTGTGGATGTTGGCTCATAGATGGCTTGATATTTATTTAGCATGTTTTCTAATGTATTATATCATTATTCCCTTGTAGTTACATATATTCCTTGGTATGGATGGAGTTCTATTACTATTGAAGCTTTTAACCCTAAATACCTAAGTTTCCTATTGGGTGACTTCATAATATAATATTTGTGAAACTTTGTTATCACTATGACCTTGAAGATCTATGGTTTTTATGGGCATTATCAATACTTATATTGGACATAACTTTTAATGTAGTTGATGGACTTGGTATGCCATAGCTTATGTTTAACTACATGATTGAAGGCATTTTTATAACTTAGGATAAATGTTTTCCTATAAAGGGTGTCGTTTTATGTATTTGTAACTTTTGTTGATCAAACTCTTAAAGCATACATTCATGTGTTGCTAAATGGTTTTCGTGATCTTTAATATATCCCACGTGAAATGTCATATTTTTTGTGATTAATTGGCCTCCATCTTGACAAGCCATTTAATGTGAATAACCATGTCCTTCGGTAACTTTTCTCAAGCCATCACATACCTTTTTCATTTGGCCTTTTCAATATGGAGAAAAGAGAGCTCGTTTCATTTAGTTAAGTTACATTTCAAACATAAAATAATATTTCTTTATATTTGAGTATTGAGGACCACCTAAGACAAAATTTTCAAGAGGGGAAAAGGTAAAACAAAAATAAAATAAAAAGACTAAATTGAGAGAAGGAATATCAAACTCTTTTCTTATAGAGAAGCAACTAGCTTTAAGGTACTGGGAGTGGATTTTTGACAAGGAGGAAGAAGAATGGGAGTTGACATTGAGAATGACTTGGCTTAAAGTAGGTCATAGGAATATTAAAAAGTTTCATAGCGAATCCATCAAAAGTGAAGCAACCAATCATTTATCTATCTTAATATTAAGGAAATACATTTTCAATGTGGTTAGAGAAAAGATTTTCTATAGAATTAACTACATTGTTGAAATAGTAGGAAAGGGCCCAACATCTGTATCATTAGTTTTTTTTTAAGGTGGATCTATTAGGAGGAAAGGGACCACCTTGTCACCGAGCTCACCCAATTTGAATAATTATAGAATTTCGTAATTATTTTGGTGTGATAATTTGTTGATACAATGCATGTCTGTGGATTACTCAAGTATGTGTTGCTAGATCAATTAGTCATTTGTACCATTAATAAATTGCTGAAACAATTAGTTAATTAATGTATGCAAATCCTACATTGTTGAAACAATTGATTACTTGGAATATGTGATCTCTCTTAGGGTATACAAGTGATTTCTTGATAATTAGAAGTGTTGAAAAATATTTAATTTCTTGTTGAATTGCTATCACACATTGAATTCATTATGATTAATTAATGTTGAAACAAATCTATATGAATGTGTGGTTGTAGTTTATGTTCAAGTAGAATTGAGAATTTTGGACCTTGAATGTTGTTTCAGCAACATAGAACAGATATTTCATTCTTGCACAAGTGGTGATTGGATTTAAATTCTTGCAAAATTAATATAGGGCTTAACATATTGCAAAAACAATATATATGCTTTAGCTTTATGAACAATTCTATATTTCCATTCTTACTAGAGTGATTTATTCTTGAAGATTGAATTAGTAGTAATTCTTCTTGAAGATTAAATTATCAGTTATAATTAAGATGATTAAGTGAGAAAGAAGTTACATAACATTTTCAGCAATTATGTTGTTCAATTTAGCATTGGTTGATTTAGGTGATTCTATGAGAATTAGTGTTAGAAAGAATTGAAATAATATGAATAGAAACCTATTAGAAGAAAAAGTGAAAGCACAATGAATTGTGATTTCTCAAGAATAAAAGAGATGGCAAATCTTCTTGGATAAAGATTCGCCAATTTTTTTAAAATATATGAAAAATCAATAAAAGATTCATTAATTTTTACAATATTTTATAATGCAATGAAATGTTCACCAAGATTTTACAATATATTATAATTTAGTGAAATAT
>LPNX010772940.1:45885-88129 GCA_001517045.1 Pseudotsuga menziesii | reverse complement strand
ATATATATATATATATATATATATATATATATATAGACCCCTACCCTTACCCACCTACTCTCTCTCTCTCTTATCAACCTCTAACTCCCAATCAATCTCTCTCTCTCTTTAAACCCCTAACCCCCAAGATCTCTTTTTTTCTCTCTCACCCCTATCACTAACAACCCTTCTATCATCCTCTCTCTCTCTCTATATCCCTCCTCCCCCTAATCTCCCTTTCCCTTAACCATCCACTCTCTCTCTCTCTCTCCCAATCTGTCACCTATTCCTTCCACTAACTATGACTCTCGATCTCTCTCTCTAAACTCCTAAACATGTAGGTTTGTCTCTCTCCCCCACCCCTCAAATCCCTTCTCCTTACCCTCCTAACCCTAACCCCTAATCTATCTCTCTCTCTCCCTCCCCCTACCACAATCCACCTCCCCATCCTCATCTCTCTCTCTATATATATCCTTATATATCTCTCTCTAATGCCCTAACCCCCAATTTCTCTCTCTCTCTCTCTCTCTCTCTCTCTAAACTGTTAACCTCCAAATCCTCTCTCTCTATCTATCTCTAAGCTCCTAACCCTCAATTTATCTCTCTCTAAACTCCTAACCCCTAACCTCTCTCTCTCTCTCACACACACACACACACACACACACATCCCCTAACACTCAATCACTTTCTCTTCCTCTCTAAACCCCTAACCATGAATTTCTCTCTCTAGATCCCTAACCCCCAATCTATATCTCTCTAACCCCATGATCCCCAATAATCTCTCTCTCTAAAACCCTAACCCCCATTCCCTCTCCCTCTAATCCCCTAAGCCCCAATCTCTCTCTCTCTCTCTCTCTCTCTCTCTCTCTCTCTCTCTAAACCCTTAACCGCTAATCTCTCTTTCTCTCTCTCTAATTCTATAACCCCTAATCTCTTTGTCTCTCTCTCTGTAAACTCCTAAACCCTAATGTCCACCACATCTCCATGGTGGGTCACTCGGTAGGCAATATCATATCACCTCAATTCATATTGGGGAATAAATTATGATACATGAATGAGAAAATATGTTTCCATGTATTAAGGGGTCAATGGGGCCTTAATTATGTTATATAACAACACAAACATTTAGGGTATATTTTATTACATTTCATGTAAGAGCGGTAAAGAGAGGAGATCAGAGTGTATTTTATCACAAATAATAATTTTAAAGTATTTTTTTACTATAATATTAAAAAAGTAAAAAAAAAGTACATGTTAAAATTTATAATGAAAATTAATAAATATTTTTTTAAATAAAAAAATTATTCATACTTAGTGGCAGTTTTTATGTTGAGTTGGGTAGTGTCAAGAAGAATATAAACTAGCTAGTTTAGCGTTATGTCAATTTCCCAAATAATTGTTAGGTGTATATAAAGTTTTCAATTGATAGAAATGTAATTGGATAGAAATGTGTATGACATAGATTTGATTATTTTTCTTATTATGACTAGCTTCGTGGGATGGTAGTTGTACTCTGATTTTATGATTGTCTGATTTAACCTAGGCTGCTATCAACACTCCATTGTCTTCCTGTAGCATGTGTGCTATTTATTAATTTATTAATTTGTACAACGTATTTCTATTCTCTGGATCCGTAGATCACATCTACTCTCCTTCTAATGGGATAAAATTCTAAGAAATTTCAATCTTTGGGATTAGTTCATTTTTTTTTATATAGACCTAATAACTTTAATGCAGTTTATAAGTCTAGGCATCAACCACTTAAAGTGAGGCCAAATGTGCAACAAAAGATAATTTATAATGTGGAAAAATATGCACTAAATGACAAGTATTTACTAGGTATTGCCTCGAGCTATTTTCTACGGTAGTGTTTTTAAATATGAAGATTACAATCTACTGTTAAGAGGTCACTTCCGGATACTAAATAGCTTAACTACATTCATTTCCCTCTGTAAAGCTTTCCTTATATGTTGGGACATGGTGGATAAATTTCAGTGTGAATTTATTGAATTTTTTAATGTGGATTCATGTGAATTTATTCAAAATCCACCAAGTCTCCATGAGCATCTATCAACATCGAAATGACGACAATCCTTTTCTTCCCACAAGAAGTTTTGGCATCACAACAAACAAAACTATTGAAAATGGATATCAAACCCCAAAGGGATCTCAAAAATCTATATTGTGAAGCCAAATAAGTGTAGAGAAACTCTAGTCCAAATAATTAATTTATGTGTCTAATTGAAGCCAGCATAATTATGAATGAACACATATCATCTAGGCATTGGGCAAGGTTGTTGAAGCTGTGAGATAATTTTTGAATACTTTGGGATGAAAGTTATCAATACGAGAGGGCATCGTATTCTTTGAAGCGGTTAAGGCATCTATCGATACTCTAGCACTTCCAAGCAAGTAATTTTTCTGGTGTTTTTTCAAAAGGGACAAATGAAAATTAAAAACTGCTTTGTTCAAATGTCAATAGAATACCTGTATCATCCTTGACCGAAATTGCTATTATTACTTCATGAATGCGAAACTAGTTTTGTTCAAATGCAACTGAAATTATTTATGTTTGAACCTTTATTATTGTTTAATTTCTGAACTATTGTAATTTTTGAACTATTTTTTTTTTTTAATTTATGAGCGGTACATGTTCTGGAATTTCCTTTATCCATTTGTTCCATAAGAGCAGAATCCCCCCCACTGCCCTTCAACGTAGGGTCATATTTATTGGTCTGCAATGTTTGCCCTACTTTCTCTTTAAGATTGAAGAGTTCAGGACTCTGTAACGTAAACGAGTCGAATTAAATTTCTGAGCTTAAGTTTCTAGGTAGATACTTATTGCAGACTTCAATGTTTAAGTCGGTAGCTTCACAGAGAAACTATTTAGTCTGTATATATAAAGAATAAGAAGTTTTGTAAATCAGCAGCAAATATTAAAAGAGAATTGAACACTGGAGAAGAAGAAAAAATCTCTATCGAGAGTTCAAAAGCTCAAGCTATGTGTGTTTTTGGAAAGTGATAAGAGTCAAAGCTCTGTAAAAAGTGAAACATCCTTGTAAATTTCCAAGTTTATATTTACGACAATAGTTGTTTGCTATGTCCCGAGAAATTATATAAATCAATAGTTTTTGGTTGAATACATGTTTATTTAGCCACACATTCTCTCCCTAATCACTTGAGTAAATTTTGTTTACATTTACAATTTGAGTGAGAGATCAAAGAATCCATAAACATTTCACAATGTAAAAGTTAGAGGTTTTAAAAATTCTACACAATTCGACTTAATATTTGGTCATATGAATTTTGTAAATCTTTCAAAATATTGTTTTGTCCATTTTTACTCCAAATTACTGTTTAGTGAAAAGTGATTTTCATTTTATGAAGTCTTTAGACTAAGAAATATCATTTGTAAAAATTCTACTAAAAGTGGTTTAGTCAATCCTGTAGAGTGAGTTAGTCGGAGTAAATCATGTCGAATGAGTAAAATATGTCGAGTAAGTTGGTAGAAGTAAAAGTTGGTCAAGGTAAAACCGACAAGTAAGAACTTGTCAAGGGAAAAAGAGTGGAGTGGTAAGTCCAACAAAATTTTAGTCTTCTGAAAAACTTGTGAAAATATTATTTTTTCAAAGTTTAAATTTAGACTTCTCTAGTAGGAGTTAGACATCTTTTACCAAATGAGTAAAAAAAGGTCGAAGTCCTTATGTGATTTTTTTTTGTGACTTAGCAGTAACTCAAGGCTAGCCATCTGAGTGTTGTCAATTGGTATCAAAAAGGTAACCTTAGGAAAGAAACAATGTTGTCAACTAGTATCTTAGGAAAGAAACTTTGTCTTACAAAGCAAAAAGTAATTTCTCTAAAGAAAAATAAAAAATATATATGGCTTCCACTTCTAGTTCACAAATGTCAAATTTACAAACTCCTATATTCACAATAAAGAATTATGAATATTGGTCTCTAAAAATGAAGGCTTTGTTTATAGGACAAGATGTGTGGGAGATAATCCAAATTGGTTATGGAGAACCCGCAGATTTGGCAACATATAATAATCTCACGCAAGCTAAGAAAGATTCCCTGAGGGAACAAAGGAAGAAAGATGGAAAAGATTTGTTCTACATACACCAAGCCATGCATGGAAGCATATGAAAGCATACTCCCAAGAGTAGAAGCAACAATTACTGCCAAGAAGGCATGGGACACATTGGAAACCACCTATCAAGGTCTGGAAAAGGTAAAGACTTCTATGTTACAGATTCTTAGAAGATATTTTGAATCCCTGTCAATAAAAGACAAAAATTCAGTAGACTCATTGTACACTAGAGTTGTTGGTCTAATAAATAAACTAAAATATCATGGATATAATATAGCAGATAGAAGGGTTGTCAAAAAAGTTCTTAGAATCCTTCCTCATAAATTTGAATCCTTGGTTGTGACCTTCGAAGAAAACAAAGACATGTTGGTTTTTACCACTGATGAGTTGCAAGCCTCACTCATCAATCATGAACACATAATCAATAGATCAAATACATCATTGAAAGCTGCATTTGCAGCACAGTAATCCATAAGCCATGGTAGAGGCATGGGGAGATTAGATTCTAGAGGTAGAGGAAGAACTTTTTCTAAAAGAGGATGCAACAACAGTCCCACAAATTTCACTGGTAGAGGACAGAATCAGAACCCAAGTCGTCCAAGTGGTCACAGGTTTGATAAATCAAAATTTCAATGTCATTGTTGTAAAAGATTTGGTCATTACATATATGAATGCAGGAAGAAGGAGTATGACCAAGGAAGGCAAAGACAAAACCAGTAGACTAACACTAACACCTTACCGAGCACAATGTTGTTGGCATGTGAATCCACACTTCAATGAAATGTTGTCCAAGAAATTCCACATGGCATATCGTATTTAGATTCAGGTTGTAGTAATCCTATGATTGGTAATTCAAGTTTGTTTTCCAGTCTATATAAATCAGTTCAAACTGATGTCACACTTCAAAATAATGTCCAAGTCATTGTTTTTGGAAAAGGTACTGTTGGTATCCTAACCAAATAAGGGAAGCGAAAAAACATGCCTGATGTTTATCATGTCGAAGAGCTGAAACATAATTTTTTGAGCATTGGACAACTGATACATAAAGGTTGGAGAGTCTACATAGAAGATAATCACCGTCTAATAAAATACAAGCATCCAAGCAATCAGTTGATAGAAAAAGTGTCGATGACAACCAATCGCTTCTTTCCATTGAGGATAATCCCAGCCATGAAAGGAAAGACAAATACAGGAGCTGCATTCAAGGCAGAAAGTGAGAAAGTGGAGAAGCACTTCAAAAAGAAAGAAAATGGCATCATTGATTTTCAGGATGCATTTCAAACAGAAGTTCATGATGAATCCTGGCTATGGAATATCAGATTTGGACATATGAAATTTGGTTGGAGGAAGCTACTTCACACAAAGAATATGGTGAAAGGATTTCCATTGATTGACAAACTAGAGAGAGTTTGTGAATGCTACATTTTTGGAAAGCAACATAGAGAGACTTTTCCAGTCAAAAAGTCAGATAGAGCACACACACCACTTGAGATTGTGCACTCTAATATTTGCGATCCAATGTAGACATCATCCATGGGTGGCTGCAATTATTTTCTTACTTTTATTGATGACTATTCAAGAAAAACATGGGTATATTTTCTGAAACATAAATATGATGCATTTAGTTTCTTTTAGCAATTCAAGGCACTCATGGAGAACCAGAGTGAACACCACATCAAAATATTAAGGAAAGATAAAGGCGGTGAATATGTTTCAAATGAGTTCCTATATTTTTGCAAGACTCGTGACATACACAAGCAATTCACCCCACGGTATAAACCTGAGCAGAATGATGTCACCAAAATAAAGAATATAACCATTATGGAGATGACACGCAACATGATGGAAGCCAAGAATTTGTCAATAGAATATTGGGCTAAGGAATTCACAACTGATGTTTATATTATGAGCCGGTGTCCAACAAAGAGTGTGAAGAACAAAGTTCCTAAAGAAGCATGGACAAGTATGAATCACAGTGTTACCCATTTAAAAGTTTTTGGTTGTGTTACATATGCTCATGTTCCAAATGAGTTAAGAAAGAAACTAAACAACAAGGGACATAAATGTATTTTTGTTTGTTACTTTGAAGACACAAAATCATACAAGTTGTATGATCATGTCGCAAGGAAAGTGATCATCAGTCGAGATGTTCAATTTGTCGAGAATGAATTATGGGATGGAACTCTTGCAATAAATGTCAAAATTGTGTCAAATGTCAGTTGGATGATGGCATGGTGGAGGAAGTGGTTCAAACACCACATATAAGTAAAAATGTCAAAGGTCTGTTGACTCCCACAACACTGCAACATGGTTCAGCACAAGGAACATCGACACAAGTTGCATCTCAAGCTACGCTGACAAGCACACCAAGTGGATGAAAGACTCCATCAAGTATTTTGTCGAGGTCAAAATAGATAGATACAGTGAAGAAAAGAAGTCGACATGAAATATATGAAACCGGCACACCAAATTCAATCTCTCTCTTTGCATTATTTTCTCCAATATATGATCCACTAACATTTGAGGAAGTTATCGAAGATGAAGTGTGGGAAAAAGCCATGAATGAAGAAATAGAATGCATTGAGAAGAATCAAACATGGGAGCTGGTAGATGTACCAAAAGATGAATATCTAATCAGTGTCAAATGGATTTACAAGACCAAGCAAGTTGTTAATGGGAATGTGCAGAAGCACAAAGCAAGAGTGGTCGCAAGAGGGTTCACACAACATCCTGACATAGACTTCAATGAAACTTTTGAACCTATAGCATGCATGGATACAGTCAGAACAGTCTTGGACATTTCTGCACAAAAAAAATGGCCTGCTTATCAAATGGATGTTAAGTCGACATTTTTGAATGGATATCTAGAAGAGGAAGTATGTGTGGAACAACCACAAGGATATGAAGTTCTAGGTCAAGAGCATAAAGTGTACAG
The DNA here is from genome assembly GCA_001517045.1 of Pseudotsuga menziesii. Taxonomy (NCBI): domain Eukaryota; kingdom Viridiplantae; phylum Streptophyta; class Pinopsida; order Pinales; family Pinaceae; genus Pseudotsuga; species Pseudotsuga menziesii. The sequence goes on along the minus strand of LPNX010772940.1, from coordinate 81,125 downwards.
GATGAAAAAGGCACTCTATGGTTTGAAGCAAGCTCCTAGAGCTTGGTACAATTGAATTGATTCTTATCTCACCGAAAATGGATTTCACAGAAGTGAAAGTGAACCGACGTTGTACACCAAAGTTAATGAGTGAGGTAAGATGTTAATTGTCTACCTGTATGTAGAGGATTTAATATTTACTAGTGACTTTGGCATAAAATATTTTAAATCGGTCACGGAAAGTGAATTTGAAATGACTAATTTGGGGCTTATGAAATTTTTCCTATGAATTGAAGTCCAACAGTATGAAAGTGGTATATTTATATCATAGTCTAAGTATGCAAGTGTAGTTTTAAAAAGATTCAATATGTCTAATTGGAAGACATCCCCAGCACTAGTAATAACAGGTTTAAAATTGCGTAAGGATGATGATGGATCAACTATAGATCCGACTATATTTGAAATGTTTCTTGGTAGTCTTATGTATTTAACATCGACAAGACCAAACATCATGTATGGAGTAAGTCTAATCTCAAGATTCATGGAATCACCAAAAGACTTTCATTGGCATGCAAGTAAAAGAATTTTGAGGTATGTAAGTGGCACAAAGAATATTGGTATAATGTATTCAAACTCAGAAAGTTTTAATCTCATTGGTTACACTGACAGTGAAAATGGAGGAAACACAGATAATAGGAAGAGAACATCTGGGCACACATTTCATTTTGGTATAGGTGTTGTGTCATGGTATTCAAAGAAACAACCCATTGTAACTCTGTCTTCAGCAAAAACAAAGTATGTTGCATCTACAGGAGCTGCACATCAAGTCGTCTTGATGCAAATATTTTTCAAAGACTTGTCACAAAACCAACAATAACCAACAACCATTTCTTGCGACAATAGTTCAGCCATTGCATTATCTAAGAACCATCTGTTTCATAAGAGAACCAAGCACATCAACACAAGATATCATTTCATAAGAGAATTGCTGAACAACAAAGAAATTTGTTTGGAATTTTGTAGGTTTGAAGATAAATTTGCATACATATTTACAAAACCATTGGAAAAAGATACATTCTAGTATTTGCGAAGCTATCTTGGAATGACAAGTTCTTCACATTGAAGTTTGTCAAGCACAAAGCAAGTTTAAGCTATGAAACATTTTGTAATATTTTGTTTTAAGATACCCATATACTTATAATTAAGGGGGAGTGTTGGAAATAATAATTACTCGCTGATCCTCTTATCTAGTTAGCCGTCTTTGTTGAAATATGTAGTTGGTCATGCTCTATCACTCTCACTGACAGATGAAGAGTTCAGAAATCTGTAATGTAAACCAATGAAATTAAATTTATTAAGTTTTTAGGTGGATAGTTATTGTAGACTTCAATGCTTAAGTCGGTACCTTCTCAGAGAAGCTATTTAGTTTGTCTATATAAAGAAGAAGAAGTTTTGTAAATTAGCAGTAGATATTGAAAAGAGAATTGAACACTGGAGAAGGAAAAACTCAAGGGAGAGTTCAAGAGCTCAAGCTCTATGTATTTTTTTGGAAAGTGATAAGAGTCAAAGCTCTGCAAAAGGTGAAACATTCTTGTAAATTTCCAAGTTTATATTTACAACAATAGTTCTTTGTTATGTCCCAACAAGTTATATAAATCAATAGTTTATGGTTGAAAACATGTTTATGTAGCCTCACACTATCTTCAGAATTACTTGAGTAAATGTTGTTTACATGTACATTTTAAGTGAAAGATCAAAGAATCCATAAACATTTCACCATGAAAAATTTTGTGGTTTTACCATGGAGTGGTCGACACAAGTTGAGTTAATATTTGGTCATATGATTTTTTTTAATATGTCGAATTATTGTTGTATCGAGTTTTACTCTGAATTACTGTTGGGTGAGAAGTGATTTGCATTTTATGAAGTCTTTAGACTAAGAAATCTCCTTTATAAAAATTCAACTAAAAGTGGTTAAGTCGAGTGATTCAGTTTAAGTAAAACATGTAGAGTGAGTTAGTCGAACTAAAACCTCGCGAGTGATTCACTCAATGTAAAATTTGTCTAGTAAGTCGGTCGCAGTAAAACATGTCGAAGTCGAGTAAGTCAGTCAAGATAAAAAAATTTAGTCTTTTAAAAAACTTGTGGACATATCATTTTTTCAAAGTTTAAATTTAAACTTGTCTAGTAGGAGTTAGACAAGTTTTACCCAATAAGTAAAAAAATATCAAACTAAAAAGACTATACACCTTGTTACTTTTTTTGGGACCTTTTTATTTTAGATGTTTGCTAATATGTATATAAATATTGTTTTGTCTTTTTTTGTACTGGGGGAATCGGTAATTGGGTTGTTCTGCTACTCACGTGACAAAGGGTCAATTCCCGTCAGCTGCCACTATAACCCCAGGTGCATCCACATAGCCCGCAAGCATGGGGCACAGATAAGTCTGGATGAGATTTGAACTTGAGACCTGTCAAAACCGCAAATTTTCCAAAAAATTTAAAATTTTGAAAATACAAATAAACTTCATTAGTGCAGTCAACTAATTGTTTTAATTAGTTATATGTTAATGATTTCATAATCTGAATTATCTACTTGATTATGTTTATCTTATAGAATAATTCTTTTTCAGTTTAATGACTTGTTTTTCTTTGTGACCACAAGGTGGAACTGTCTTGGTATTCTGGGCTTACTTAGCTTATGAGCTAATGCAGAAAGTTTACTTGCTCTTACAGATTTAAAGGTAAGAAATATCTAGTGCTGCTTGTCAATAATCATTACGCATACAGAAATATGTTCATTGCAAAAATAATAGCTCAGTAAAAGAATATAAATGCTATTCAATTTCAAATGCTTTATGAGGTAAAACCATTAAATCATTATTCTTTTAAAGACACCATGGAAATGAGATTCAGTTCTATCAATATTGGTGACAGATGCTTTCTCTCTCTAGTTGTAATTTAAAGTTTTTATTGCGTATTAAACTCTTTGATGTTTATCAATGCTTACCATAGTTGTCGTATGTGTAACGCCTTCGATCATTCCATACACATAGAACAAAGATGGCAAGGTTATTATGCTAAGGATCTAATTTAAATTGTGAACAAATACCATTTACGTCATGATAGATTTGGTTCTTGCTTGTGATATGAATGTAATGTACATTGATAATGAGTTTATGTACTAATATTCCAACTCCCAAGGCTTTGAAGTTTTAAGGAACTATTTTATTGCATACTGCTATCAAAAAGGGAATAAGTTAGTGTCGATGAACTTAACTCTTTTACACTTAACTTATTTCGAAGATTTTGTTCAATTAATGATATTAAGTCATCAAAGGTTACCTATTGTCAAACCTGAAGGATACTATAATGCTTAACACATTTTTTGTTCGCAAACTTAATAGTTTATATATAAGTAAATACTCCAATGCATGACTAGAATAATTCTAGCGAATTGGGTATCTTATTATATGAAGGTTTCATGAACTCCTTTTATAAATAGTAAAAGGCATATCCTTAATGGATTTATAACCATTGAAAGAATGAATAATATGTTAGTATTATAATGGGTAGTAATATTGACCCCGCCCTTGATGAGCTTTAAGGCATAATTTTTATATTGATGAATCTTTTGTTAAATGATTAGTGGCATAACCCTTGCCATCATTATAATAGTTTGTTAAAAGACTACTTTGCAAAGCATAAACTAAAGGGTCATGAAATGGACCGCGCCATAGTGAACATATGGTTTAACCTTGATCTAAGATTTATAATTGTTGGTTGAATGTTTATCATATTTGTAAAATGATGAGTCGTATTATTCCCCACGCCTTTGACTCAGTTTAAGATCTAGATGTATACTAATGCTATAATGTTTACTCCAGCGTGCCGGCTAGGTTGACTTTGGGGTATCGAACCTTATAGAAGTTTCGAGATCTCCAAGTGATTAGAAAAATGATTTGTTTGTTGAATGCACGTCGAGAACACGTCGAGACTATACGATTTCACCCACTGCATGCAAATAATTTCAATGAGTACGTGGACTTATCATAGCCAAGTGTTAAGTGGTTAAAAAGAGCACTGTCGAACCCTAACTTAACATTCCTCCGTCGTTCTCGGTCTCCGGCTGCTCTGCTACTGCATTTCGACCACCATGCCGATTCCTACAACTAGTTTAAATGACAGTCTCCTAACTTGCTTCTTGTCTTTCGCCCTTCGTAAACCTGCCTTGGAAACTGAGAGAGAAGAGCCGTAATAGGAAACCTCCGCTACCTGGACTGGGTTGGTTGATATCTTCCGAGGTTTCAGCTTTCACCACTTGCTCAGTTCAGAACTTACAAGACTTTGTAGTCCCAATTTCTTTGGCTCAGTAGTGGGGTCGTGGCTTCACATCGTAAGATTTATTGAATTTATTCGAATTATAAAACATAGCAATAGTCTATATATTTACAATACGAAGTTTATACACTATACAAATAATCCATATTATTAATATAAACATTATTTATTATTTTTTAATAAATTATAATAATCTAATATCTAATAAATGTATAAACCAAATTATTAATTTTTTTTAAGATTAAGAACAAAACATAATATTTCTTCACAGGTTTAATTCAATGCAATAAATGACTTAAACTTTATACAGTTTAATTTTAATTGGAAGGCTCCGCCTGATCTAACACTCTGAGCATGAGCGCAAGGATACTACTCGATGATACCTTTGGCTGTAGGATCTTAGAGGATACCTACTAACCTAAGACCTTATTACAAGCTTTAAGAGGAAGCTTGCCTTTATATATTTATTGGAATAAACTTGCATTAAATAATTGAACTCTTTCATTAATCTTTTATTGGTAAGGAATTATTCAAATTAGTTTATGGTTGGGTAGTTCTATTTGGCGTTAGCTTTCCACCTGACCATTTGCACCGATTGGACGACCCAGCTCATGTGAGCTGTCACATCCGACATTGCCGGTCGTCCGATCGGTGCAAATGGTCGGGTAGAAAGCTAACACCCCAATTTTGGAGATCTCGGAGAAAAATTACATTAACATATAAAATTCATTTTTAAATATAATCTATTTTTTTTTAATTGTATTAAATATAATAAAAATATATTTAATTAAAAAATGTTTTGTATATTAAGAATTGTAATTTAAAAACAAGAGCGACCAAGTAGTAATGTTTGTGAGATTTAGTTTTATCTCTTTTTATTTATATATATTATTAAATATTAATGAAAATATATTTAATTAAAAAATGTTTTGTATATTAATAATTATAATTTAAAAACAAGAGCAACCAAGTATAATGTTTGTGAGATTTAGTTTTATCTTTAAATATATATATATATAATGTTTTTAAAAAGCTTATACACATATATATTGAAATAAGGGTTACAGGAAAATAATTGTGATCACATTCAAATTCCGAGAAGGTTCAAACCACTGTAAGAAGAAACCTTCTTCTTGAAGAATGGAATGTGCTTTATAGCTTGACATAAATCGTTTTGTTACTGACCATTGACATAAACACATTCAAGGAAGTGTTGAGGGTTGACCTCGATCTCTGAGACTCGTGGTGGACTTCTACTCTACGTGTTAAAGATTGAAGACTAGCTAGAAACCCAAGAGGTTGCGTTGAGTAAAACAAGGTTTGTTGAAGAAAAATCCCTTAGTCCATGATTATTTCGCATACCCAACAATTTATTCTAAAATATATTTTCAAAGATTTAAAATCACTTTAGTTCAGAAAAATAACACTTAATCCTAGATGATTTAGCTTAATTAATAATCTAATTATAAAATATCTTGTCAAAAATAGTTAAAATTACTTCATCTAGGATTACTTGGCTTACCTAACAATTCGCAAATGTACCACAGAGAGGCAACGAGAGTACATAGCAGAAAGACTCACTCATACAAATGAGAATGGTGTCAAACTAATTTGATTATCAAATGAGAGATGGTTACAATGTATTGATGTAGACTATCGTAACAACCCAAATCTTAGATCCATTTGTGGATCTCAAACCTCTACATATTAAACATAGATAGTACACTTCAACCCAATCCCTAGCAACCTTCCTAGGATTTCTACAGTATTTCCAACATACCCCCTTAATGTAGAAATGCATTATCTATAACACATAATTTATGCCTAAGGACCTAAAAGTGAATCTTGCCAACATGTTTAGTAAATATGTCAGCGACATTATCACTTGTGTTACAATAAATAAGTTCAATTTCCTTAGACTCAATCTTTTCTTTCACAAAATGATGTTGCAACTCAATGTGTTTTGACCTTCCATGATAAACTGTGTTGTGTTCCAATTTAATTGCACCTTGACTGTCACAATGTACTTTTGTTGGTTCTGTTTTCTTTTCACCAACATCTTCAAGAATCTTCCTCAACCAGACAACTTCACATGTTGTACTAGTCATGGCTTTATATTCAACTTCTGTGGATGACAAAGAAATAGTTGGTTGTTTTTTACTGCTCCATGATACGACCCGAGATCCAATCTTGAATGCATATCCTGAAGTAGAAATTCTGTCATCAGGATTTCTGGGCCAATTAGAATCAGAAAAAACCTGCCAATTGAACATCAAATTTATCAGTATACAAAAGACCAAAATTCACTATTCCTTTCAGATATCTGAGGACTTTCTTTGCAGCTTTCCAATGGATTTCATTTGGCTTAGCCATAAAATGACTAAGAATGTTGACTTCATATGATTTGTCTGGCCTTGTAGTATTGAGATCATTCAGACTTCCCACTAACTGTCGATTCAAAGTATCATCTACATACTTTGTTCCGTCTTCATTGCATAGCTTCAAATTCTGATCTAAGGGAATCAATGCTACTTTGCAATCACTCATGTTGAACCTTTTCAACATTTCCCTCACATATTTACTTTGAGCGATCATAGGCTTTCCAGATTCTTTCCAAACATCAAGTCCCAAGCAATAGTGTAATTCTCCAAGGTCTTTCATTTCAAATTCCTGTAAAAATTGATTTTTTTATTTATGCAATCAACTTACATGCATTTCCTGTAATAATGAGATCATCAACATATAAAGATATTAAGCAAACATTTCCTTCCTTATCTTTCTTCACATAAAGGTTAGGATCACTTTTACTTTTCACAAAACCTTTTCAATTAAAGAAGGTATCAATATTTATATACCATGATCTAGGGGCATGTTTCAATCCATAGATAGCTTTCTTCAATTTACATACAAGATGCTCCTATCCTTTCTGTACAAATCCTTCAAGCTCAACTAAGTACACTTCAATTCATAGCTTCAACCCATTCTTCTTAATCTTTGGTGTCTTCATGATTCATTGGTTCATTGGCATTCATTATAATAGCCATCAAAGCATAGTCATCATACCTTGGAGGAGGATGAATCTATATTGTTGACCTTCTTAGGACTACATTACCTCTAGGAGTTCCATCCATTATTCTTCTGCATTTTGTTGTCTCTTCATCAGAACTGATGGAAGTACTCATGCTACTTTCACTGCTTCTGCTACTTTCACTATGTTTCTCCTTCTCTCATGGAGGTTCCAATTCCTACTAGTGAACTATTGAATTTAATTTAACATATTCATCATTTCCAGTAAGAATATGCCTTTAATCAGTTGTATCACTTGAATCTCCATGTTCATGGAACACCACATCTCTACTTGCAATTAACTTATGAGAGCAAGGATGAAACAACTTATAGGTTTTATGATCAGTGCAATATCCAACAAAAACACATTCAAGTGATTTAGCATCTAGTTTCCTTCTCTCATCTTTTGGTATGTGTGCAAAAACTTTAGAACCAAAAATTCGTAAATGCTTTACTTCTGGTTTGTATCCATAAAATACCTCAAAAGATGTTTGAAGATCTAGTTTCTTTGTTCAACTCATGCTTTTCAAATACACAGTAGTATTAATAGCTTCAACCCAAAACCCATTTGAAATGTTCTTACCTTGGAAAATGTTGCGAGCACATTAAACTATGTTCTGTTCTTTCGCTCAGCTATCCCATTTTTCGAGGAGTGTGAGATAATGTAAATTGTTGTTGGATTCCATTCTCCTTACAGTACTTATTGAAAGCTCGAGAAACATTTCACCTCCATTATAAGATCTAAGAATTTTAATGCATTTTCCTGACTTATTTTCTATCATGGTTTTGAATACCTTGAAGTATTTGAAGACGTCACCTCTCCTTCTTATGAAAGAAACCCATGTATATCTAGATCTATCATCAACAAATATAAAAAAGTACCATGCACCACCTAGTGATCTAGTTTGCATAGGTCCACATATATCTGTATGAATTAACTCAAGCAAATCAGCTCGTCTTTTCTCTTGATGTACTAGGAATTAATCTCGATGTTGTTTGCCAAGTGAACATGCACTACATCATTAGAGGAAATTTGGGGTCTAAAATGGGCCTTATAAGAAAACGTGCCAAAATAAGTTTTTGTGAGTTGGAATTCAAGAACCAATAGAATTTCAATAAAATAAGTCAACCATAATGGTTGAATTGATATATTTGTCATTAAAAAAAACTACTTTTTTTGTTCGTATTTTCGACATATCTCATTGTGTTTTTACTCAAATTTCGATCGAGAGAGCTCATTGGATGCGGAATTTGATTCCGCATCCAACAAGTACCCACACTGCATACTTTTGATGGACCCCGCTACCCCAAAAACAAGAAATACCTGAAAAAATCTGATGATGATGTCATCATCACATTTTTTCAGGTATTTCTTGTTTTTGGGGTAGTGGGGTCCATCAAAAGTATGCAGTGTGGGTACTCGTTGGACATCATCACATTTTTTCAAGTATTTCTTGTTTTTTGGGTAGCGGGGTCCATCAAAAGTATGCAGTGTGGGTACTCGTTGGATGCGAAATCAAATTCCGCATCCAACGAGCTCTCCCGATCGAAATTTGAGTAAAAACACAGGGAGATATGTCAAAAATACGAACACAAAAAGTAGTTTTTTTCTTTCTTCCTCCAAAATTAATCAATATTATTTTATTATTTTAACTATTATTTTTTTTATTTTCCTTAGGAGGCCCATTTTAGACCCCAAAATTCCTCTAATGTTCTATATGTTCATTCTTTATTACAGCCATACCTTCAACCATAGATTTCCTCTAAAGCAATATAAGATCATTATGGTTAATGTGCCCATACCTTTGATGCCAAAGTTCCTCTGTTGTGATGGTAGTGGATGCCAATGCTTGTTGATTGTCTTTGCTCACATCCAGCTTATACAGTCCTCCACATATTGAACCTGTAGCAACAATCCTGAAATGATCTTGAATATATTTAATGTGACATTGATGCTTACCAAACTCCACTTTCAGGTCATTCTCCATTAAGGAAAAAACAAATATTAAATTCTTTTAAATAGCAGGTGCATACATGACATTATATATCTGTTTCAATTGACCATCAAGTAAATTCATATTTATTATTCCATAACTCTGCACTTTGTGTGACCTGTTGTCACCTAAATAAATATGAGTTCCATCTATATTTTCACAATATTCATCAAACCATTCTTTCTTACAAGACATATGGGAAGATGCCTCCGAATCTATGAACCATGCATTCTCATCATCCGTATCAGCAGACAAATCATATTCATAAATAAACAATCTGAGATTTTTAAATCCATTAATTTCAAAGCTGTCTTTATTCATAAAATCCCCATTGTGATTTCCCTTGTAGTTTATGTTTCTATGATTTTTCTTATGATAACAATTTCTAGTGAGGCATCCTCGTTTTCCACAATAATGACATTCTATTTTATTCCTATCAGAATGAGTCTGAGCCATACCTTTCTATTTTGTATGAAACTTGTGTCTGTCTTTGTTCCATAGTTTTCCTCTTCCATAGTTTTCCTCTATGTGCATATCTTCCTCTTTCCATCAGTGCAAGATCTGAACCTTGATCATCCAAATCATAATTCTTCAATTGTTCTTTCTTCTTGCATGAGAATTCCTATAAGTTCTACAAAATGCAAAATGCAGGGGCTTTTCTCTCGCTGCTAGTGCTGAAATAAATAATTTGTAATCTAGCACTAAGCCTTTCAAAGTGATAGTTACAAGATCAGTGCTTTCTACAGTTTCACCTGTATCTCCCAAGTTATCACTCGGATCTTCAATACGAGAAATAAATTTTATTACCCCTTCATTTGCTTCTGTTTTGATTGACAATGATTTTTTCTTCAGAAACAATACCCGATTTGCATCAGTTGTTTCATACATCCTTTTGAGGATTGCCCATGTCTCTGTAGATGTCACACAATTTGTGATATGAGAAATTATGTTATGTTTCACAACCATCTACAACGTCACATTGGCTTTGCTTTCCCTCTTATTCCATTCTGGAATCAACGCAGGAACTATGGGTCTTGCCTGATCACCAGCCATGGTTGACCAGGCATTGAAAGCTTCAAGGGTTGTCATCAACTTGAATTTCCAATTAACATAGTTATCACCATTCAATTTGGAAGTCACCATTGATGTATGTATCAGCTAGTGGTGGGGCGGCCATTTCACCTGATCTCAAAGGTAAAGCTCAATCAACACAAACAATTTTTGAAAAAAAATTTCAGTGACACACCTTACACTCTTGCAGGCTGGGCCACGAGAAATTCATGTAAGTGAACCCTTTTTGGTGCACTTTTATTTCCATAGGAAAAGCACCACTAGCGTGTAGCGTCTTCATGGGACGTGCATCGACAAATGCTCCCAAAATCAAACAGAGTTATCCTTCTCTTTCAAAGATTACAAACTTCAAACTTTTATTCCTTCATTCAGCATCGCACATAATTACAAACTTGATTATCACAGCTCACTCATAGCTTTCTGATGCAATATTATAGCTTTACGCCAAGTTGCAGAGCATACTTGCTGTACAGACACACCTCACACTTTATAAAGATAGAAGAGTTTCTAAGCGTTCTTCTAGCTCGAGGCCAAGACGCGGAGCATAATACTCTTTTACAAACACATTATAGACTCTATATTAACTAAGTTTCTGATGCTTTCTTATAGCATGAAGCCAAGAAGCAGAGCATAATCCTCTACAGACTCAAACTTAGACTTGCAGAGCAGACTCACTACTTGCAAAGCGAACTACTTGCTCAATGCAGACTCTAGACTCAAAACTCTCGTGCTTGCAAATGAGCCCAAGGGTCTTATTTATATAAAATCGAGCTGGTTACCCGGTGAATGAAAATGGACGGTTTCCAGTCAACCAGTCATCCGGTTACCACTGACTTACACCTTTATGTCAAAAGGAATCAACCGGGGTGACATGTGGGGACAACCATAGTCATTATCTCGTCCCTTCATCAGGAAGTGCCATATGGGGACCCGGTGTCATCAATTACGACAGACTGAAAAAATACAAAGTGGAGCAGCTGGCCCACGACAGTCCTAATCTATGAATATTAACAAAGTGGAGCATTAATCCATCCCCCGACGGAAACAGTGCAGGACAAAACTGGCCTACTCAGCCTTCATGACGGCCCACCACAACTTGCAATCATATGGGTCACATCCTTGCAGAAATTCCCATATTTCATCATCATATGAATAATCATTGTACTGGGCATCTTCTAAGAGAGGAGATCTTTCGGGGCTCCGTGACGGATACAGAAATGGACTGAAACATTGTTCAACATCCGATCCTTGAAACATCGGATTGGGGTCACAGATAAATTCACCACGGAATTTAAACTAAACTCTGTAGTTAAGCGGTATTTCCCTGGTAGTGACTCTGGATTCAATCTGACCATCCTCGATACTTCTTTTGATAAGTTTTTGACATGTGAACACAGTATGTTCCAGGGGTTTATAGATCCCACCTTCATAATGGAGCTTGAATTTGAACCATTGGTTCACTTGGTATGCAATCTCCATATCTGCTTTTAGGTGCACAATAAAATTGGCACGTCTATTCTCCCAATCTACCCGTGGACAGAATTGGTCTAACAGTATGTCTGTCCATCCAGACCAGGTAGTATTTTGCCGCAGGTTTGTAGGGTCTACACGGATGATAATTGATTGTTCTTCTCTGCAACATTGTAGAATCAGATTGTATGATGTCCATGTTAAGTGGCCATCACCAATATCAATATACCAGATATGCTCATCATAATCATAGTCCATCCAAACTTCTCTACAATCTCTTAATTTAGCTTTGGCATATGCAAAGCTGGTAAAAGCATCCTTTTCCCATCGTTCCATAATCTCAAGCTTTAAGGGAGAGGACTGGATATTCTTCATAAGGGTGAGTTGCAGAAACCTTTTAGCTTCATCGGTAGAAGCATACTCTAGTGTTTGGATACGAACATCTTTTGGTAGAGAATCGTCCCATGGGAGGAGGAACAATCCTTCTTTTGCTTTAAGCTCTTCCTCTGACAGAGCTTTCTTTTTATCTTCTCTGGCTCGACCTGGTCCAGAGCTTTATTCGCAAATGGTGAACATCTTCAAGGAAGGACTACTGCTTTGCTCCCTGGTGAGCATATCAGCAAGGAAATTTAGTGAACCTGGTTTATACACAATCTCAAAATCAAAGTTACTAAGCCATATAAACCATTTCAGAATGTGACTATTATTTTCTGCCATCAAATTTTCATTCTTAAAGATACCAGGCATAATTTTAAGATCTGTTCTAATGACAAACTTGACTGGTTTGAGAAAAAGAATGAAATGATCTATAGTCTTTTTGACTGCAAGAATCTCCTTATGGCTCGATGGGGNATAATTTTAAGATCTGTTCTAATGACAAACTTGACTGGTTTGAGAAAAAGAATGAAATGATCTATAGTCTTTTTGACTGCAAGAATCTCCTTATGGCTCGATGGGTAATTTAACTCAGCTACTTTGAATGAGCCAGAGCCATAACCGCAGATACACTCTCTGTTGTCTATTGCTTCCAGTAGAACTCCACCCTAGGTGGATGAAGACACATCTGTCTCAATAATTAGCTGGCCATTTCCAATAGGCAAAGAGAGAGGAGGTAAAATGAGAACTTTCCTCTTAATCTGTTTTACTGCTTCTGACATTTCTGTTGTCCAGGGATTTGGATTCTTCTTAAGGCGTTGTTGTAGAAGCATGATATCTGAAGCTTGACCTTTATAAAAAGGTCTGATGTAGTTAAGGCTTCCCAGAAACCTTTGAAGCTGGGTTTTCTCAGTCATCTGGTCAGGAAATTTACTAAAGACTTGCAAAACATGATTCTGCAATATTACTTGCCCTTTCTATAACTTGAAACCGAGAAACTCGATCTCAGTTTTCCCAATCTCCATCTTAGTTTCAGAGAGTACTAACCCATGCTTATAACAAAGCTCATAGAACGACTGTAAATGCTTCAAGTGTTATTGAAGATTCCTTGAACAGATTAGAATGTCGTCTATGAAGACTAGCGCCCAGAGTTTTTCCCTAAATATATCTTCCATCCTTTTTTGAAACTCTAAGGGTGCATTGTTGATACCGAAAGGTAATACCTTCCACTGGTACTAACCTTGGGGCACTACGAATGTTGTTTTATATTGATCTTCAGCTACTATCCCAATCTGGTAAAAACCAGACTTTAAGTCAAACTTGCTGAAGATAACACAACCTATTATTCTTTGCAATAAACTAGCTTTATCAGGTAGAGGATACCTGACCTTTTGCAAAGCTACGTTCAGAGGTTTGTAGTTAACCACTAACCTCAGCTTACCTCTCTTAACCTCCGAGTGCTTATTAACCACGAAGGCATGACAAGCTGAAGGGCTCTTAGATGGTTCAATCGGCCCTTTCTCCCCAAGCTCTCTTAATTCTTTATCACATAATTCTCTCTCTGATGGAGACATAATCCTGGCTGACGATTTCATAGGCTTCACCTTCTGTGCTGGGTCTAATGGGAGCGATACAAAGTATTTTTCTCGCTTCCAGAATGCATTCGGATTTTCTGCACAACAATCTTTCTTCAATTTCTCAGAGATGTTTGCTAACATCTTTTCGCCATGTACATCTGAGAATTCCTTGCTTCTATCCATCTTAGCAAGCTACGCATTATTAGACCTATATACAGACTTGTGTACAACAACTGGACATTTCCTTGATCCTTGAAAGGATATAGGGAGTGTCACAGACTTTCCATATAAAATACATGTAAAAGTCATCTTCTTATGATCTACCAAATAAGGACTAACTTTATGCAAGAATTCTGAACCTAATATACAATCTTCTGAGATGCTATCTAATCTGTACAAAGTTACATGATCTTTGACCTTACCAAACTGTACTGGAAATAATTCTGCTTTGGCTGTTAATGCAACTGATGTACCTTCAATCGCAGATCCTGAATCTGTTGTCTCTTGCCAGTAATAGGATGGTAGCGCCAAATTTTTTTCCAAACTAACTTGGCATCCAGAATCAATCATGCAATCTAAAGTGTAAGACTTATACTCATATGGATTGAACTGGACTTGTAAGACGATTTTCGGTCCTGACAGCATTGCTAACTGTGGATCTTCTGAAGGAGGAGAATTACTGTGGTCAATAGGAATTTTTCTCTTAGGACTGAGTGTCTTCATTGCTTCATCAAAATGCTTACTTAGTTCTTCGTCTGAGGATTGATCTCTTTCTGTCTGAAGCACTTTGATAGAACATTTCATATCTTCTATTTCAGAGCATAGTTCTCTAATTCTCCTTTGTTTTTCTTGTATCTACATTCTCAATGCAGCTTCTCTATCCATCTTGTACTTCTGACAGTCATCATGGCCATCAGGATAATTCTTATATAAATCACTGGGATTATAGGTGACTGCAGGCGAAGAGGAAATAATTACTTGCTTGCCTTTATCTTGTCCAAGCTGCTTAAGTAATTCTTTCTTTACTTCTTTTAAAGCTGCTTGAAGCTGATACTGGAATGGCTGAGTTATTGATAGCTACAGATCGATTGCTGCAAGCCTTTTCTCAATCTCTTGGGTTTTGCTAAGTGTGAACATATTCAGCGAAAACTCAAACTCAGGCGGCTCAAACCCCCCTAAATTTGGGACATCATCCAAATTAGAGGATGAAGAGGAGGATGAGGAGGAAGGACCAAATTTACTTAAGGCCACTTCAGACTCAGTATCTGAAGAGGAATCATCATCGGAAGGAAAGAAAAGTATATCACCAGCAGGTTCTTCATCTGCTCCTGGAAGAGTCCACCAATGTGGATCCAATTTCTCGCAGAAGGCTGCTAGCTTCGGCTTCTGCTTCTTCTTTGGGCATTTGCTATCCCAATGGCCTTTGTTACCACATATGAAACAAACTTCTCGATCAGATCGTTTAGATCTGCGCTTGATGAACTTTTGTGGTCGGGATTCTTTATTCATTGGTTTTTGCAACCTGGATTTCTTTTTTATTTGAAGGACTTATCCCGATAATGGTACCGGGGTTGGCTTGAATAAAACCCTTTCTTCTTTTTATGCTTACATTTACATGTATCTTGTAAATGACCGCGAGCATGGGCATTGCATCCCCATTCTGGTAATCCAGCAACCTTTTTGCAGAATGAAGGAGAGAACATCGACTGGTGCCTTTTAAAATCTTTATCTACTCTTTTCTCCAGACAGTGCTCTTGCCATGTCTCTATGATATGGTTATGCAATTGTGCTAAAGAGAGACTGCGAAAATTTATGTTTTTGTCTTTCATATATTTTTCAACAGCGTCTGGAACGTGGCCTGGAGAGCTACACAGGTAATGCTTGAGGTAGGCTGGATCATTTTCTTTGCTAGACTGAATGAGTAGCTTTTGCATATAGCAGAAATAAGGCTCAGCTTGGGATAGATCACATAATCTAGCCGACATATATAGCGAAGCTAAATGATCACTTTCATCATGATCATCTGCTCCGTGGAACTGCGATCCTAGAGCCTGAAGGATCTGTTGGTCAGCATCTACAGCATTCAACATTTCGTTCCAGGCTTCCTAAGGAAGTCTTCTCCACCAGTCATTGGCTAGTCCAGATAAACCAGCAATGATCAATTCACCAATCTGTTGTCCTGTTAAAGAGGGATCTTGTGATCTCTTGTAGAGTGACCAATGATACAACAGAGTTAGTGCATCCTTAATCTCATCTCTTGATTGGCACTGAACGTTCAGTATGGGCTGTTCGGGCATAGAAGAGATTAGATTATTTATAGAATTGACACCAAATGTCGAACTTAGCTTTGGAGGCTTAGAGGCATCTGACATATGACTGTCATTATGTGGATTAGGTGGATAATGAACACCGGAAGATTCTGCATGCTCATGCATAGCAAGCATCTGTAGATATTTAGGCTCAAAGGCAGGGCGAAAGGACTTAAATTGTCCAATCCACTCTCTGACTTCTTCTAAGTCAGCTTCATCTTGGCCAAATGTGAATTCTGGCCGATCATCTTCTTCTTCTATAGCTGGGACATTGAACACACCAAAAGACCAACTCCTTTCCAACTTCTTTTCTTGTTCCTTTTTCGGATATCCTTTGGCTGCAAGAGCAAAGGTAGATGGGTGTCTAACAGGAACCTTTTGTTTCAGCTTTTGTGTTTGACTAAGTAATTCTTCTAACTTAGCCAGACGCTCAATTTTATCTGCAGCCTTGGCTACAGCTTCTTTGATATCTTGGGAATCACTCAGAAGATGATTAAGTAATTCCGGCTTTGAATGAACCATGGCGACTGCATCTTTTTCTGCTGAAACAGAACCTTTTATGTCGAGAAGATCTCGAGCCATGTCATCCAAGTTTTGCGCATTATTCCTTCACTCGAACTGTACCTCCGACGCACTGCTCTTTCACAGGAAGTGCCACCCAACGATCTTGATAAATGGTAGCGGCGATCTTATTGAGGAGAAAGCAATATTCAATGACTAGCTATAGCTCCTTCAATGGATGCAAGCTCTTCATTGAGATAAACAAAATGATGAGAAGAATTGGCAGCACGGTTGTTCAACAAATTCACCTCCAAATTGTTTATATATAACAAATAAATAGTTTTTGATAAAATGTTTTTTTAAAATTGAAAAAACACTTTGGTAAAATTTTCTTTAATATAAAAACAAACTCTTACACCAAATAACAACATCATCAACGTGTTTTATATTAAAATGAATATACTTAGCATGGCATCTTGGTTCCTCTCCGGAAGCATATATAAAAATTGTTATTGAAAATAAATTTCAACACCTATTACAATGAATACATAGCATATGTAAAAATTGTTATTGAAATTAAAATTCAACACCTATTATAACTAATGGATAGTATTTAAATTTATGATAAATAAATTAGCTATTTTTTTTGGACCTATTTATTAATTGGTGATATTTATGGATTGCATAGACATTTATTAATAGATTATATTTAGAGATTACGTGGAATGAATGGCTTTTAAATAGAAATGAAATGCTTTATATCAACTAAATCAAACTTACTATTTATATCAATTCAATTATGTGTGGATTATCATGACAATCAGCCATGTTATTAAAAAAAATATGAGATTAATTCGATAATCGAAATCATGGCTGCATCATTGCATACATTAACACTAAACAATAGCCTAATATTATCATAAATAATAGACCTAATATTATCATAAATAAAAGACAGAAATAAAATCCTTACAAAAAATATAAATTCAAACCAGAAGAAAACAAATGGGAATAATGACAAATATTTGGTTATCTATGCACCAACTTTTTTCAATTTGTTACAGCGACTGATGCAAGTTTAAAAAAAATATCAGAACCACTATAATGTCTTTCAAATCATTACAGTATAGTCTTTCTATTTGGTTGCGAACAAGGTTTCTAAAAAGAGTTACAAACTATTCCAATCAAGTTTGAAGCAAATAGCTTCCAAGTTGAAAACAGAGTTATGCTTATAACTTACAGGTGCCGGTGTGAATGCCAAGTTACAGACTTGATTTAGAAGCTGACGTATTTGCTTGTATAAGCAAATAGCTTCCAAGTTGAAAACAGAGTTATGCTTATAACTTACAGGTGTCGGTGTGAATGCCAAGTTACAGACTTGATTTAGAAGCTGACGTATTGCTTGTATAACCTACACTTTAGTGTGAGATCATAACTCAAAAAAATATTAATGTAAAAACTTTCAAACCTAAAAAGGAAAAGAGGAAAGTAGTGAATTCACATGGAAAGATTCATGGGAAACCCAGCAATACTTCCCCACATTCGTGGATGGTAGAGGTGGTAAACCGCAGGCCATCCTAGCAGAAGGCGTAACACCAGAGGACTCAAGGCTCGAACCAGTGACCTCCCCCAACCGAGAGAGTGTGCGCACGTCTTACCAATTGAGCTAACCCTTGGTGCTAAAGTAATGACTTTGTAAAAGATGACTTTTGCTATCATCGTGACCTGTTGATAAAATAAGATGAGCCTTTAATAAATAACCTTGAAATTTACAAGGAAACGATGAATATAATTATTTCCTGGGAGAGACATATTATGGTGTAGGTTAAAACAAAAAAAAATCCTAACCCGGACCAAAGATTAATCACCCTGGAAGGACTAGGGTTTATACCTGAGATTCGTAGCGTCATTTTTACAAATGCTTCCTCATTCACATTGACCTGTAAATTTGAGAAAGGCAAGTGTTAACCTAATGAACATAGTAAGAATATTGAATCAATGTGAAAAAAATAGTGGCAAGTTTAAACTTGGTTTCATTCATACCTATGTAAAAATAATTACTATAACAGTCTATGTTTATGAAGGCACTCGAATTCAATGAAATAAAGTTGTAAAATCTTAATAAGAAATATCTGCGTGTGGGATTAAAACATAGTACCCATTACCCTTCTAGAACATACCAAGCTCATGGATGAAAAGAAACATAGTACCCATTACCCTTCTAAACATTTTAATTACTAGAGATTATCCCGATACCAAAGTCGGGTAAAAACTCAATTAACCCTCCAATTAATTTAGAGTACGAACCACCAAAAAGGAGGAACCTATGCATCCTCACCTTTTCATCCTTCACAAAATATGCATACAGTAGGAGTCCTATGAACCTCTTCTCATAGGATTCCATTGTCATGCTGCCTAGAACCTCTTCTCATAGGATTCCATTGTCATGCTGCCTAGTTTGAGTTCAAATATTTCTTCTATTTTCTCATCATAATAATGTTTTGAGAGCTACTCTTTCTAGAAATACTTCTTCATGGATGTCTAGATTTTGTTCATCATTAAACTCCATCTTTGATCTCTAATTCTGCAGGATTAATTGACACTCAAAGTTGTGATGTGTTCATTTCTCAATCATCGTTATATGACCAACATGTTCATCCATTAAACACACTTCTTTCAACAATGTCACAAGGGTACAAAATCACAAGGATCACCATAAAACTTCTTGTATTTTAAAGCAACATTCCAAAAATCATAAAAACATTTTCAAATCAAATATGCAATTACCAATCCACCTTATTATTTTCCATGCAACAACTAATTCCTACTACTAATGCATTTTCCAGTTCATTCTAATGCATGCCATTCCAAGGCATATTAATTATCTGAGCACCCATATATCATTCGTACAACAAGAAACATATCAACATTAATTAATTGTAAATTCATAACCAAGCAAGGCCTTTTAAAATCATCCCAAACATATGAATGAAATCTATGTAGAGTTAGGGCTCTGCCCCTCATTTCCAAAATTACTCAAACATAAAACCTTTCAAAAAAGTAATCTATACCAAGGGACTAGGGATCTTCCCTCATTTCCAAATTACTCAATATGCCAAGCATGCACAATACTTAAGCACTTACCATTTAATTCTATGAACATTAAAAGAGGCAGTGAACAATGAAAAAGCATTGACCAATAGTGTCATTGAACAATAAAAGGGGCATTGCAGAGTAGCAAGCATCAACCAATCAGGTCATTGAACAGTAAAAGAGGCAATACAAGGTAAACATGAGCTGACCAATATTCATTGCACTAAATCATTAGACATGCAATGCATAGTACTTACCAATCGATCTATTGAGCAATATTAAATAATTCTAAAGCACACATCAACTGATATTTAATTCCTTAAATTCTGAAATTAAAAGGATATAACTGAACTAATCTTCCAAGTGAGGCTTTTGATTCTTCCATTAACATAAGAGAGGTTACAATTATTTCACAAGGCACATTTATAAAACATAAAAAGCACTTAAACATAAGAATTATAAAATTCTGACAAATCCAATAGCCGGAGAGTTGGAACCTAAGGTTTGATATCACTTTGTAACATACTCAGACCCAAACGCAGGACCAGATACACCAAAACCACCAGGGGAGAGGCTAAGCAAGTAAAAAACACAAAGAAAAGGGTTTATAAGGCTCGATCACGAAGCCAAACAATCAAACATTCAACCATTACTAGTTAACTTTCTTAATTAGTGATTAAATCTAACTGATCAATCAATTAATTAACATAAATAATAGTATCGATGGATTATGTCCATCTTCTTGACTTCACTGCACCTTCCCGACATTTCCAACATTGGGAGGCATAGGTAAGAACATTCCAAAAACACACTAAAATCATTTTATCGATCCTGATGTTTCAATGTTAGAACTCAGATTTCATGACGCCAGACATCATAATTCAGCATGAAACTAAACTTATTTCTCAATGGTCATGTCGGTCCTGACATTGGCACTTCAGTGTCGACACCTCAACATCGGCAGATGACTAGATGAACTGCTTTTAGTAACATGTGCATCCCAGTGTTGGCACATTGAATCTCAGGTTTTGACATTGTTGAAATACCCAAAAATCCAAACAACTTTCTTGATGTCGACATCGACATATTAGCATCAGAAGTATGGATGATCTGCGCACACTCAGAACTCTCACCCTTTGACTCAAAAGTCGATATTCACAAGTAGGAGGAGGGAACTAAACCATTGCTCCACAAACCAACTCTAATTCAGCCGTCAATAGTCGAAAGTTAGAATTCAGGACGAGGCCACATATCTACAGATCAATCTCAATTTCCACCTTCGACAGTTCGACACTTCAATCACAAACTTGTATGGAGAATTACATCAACCACAGAGGGAACAATTGCAAGTTAAACAAAGTAAATTAAACATGAATGGAATCGAATATGAAACAACCAAGATTTCAAGCAAAATCCAAGTGGAAACCATCTGATCACACATCTAATCACAAATAGAATAATAAGTTATTCAACAGAGTTTATAATGACCACCACGAGAACATCAACAGAGATAGAGATAACACATAAACTCATGAATATATATATATATATATATATATCAAGCTTCCATCCAAATCATATTTCACAGTTAAGACTAAAGTACAGGTTTTCCAAGCTATTAAACCATCAAATCTATATCCAACCGTTAATACTTATCCATACACATCAACAACAAATAATTCAACCATGGAAAAAAGGAAACATTGTATGAACATATGAATTTGTGCAAGATAAATCACTTATCTCATTACTCTGTATTCGACATAAGCCAGATCACATTCCACCCAACCTTAGGCGTTGTTAAGCCAAATCTCATTTTGACGGGCCACCCTCAAGTTGAGGTTATAGATCCATAGGAAAAGGTGCACTCAGGGATAGTTTAATTATTAGTTTGAGAAGCCACAACTCAATTCCTCAACACCTACGTTCTCCTCCACCCCAATACCAGGTGAAATGGTAATCCCTTCACCACCCAGGTCCCTCAAGATATCGCTCTTCACCCTTAGGATTTATGTGTAGGTCCAGGAGTGAGATAACTAGTGGACACAGAGGAATGTTTATACCAAAGTTGCTCGGGGTTATTTCAAAACGTAATATCCTAGTGCTCCCAGAACATAAGAAACCAAGAAACACATCGTCCAGGAAACTAGGAATCTGACCAGGCAACACCCAACACCCAACAAACAACAACGCATCCAGGTAACGACCAACCACACAACCATGCAATAGCCAAATAGGAAACCCAAAAACAACCGCTAGCAAGGTAACAACAACCAACCATAAGGAAGCCTGGAAACCAAGCAATGACCTTCCAACCCATGAAAAACAAGGAAACCAACTAGGTAACTACAACCAACCCAACAACAACTTGGAAACATCCAATAACGAAAAAACAGGAAACCATTCCCATACTCCCTTCCAAAGGAGATCAACGAAGGATTTATAGAGCAAGGGAGGCAAATCAAACACAATGAGGTTACTCATCCCTTCAATATCCATTCGAATTCCACTAAGGAAACTCAAATTAAGAGGAGTTACAGTGTCCCCATTCACTGGTTGAAAAAAACCAATAAGGGCGCCTTGGTGCAAGTGGGGGTTACAAAACCAATTATAACCGCTAGCCAATCATAAGGGAGTAAAAAATTTAACTTGAAGGGCCAAAAAAATCACAAGGTGTCAAGGTGCTAGGAATTTCCCCATTCCCCCTCATATTGTGAATCAAGGCCTCCCATTCTCTTTTGTGGTTCTCGTGTGCTAGTTTTAATTAGTTATTTATTTACAAAAGTAATAATAATATCTCTACGTCTTTAAAAACCCTTGTCCTAGTTCCTAGTGCCATAATAATAAATAGCTTACAACATATTGCACATGTCCAGGGGCTTAACATCTGGGGTATTACATCCCTCAAGGAAATCATATTAGTTTCTTTAGTTTATTTACAAAAGTAATAATAATATCTCTAGGTCTTTAAAAACCCTTGTCCTAGTTCCTAGTGCCATAATAATAAATAGTTTACAACATATTGCACATGTCCAGGGGCTTAACATCTGGGGTATTACATCCCTCAAGGAAATCATATTAGTTTCTTTATTTTTTCAGTTAGAAGTCACTCCTAAAATATTTAGAAATAAATTTGGAAATTTGTAAAATCTTATATTATTCCATTTATATTATTTCTCTTTTTTCTTTTAATTAGGGATTTGTAGCTATCTATCTTATCATCTTTTAGAGACTTGCTACCAACTTACCTGAGGGGTTTTCTAGCAATTTTATACTCTTTATTATAAATAGTTATCTTTCTCATTTTTCTATATACACAATTTTGAAAAAAATACTTATTTATACAAGTTGAGAATGTTGTTGTAAATTATGATAAACCTCTTAATAATTTTTTTTTTCACTAGGGGAATCAGTAATTGGGTGGTTTTGGTACTCGTGTGACATGGGGTCCATTTCTATCGGCTGCCACTATAACCTTAGTTGCGTCCACACAGCCCGCAAGCATGGGGCACGGATAAGTCGGGGTGAGATTTGAACTTTAGACCTCCTTTACAACATTCCTTCATTTACACGGCGCTTTCCAATCAGTCTACATCCCGACAGGCATGATAAAACTCTTAATATTATTATTACTTATTGAAAGATTTAGTTTCTCTTTTAAATCATTTATTTTCAACGATGAACCACTTTTTCATACTTTTCATTATTATGACATTCTTCTATGGAATTAAACAAGTTTAGATTTAAGATTAAGCCCTATAATCTAGGTTTGGTTCCACCGTCATTTAACATGCACAAACTAATAATTATTTGGTTGTATATCACGTGAGTGAAATATTTAACCATATATTTGTGAGTCATGGTTTCTTTTTTTTTTCAGGAAGAAAAAGCCTATCCTTGTTATTCTTATTAAGAATCAAAGGGCATTGATAACATCCACCCAAGAAGGGTTACATCACAAAAGATAACAGCTAGTTGGGAGAGAATCACATCCAGTCGCTGCTGGGGGGAATGGCATGCAATAGTAAGTGTAATTTCCCATCAGAAAAATGTATCGTCATGAAAAGGATCAATCTCAAATAGCCTGTCTATCGTGAACCAAGAGGATCAGATCTGCGATCCAAAAGAAGCCACTCAGAAAATAACATAGTAAGTAACCAATAGAGGAGGAAGCTCCCCAAATGCATGGCTCAAAAGAGCTGGAAAGAGTCACATGTGACCAATTGGTCATCTATAAATTCATAAAAACAGCCAAATCCTGGAGTGAGAGTGACAGCTGTTTTTGAAAGACAGTCTGCAATCCGGTTGTGTTCACGATAGATATGACTGAATGAGAGATCGTGGAAGCTTGTAATAAGCTTTTGAGATTTCCTACACCAATGAAGAAGATCTGGTGGGGAGAGAGCAGTCTATCCCTTGGCCCAATTGAAGATGACCTGTGAGTCACCATATATGTGGGTTAGTGGGATTCCCATCATTTGGGAGGAGTACAGAAGGGCCCACAGGCCCAGAAGTTCTGCCTTAGTATTGGATCCATATCCAACCCCCAACGCGAAATCCAGATGGGTGAGTCACGGTTTCTTATCGGAAGCATTACAACTATTGGGAATCAGGATGGGGAGATGGAAGTTGAAGATTTAAGTGGGTGGCTAGAGGATTTCAGAATGAAAAAAATATCATCATTGCCTACTTTTGTTTTTCCTCCACGTGATTTGGATATCACGATGAGGTAATTTTTTCATAGTGCTCTATTATTCTTAATATAAATCTTCTATAAATTGAAGTATACGTATTTACATGTTACGCAATCCCAAAAAAGAAATTGAAGTCTATTGGTGCCAAGTTAAACTAATCCTTTACTTGGGAATTTTTAATGGTTTATCCGAGGCAGCCAAGTTAAAGTGCTGCTAATATTTTGTTTTCTAAATGACGGTATATCGAAGAGTTACATTCGTTGAGAAATATGCCAACACCTGTTATTCCAGAGAATCAATATATAGTTAGTATTATGTAATCCGCTTGATCATTACATAAGGGCCCAACAAGAGCATCATGTCACTTACGAGAAATGAACCTAGATGGAGAGGATAACAATCATTCCTACCAACCACCCAAGCTACATCTAATAGACAAAGTGGAACTAATACGAAAGGTGAATTGGTGTTGAAATGGAGATTTCTATGTCAAAATCCTTTTGTCCCACAGTTGAGAATTTCTAATCTTAGCGTGGATGTAATTAAATATATTTAACTATTGGATTTTCATGATTGGATCTTGTGGTTGTGGAGACATGGGCTCGAATCTCAGCTGCCACACTTGAAGAGTTTTTGTAAACTCCAAATGAAAATAAAGGTACTTCATGTCTATTTATGGATAATCGACATCTTTCTGGTTTTGATAATTTGGTTAAATACACTATGAGTAATTACTCTAAGAAATTTCAAAATTGTAGGGAGAATTGGCTACTCCACATTCATTCTAGGTTGCAGAATTTGGATGATAAAATTCTAGTAAAACTATAGAGGGACAAAAGAACTAAAACAAAGGTGGGGGGAGGTTAGCCTAGAATTGTGTACGACTAATTTATTGAGCATTTGGTAATATTACAACCATGCTTACAATATAGAGAGCGACAATTGGCATCCAGAATTCATAAAAGGTCGTTAAGAAGTTATTTTGTATCAACCAAACTATCTAATAGAATAAAAATGTACATATTTTTAACCATTAAGCCTAGTGAGGTTGTACATGAAATTGAGACTAGATCATTGAAAAAAACAATAATATAGTCATATTTAAGCATTGATTGTATAATTTAATAGTAAATTGTATTTTTCTCTGTGACATTTCACCATTGTGTAGATAGAAATAGAATGATTCATGTTGGTATGTGAGAGTGTTTTTGTTGTTATAGTTCATTGCCTTTACTATTCATAAATCATTCTGGCGTGGTTTTTAATGGATGCTTATCAACATAGATCTATTTTAAACTCAGATCTATTAAGCACCCTTTCTTGAGGTGTAAATTTTATATCTTAATGTGCAAAAAAAGACAAAAATACACATTAAGAAATTGGATTATCTCATATTTATTAGATGAGGATTTAAGATCAATCTATGCTTATTTTACTTTAGGTAACGTGACAACATTGAGCTATAAAACACCTTGCTACTCTTATACAAAACTATAATAAATATTAACAACATATAGTTAACAAAAATGGATTACTTACACATTAATGATTAATATCTAATGATTACACATTAATGATTAATATCGAATGATAAATTTAGATATTAGTTAAACATAAATTAAACATTTTAATTATTAATAGATTTAGATAAATATAATTCACATAGAAATACAACCTTGTCACTCTCTTATGTTGGCAGCAATATTTTATTACTTGTCCATGTTGCATCTTCTTCTCACTGCAACCTCTTTTTCTTTTTCAAACTCCTCGCGTTTGAAGTAAACAAACAACAAAGCTCAAATACAAAAGCGAGTGGAAGGCATGTGTTATAAATTTTCTGTTAAAAGACAGAACTAACTAATTGCCAATACGCTAGAAGGAGGGTTTGAACCTCCGACCTTGTGGTTAACAGCCACACGCTCTAACCAACTGAGCTATTCCAGCAGGCGATGAAGAAAATATTTGACTATATTATCTTCGTGAAATTTATCGTTATTTATGCATACCGAACGTTATCCATGCATGACCATTGACTTTTAATAAAAGAAAAATAATTATTGTGTCATTCTTGGGGTCACTGTTCGTAAATGAAATGAATATATTCTTCATGTTTTTCAAAAACGTTTTGGTGATAAATTTAAAGTCGGTTTTGAAACGAATAACGAAGGAATAACGAACATCAACATTTCGATCTTATAACTGGGCCTATAGCTCAGTGGTAGAGCATTTGACTGCAGATCAAGAGATCACCGGTTCGAACCCGGTTGGGCCCTTCATTTATTTTGTATGACCTAGAACTGTCAAGTATTTGGATGTATTTGGCCCTTGAATGATGAAATGTACGCTTTAAATTTTTTTTTAAATGTTAAATATTTGGATGCAATTGTACCTGTACCTGGAATGATTAAATGTAAGTTTTAAAAATGATTTAATTTTATTTTTAGTTCACAAATGCTGTTTTTAAATTTATTCCCACGACCTAGAACTGTCAAGTATTTGGATGTATGTGGACCTTGAATGATGAAATGTAAGCTTTAAATTTTTTTTTAACTGTTAAATATTTGGATGCAATTGTACCTGTACCTGGTATGATGAAATGTAAGTTTTAAAAATGATTTAATTTTATTTTTAGTTCACAAATGCTGTTTTTAAATTTATTCCCATTAACTAAAGAAAATGATTTGATTTTCTGTTTTTCGTAGCAGCTTTCCTCCAATACAAAATGGTAGCTGCAACATTGTGCCAGCAAGAGGCACTGAATAGATGACCCCCCTTCATATTTGTCCCACCCAACAAATTTTGAGACCATTCAAAATTTTAAATTGCTCATCAAACATAGTTTACTATGCCATCTGGACGTCAATGCTTGCTACGTCATCTAGAACACAAACCTCTCGATCCGGGACTAAGATAAAGATTGGACAAAACATAATCAACAATAGTGAACATAAAGATAAGGGATTTGTCTATTTTATTTTTGTAAGAAAAGTGAATTTGGACGTAAATTAATTTAGCTCATTAATCAACAAGTAGCAATGGAAAGAATTGCACATATATGTTGAGATTTAAAAAGTCACGGGAAGTAATAAATGAAAATTCGATATCATTTATTTTCAAATTTATTGGATACAAATGGATGAGAAGTTTAGCATTTCAAGTTTAAAGTCAAAATATATATGAGTTTAGTAATTTGAGTAATGTTCAAAGTTTATCATCAATTTGTACCGTACAATGTTGTAGTTGTAGGATTTTGAGGTAGTATCAATAGAGGCTAGCCTCGCAACAATCCTAAATACTAGAGCATTAAAAAATAAATCCTTGGACCAAGCTTAAAGCTAAGGTTGACTAGCGAATGCGTATGAAGCTCCATAGTGGGCTAGGATTACAATGCGGTTGTTATGTTTTTCATGGTGTATTTATGTATGTAAGAGCATGATCAAAATGAAATATACATAATAATGTAATATCCAACAAAAAGGTTTCATGAGAAGCAATGCGGGGACTATGATATCACAAGGAGGGTAGAGGAAACAAGCTGTATGGGTGATTGGCTAGATTGTCCTTTGAAGGTATAACCTTTCTTACCCATGATTCCATAAAAAGTTTCCCATCAATCATTGAATTGTGTTTTCCTTTGATTTTTGTTTCCATACTTCTTGGGAAGAGTGAACCCCCATGCAAGCAAAGTATGCCATGTACAATTCTTCATGAAAAGTGCACTAATCACAATTATCATGGATCACTCTTGCATTCTCCCATTCAGATATTTTGTGTCTCCTTGTTCGCTAAGAAACCCATGTAAAACTATGGTTGTGCCTACAATGACAAGATAACCCCTATGATCGTAGTTGCTAAGAGCATATGGAGGTTGGGGGACTTGCTACTCAAATTACAAGAGGAAAATGGATGGTTTTAAGGAAAGGCCATGGTTGGAATGTCCACAATGGTTGATAAAACACCATCAAACCTATAACCTTGTCAATGTTTCCCATCTATTGTTTTGATTGAAAGTGTCTCTCCTCTAGGTTACTTCGACAATCTTGGACTATTTATCTCTACACTGAAAAACACTAGAGTAAAAAAAATCTTGTAGAATTATGGAGAAAACAAAGAGAAAAGATTACTTGCATTATGTAGGGTAGTAGAAGAGAGTGCCATGATTGAGATATCCATGGGTGGGTGCATGGATAGCTCAACTTTGAGTAGATTGGATAAATATCATGAACATAATAAGCTGTGTCTAGTGATATTAAAGTTACATAAAAGCTTTATTCATCTTTATGGTATCATCATCTAGCTTAAGACTGGAATCTATAGTCGATTCCTACAAATGGATTATGAGTTTCTTTATAAATTGGTTTGATAGATTTGTTGTAATTTACAAATAAACATCATAATTATCCTTTAATAAAATACTTTTTATTTATAAAATTTTATGCAAGAAATGAATTCAATTTATATACATATAAATCTCACCACACTATTTATTATGTCTTTGACAGGGGATATATATGTTTCACGAAGGGTATATTCATCTATCCATACAAGAGAAATTATATATATAGTTTGCTCTATTGTTTGATTTTTGATATATTAAACAAATCAAAAGTAAATTTTGAAAACACATTTTTTAATTGGTTATCGGTGGCAGGTTGCTGATGTTCTTCTCGAGTTTCCCTTCCCAGGAGTTGACGGCATGCTGACATCTGCATGAAAACTTGTGAAGAGAAATTTAAATATTGGGACAAACATGGTGCATGCTCCAAGACTGGTCTACCAAAAATTCAACATTTACTTGATAGATTTGTCACATGTCTTTCCCAGGATCACATACCAAGCATGGTGAGCATTCATGAATCCATTCAATGTTCTCATTAGTATGAAGGAAAACCACAATGCAACTCTGAATTGTCCCTGCACGAAGCCAAAGTTCAATCACCCTAGGTTAGCTTTATTTTGCATTGTTTGAGTTGGACATGTGTTTACTTTGCATGGTTTGAGTTGGACAAGTGTTATTGCCAATATTTTTTTCCATTTTCCTTTTTGTATTCATTCTCAAGGGCTTGGCAATGCTTTACCCTTTCAATGGTAGTCTCATCCCTCAAGATTCCAAGCGCTTGTTTTGAGCTGGGATTTGAATTATGGGTTAATAATGATATAATTGAGGATTTTTTGTTGTGTTTTTTTATAGTTTGCAGACTTGAAATATAAGGTGGCTCCATTTAAACCAATGCCATGGAAAGACAAGGCAGCCTCATTAGAGAAAGATATTTTGCATGGCATTAGTGGTTATGGTAGCCCTGCGGAGTTTTTGGCCATGATGGATCCTTCTAGAAATGGAAAGACTACACTACTCAACATGCTAGGTGGAAGAAATAAGCAGTCTCTAGTGGACAGAGTCACATACAATGATCTTCCATTTCACAAACCCTTGAAGAGAAGGTTTGAGCTTTGATTTTGAGGTCATCCATCCCAAGATCACTAACTCATTTTGAAAATTTTAATAATTATTGTGTAACTTATACACTATTTATTGATCTGAACACGAAATGTTGTAACGTTGAACGTTGACTTTCTGGTTTGTTGGAAGTTGTGTGGTTTCGAATTCGGTATCCCAAGAGCAGGCGAAGACGATTGTAGAAGAAAAAGAGACATAGAATCTCAAAATCTACTCTTCCTCTTCAACAACGATTATAGGGTGTGGCAGTATGAGGTTCAAAAAGCACCATGGATTTTGGGTTGGCACGCAATACATGCCAATAGTGAAACTCTCGAACAAAATTTACTTGGATTCACCCATGAAGTCAGTGACAACATGGATTAAAGTTTTCGTTCATAGCATCCTTACAGTTAAGAGTCCATGAAGAAATAAAGACACTCAGAGTATTGAGATTCCATGTGCTACGGTCGATGAAAAAAATACTCATTATTTGGTCCCTACCATCGATGCACACCCCTTCTTTTATATTAAGCAGTATGATCTTTCTATCTTCTCCACACTTCCGTCCCCATGTCTACTGCACAGTCATTTTCCATTCGATCTGCTCCCTCACCTTGTCAAGTATTGTCCGACTGATTGCAAGATTGTTTACATTGCTCGCAACCCCAAAGATGTCTTCCTTTCCTAATGGAGATTATTCGATAAACTTAGTGACAATGGGTACCATCATTTGATTGAATATGTGACCAATTAAAATACATTTGATGCATTTTTCTCTAGCCTTTTTGTAATGTCCCTTTTTCAAAACTTTATTAAATGGCCCATTTTTCACTTTTTCCCCAATTTCGAACCTAGAAGAGTTTAGATGTCTAGGTCTCCAAATTGGTCCAAATGCTCCCAAATATTCACAGAATGTTAATGAATGATATTAAGGTTTGAATATGATGTTCAGGGAATCTTTATGACCCTTTCAATTATTCTGCAAACTTGTTTAATACTCTAGTCGAGGTATTAGTTGTGACCAATAATTTGGGGTTCTAATTCCCCCATAATGAATACTGAAAATGGCTTCCCAAATGCACTCAAGCCAACTCAAACTTATGAATGGAAGTAGGGGAAATATAAAGGACATAAATATGAAATCATATTCATCACCATTCAACTTTTAATTTCTTCTATAACTCCCTTAAATCAGATGCAAAAATACTAGTTTCAACCTTGGGAGAAATGATAAGCAAACTTCTCTAAATGCTATGAAACTCATCAAAATAAATCCAAATTCTTATATAGTGAACATTAAACTAATATCATCCATCAATAAAATTACATTCATCCATAAACCATAAGTATTTCACTTATCCATTCAAATCTATCAACATTATATTGGTTCACAACAAGGCAGTGGGGAAATGGCACGGTTTCTTCACTGTTTAAAATTTATACATGAAACATTTTGGGTATTTTGACCTGAGAGTCTTATGAATTTAAAATAAATAAATAACATTCCATTCACCCATAAACCATCAGTATTTTACTTATCCATTCAAATCCATCAACATCAAAGTGATTCACGACAAGATAGTGGGAAAATGTCACTATTTCTTCATTGATTAACATTTTTACATGAAATATTTTAGTATTTCGACCTGAGAGTCTTATGAAATTTAAATATAGATAATTTACATCATAAAATAAAATAATGGGGCAGTAGAATCTCCCCCAGATAAATCAAGCGCTCATCCAAAGCGCAATCCCTCCATGAGGAAGAATATGCCATAAAAAATGGAAATGGTTGAGAGAAAGTGTTGCAATAGAAGGAACCACGAGCTTCCATGTAGCTTACACCTGAAAATAAAATTCCATTAAATATCCATGAAAAACCTGACTGGCCTCTCCAAACACCAACATGGATGGGAATCTTTCACCCTCGAAATTGGCTAAGGGAAGAAAGCTAGTCATCCACTAGCTCTCACAATTCACAAATGACAATTTCTCAAATGAGAAAATATATTCTCTTGGTTGCTTCCTATATTTTATAAATATACTTAGCCTTCTAAGGTTACCAATCCATCCACAAACTCAAGACAATTCGAATTTGGGTGTGGGATCAAGATTTGCCATGTGTCCTTCCTTTCCTAGCCTTCCATCTTCCCCCAATTTGAGTAGGAACCCATTGAGCTTCCCCAAATCACATGAGTTCCCTCTTGTATGATTTATTTTGACCTGACATGTCAGATATGTCAGATTTCATCCTTTAGATTTGATTTGTGCCATAGGTGGCATAGCATTTTCATCAGTGTTGTCATAGAGCTAGGGAATCTAGTCCAAGTGTCTCACTAGCTCCAAAATGGCTCTTCCTCTCCCATGTAAGTTACATTTCCTTCCAAATTCGAACTATGATGTATATGGCCGATTTTATTATCCTTATAACTCATCCAAGAACATTTATACTTCCCATGGATTCGAAATTGCAAGAGGAGGATGCCATTTGGCACATAAATTCTAGCTTGCATGGGCCCCATCGTCTCCATGTGTCTCCATGCTCCATTTCCACTTCAATTTTCTCTTTTATTTATTTATTTATATCCTTTATTAAATATTTATTCCATTCTAATGTTCCAACATCATTCATTGTCCCCCTTATTCCAAATCCCAAAGCTTCCAACCCCAACCTAGGAAACTAGTAATTTTCCTCCTTGGCAATTATTTGACCCTTAGCATCAACTTGACAAACTCTAATGATTATGAAAAATGTGATTAGGCCATTGTGACCCAATGCAAAATTTCGGACACAACAAATCCTCCCTTCCCAATATTTCTTTTCCTTAATCAATTTCAAACATGGGTGTTGAACAACCTGCTTTCTATATGATTCTTTGAAGTTGCCACTAAGTTTCCCAACTTTGAGTCTTTGAGATCCCATGAATATTTGAGAGAGGAACCACCATTATTAATACTGCACTAATCTGATTAAAATCACTTTATTAAGTGGAAAATCCATCTCCCATACTTCTTATTTCCCAAAAAATTTGAAATCAATGGGACAATAAAAATATCTTAGGGTCCCATTGCTTGTATTGCACTCCAACAATTACAAGTGCTCTCCAACCCATATCATTAGGAAATAGAATTATAGGATCCCATTTTCTTGTATGCATTCTTCCAAACATCATGAGTACATAATACATATCATAAAAGTACATAACAACATAATAAAAAGGTACATCAAGGAGGTGCCTCATCAAAAAATCATGAAAGTGCTTATACCTCCAAGTAAGTAAAACAGCATTTGCTAAGCGCATACAAGCTTAAAGTGAACAATCAAATATGCTCCAATGGCATAGGTGAGGATCCCATGTCCTATAATTCTACTCCAAAAGGATGTGACATGCTTCAAAATGTTCATCCATTTATTCTTTCATCGAAGAAGTGAATGAAGAATCTCCACTAAAATATGAACCAAATAATGAGAAAAGAAAACATGAAGACTTCAAGTGGATCAAAGAAGTCTCATCAATACACCCATGAATATGTATATCATCATGAAATAATAGAGGATTTTTCTGCCAATAATAATTTTCCTCAATCACATATCTCTTCACCCAAGTGTAGGATGAAGCTCCCCCAATATCAAATGAACCAAGTGTTGAGCAAGAAAAACCATGAATCTTCAAATGACTCAAATGCATATCATAGGTGCATCCATGTAGATGTGCATCACCATAAAGTAACAAAGGATGCTACTGAAAATGTGAATAATATTGTTCTCTAGCCATGTCATCATAAAAATTAAATCTAGGAGTTCCATACTCCTCATCTGGCACCATAAAAAAAGAACCTTTTCACACATACTTCATTGAGATTAATGATGCAAAACATGGAATTGTAGGATGTAGGAGAATGAACTAACTCACCCAAATGATCAAAAAGTGCAGAAGTTTCATCATGGGAAGGATCCATATGGGTGGTATAATGCAGCTCCTTCAAAAGTGTGAAACCTTTGTCATAGATTGGTTCCAATGTAGAGAAATCATGTTCTTCTTTAAAAATTGCATAACCTTCATCAAGAGACAATTCAAGTTCCTCTTCCACAAAATAAAGTGTTTGGATCTCTTCAAAATCATGTTCAAACACATCAAGCACATTCAAATTTCCACATTTCTCATGATCCGCCATGTCATGATAATCCACCAAACAATCTACCATTTGACAATCTGAAACATAGGAGGAAAAACAAGCATCTTGCAACTTTTCAAGAAGTTGCTCATTTTGAATTGTGAGCTTATAATTATCCTCATTATTCTTCAAGTATGCATCATGTAAAAATTCATTAAGCTCAAACAAATGGTTTCTATCAAAAGGAAAAGACATGAAATTACCTTTGATGTGGCACATTGCCCTTTCAATCTTCTTCAGGTCTTCAAGGAAGGATGTTTCCTCCAATGAGGTAGTCTCCAATAAGAATTTGACACTAATGCTTGAGTGTCATGGATTATTTTAAGGTCCTATCGGATCTTTTTTTCATT
Organism: Pseudotsuga menziesii; assembly: GCA_001517045.1. Lineage (NCBI taxonomy): Eukaryota > Viridiplantae > Streptophyta > Pinopsida > Pinales > Pinaceae > Pseudotsuga > Pseudotsuga menziesii. Next base: position 46,689 of record LPNX010772940.1, on the reverse strand, counting down.
CATATTTAAGGAACCTTCAAGAAAATGTGTCTCTTGTGAATGAACCTCCTCATCTTCTTCCTTCTTGCTTGGACCAACTTCATGAAGCTCAAGTGGTGATGGGGATGTTGATCTTGTTTCTTCTTCAACTGCTACAAGGTCTTCATTTTCATGTTTACTATAAATTTCTATTGCAGCAACATTTTTAAATATGATCTCTATGTCACCAATAGAGAGTTGTGAGCACCCATCAGTAGGTAGTCCTTCATAGTTCAAACATCCATTAGTAGATGCTCTTTGTTTCATTTCCAAGGTGGAATGTGTCTTGAAATGATCTTCAGTATTTTCAATAGAATTTTATTCATACCATGATGTGATGTCTCTTCATCTTTTTCAAAGTCACTTGGCAGTGAATTTATATCCTGTTCATGTACTACTTCTTCTACTTCGCCTGTTTCAGAACTAGGTGGTTCATGGGTCTCCTCCTTTTTCTCTTTCGAGCAAGTTGATGCATTTTGCCACTTGGTTTTCTTAAAATCAATATATTTTCTCCAAACTTGGATATCCAGCCATTCAAATACTTTCATAATATTCTTTGTCATGTCTTTAAATATAGGTTCCATGATTTTTATATGCTTCTCACCATCATATGAGGTTCCCTTTTCATCCCTAGTCATAGTTTTCTCTTCAAGAAAAGCACTTTTGGGTTTCAATATATAATGGTGGTCCCTGAATTATTGTCCTGATAAATATCATACCACATCAGGTTCAAATATCATGCTTTGATACCACTGGAATGTCTCTTTTTCAAAATTTTGATTAAAT
>LPNX010772940.1:0-45088 GCA_001517045.1 Pseudotsuga menziesii | reverse complement strand
TGAATATGATTTTCAGGGATGTTTTATGACTCTCTAAAGGCTTCTGCAAACTTGTTTAAGATTTTGGTCGAGGTAGGAGTTGTGACTTGTAATTTAGGGTTCTAATTCCCCCTCAACGAATACTAAAAATGGCATCCCAAATGCACTCAATCCAACTCGAATTTATGAATTAAATAAGAGTAGATGTAAAGGAAATCTATATGAAATCATATGCATAACCATTCAACTTTTAATGTCTGCTATAACTCCCTTAAATCAGATGCAAAAAGACTAGTTTCAAACTTGGGGGAAATGATATGCAAGCTTCTCCAAATGCTATGAAACATGACAAAATAAATCCAAATGCTTATGCAATTAACATTAAACTATTATAATCCATAAATAGCATTCCATTCATCCATAAACCATCATTATTTCACTTATTCATTCGAATATATCAATATTATATTGGTTCACAACAAGGTAGTGCGGAAATGGCACTGTTTCTTCATTGTTTAACATTTATACATGAAATATTTTGGGTATTTCGACTTGAGATTCAAGATTTAAAATTTAAATAAATAATTAACAGTCCAATCATCCATAAACCATAAATATTTTCCTTATCCATTTGAATCCATCAACATCAAAGTGATTCACAACAAGATAGTGGGGAAATGACATTAATTCTTCATTGATTAACATTTTTACATGAAATATTTCAATATTTCGACTTGAGAGTCTTTTTAACTTTAAATATAGAGAATTTAAATCATAACATAAAATAATGGGGAATTAGAAGCCCCCCCAAAGAAATGAAGAGCTCAGCCAAAGTGCAATCCCTCCATGAGCAAGAATATGCCATAAAAACTAGAAATGGTTGAGAGAAAGTGATGCAATAGAAGGAACCACGAGCTTCGATGTAGATTACACATATAAATAAAAATCCATTAAAGCTCCATGAAATACCTGAGTGGCATATCCAAACACCAACTCGTATGGGAATCTTTCACCCTCGAAATTGGCTAAGGCAAGAAAACTAGTCATCCACTAGCTCTCACAATTCACAAATGACAATTTATCAAATGAGAACAAGCTATTATATTGGTTGATTACTGTATTTTATAAACATCCTTAGCCTTTTGAGGTTACCAATCCATCCAAAAACTCAAGCCAATTTGAATTTGGGTGTGGGCTCAAGATTTGCCAGGTGTCCTCCCTTTCCTAGCCTTCCATCTTCCCCCAATTTGAGTAGGAACCCATTGAGCTTCCCCAAATCTCATGAGTTCCCTATTGGATGTTTTATTTCAACCTGACATGTCATATGTGTCAGATGTCATCCTTCATATCTCATTTGTGTCATAGGTGTCATAGCATCTTCACCATTGTTGTCATAGAGCCATGGAATCTAGTCCAAGTGTCTCACTAGCTCCAAAATGACTCTTCCTCTCCCATGTAAGTTACATTTCATTCCAAATTCAACCTATGATGTATATTTCAAAGTGTGTTAGCCTTATAAATCATCCAATAGCATTTGGGCTTTCCATGGATTCAAAATTGCAAGAGGAGGATGCCATGTGGCACATAAATTCTAGCTTGTGTGGGCCCCATCATCTCCATGTGTTTCCATGTTCCATTGCCACTTCAATTTTCTCTTTTATTTATTTTTTTATCTCCTTTATTAAATATTTATGCCATTCCAATGTTCCAACATCATTCATTGTCCCCCTTATTCCAAATCCCAAAGCTTCCACCCCGAACCTAGGAAACTAGTAATTTTCCTCCTTGGCAATTATTTGACCCTTAGCATCAATTTGACAAACTCTAATGAATATGGAAAATCTGATTAGGCCATTGTGACCCAATGAAAAATTTGGGACATGACACTTTTCCATGGTGGCTTGTGTGCTGAGAACGTTCTGAGTTATTGGGGAAAGAGTAGGTGTAATCCGAAAAAGGTGAATCAATTTCTCAATTACAAGGAGCTGCAGGATGACTGCATGGATTGTGTTAATAGGATAGTGGATTTCCTTGGATTTTCTCCTACTATAATAGAATACTTATGGAATACCATGCTCAGAGAATAGCGGTGAGATGCAGTTTCGATCGCCTATCCAATTTGGAGGTCAATAGGAGAAGGGAACTGGAGAATTTTAAGGTATCATTCAACAATTGCACACTTTTCCGGATCCGTGTTTAATATATCCTCGAGGTGTTCTTCTATTAAGAGGAGCACAAATAGATGACTTTACTGATGTTCATCATTTTTGTAATGATTTGATGGTGTGAGAGTAAGGAAGTATATTTTACAATATAGTATCAGGAAATGTGTAATGTTGAGAATAGGAACTGAGAAGCATGTGTCCACCCCTCACAGGTACTATTTACCCTCGTTTCTTACCACTCTTGATGCCACTGTGTGATTCATGGTGTGTTGGAAGCGACTTTCACAGATTATTGTGTAACTCAATTGAAGTGTTGTAATTAAAAGTTGCTAAAATTACAAAATGCATGGCATCGGGTGGAGCGACTACTAGAGAAATTTATCCGGTAGTTCACTTTGTCGAATGACAACATGGAATGCATCAAAGCTAGCTTGGAGAATGACGTTTTGATAGTGATTCTTTCGAAAGTGGAGAAAAATGCCACTGAAGTGAGATTTATCAGTATTGAATCCGATGGAGGCAATTGGAAAACTAACAAACTGTAACAACTTCATCATAAATTGTATAATTGCATTGTATGTCCTGGTGTAACAAGCTGTAAAATCATTTTGTATGGGAATAATAAAAGTAGATTAGGTATTTCTAATGGATGAAAATTTGATCCCATACGCTTCAAAATCTTTTACTCACGAAGTTTCCATGGTTGAACCATGAATTTTATTTTTCTTTTCCTGGTGCTCAAATAATGAAATTGTTTTCATAATTTTAGTAAGTGCTTTTAATGGTGCATATATACAACAAAAAATCAATTTGGAAGACTTACAATTTGTTTTTGTTTTTAAAGATTAAAGAAAAAAATATATGGAATCATTACAAAGAGTGTCAGAGACCATAACAAGACTGAAACCGCCATAACAACCGATACGAAAAGAACACATACAACAAGAGTTGAGAAAGGAAGAATGCCAATGGACACACAAAGTTGCAGTTTGGCTTCACTAAAATGATTGTGTCTCGAATTTAATTTTAAAGTAGCCGTTATCGAGCCTTCTATTCTCACAGAAGCTTATCCAAAAAGTATGGCTTATTTTAATCAATTCAGCATTTGTAATATTTTATTTTTTATTTTATTTTTATTTAAGCTAATTGTTGGATTTTTTAACTTGTGAAAGGACCTACCTGACGGATTGTATGTTTTAATTTTGTAGTTTTCGAATTTCCTCCATATACATTCCAATTTTCTATTTTTCTTTGTGGATAGGGGTTTAGATACTATCTTAAATTTTCGACTTGCTTGAGAAGATCAACAAGATTAACCCAAGTGTAACATGTGTACAACATGGATTCATTTAATGTTCATCATATCTTGTTATGATTAAATGAATCTTGATTTATATTTAAATAATCTTTAGTTAAAGTAAGGGTGGTTAATGAAATGAGTAACAATTTGTTTTTTTTTGTTTTTGTTTATTAAATAGTATTTGTTTTATGGTTATAATAACTCTAGCAATCTGGTATGAATAATGTATATTAAATTATATATTTTAGCTTTTGTTTAACATCAAACTATCTTCACAAAATTATGTACTTGGTTGTGCCTATGGGCATTCACCAACCACTTTACTTGTAGTTGTACTAGTTTAAGTTATGTAGGGTGCACATTCTTCTTTATTATTATGAGGACCATGGAGGTTGTTCCACAAAATTAATTTTAACAAATTTTTTGAGTAGCATTGTTGTGTTCTTAAAATTTTCTAAAATATGTATTTTTAATTATATTTTTATTAAACTATGTAAAAATATAAGATCTTCTAAAATTTGTGTTTCTATTTATTTTATTAAAGTATGTAGAATTGTTTTTATTTTACTTTAGTTGTTAATTAAACTATATAATATAAAAATAAATAAAAATATATAAGAGTTTTATCAAATATAAACCATATTTTTGGAATTTGTATGTACTATGGAGTTTATAGGTACGATTAAATCACAAATATAAGGTATAAAATAGAAATAATTTGTTTTATTTAAACTTTTTTATTAAATATAATCAAAGATTTTTTTAAATTTATATGCACCAAGGCCGAGGTAGATAGACTACCAATAAATAAGTAATATCCTACCACAAATGAATAGATTACCAATAAATGAGTAATATACCACAACTAATGAATACGCATAAGGTTTATATATTTGCATAAGTTATTTTATCAAATATAATTGTTGAAAAGAATAGCCCTTGTTTGTCTAGCCATAATCTAATGTCACATAAAGTTATAAGGTATCTATATCATGACCAAACAATTTGACTAGTATAAATGCTTTCAATATGGTATCAAACATAGAAAGAACATAACATATAATATGCAATAGATGATATTTTTTATTTAGAATTCTATTATATATAATAAGTAGTAAGATATATATATTTTAACATAGTTAAACAAAAATTTACATTTTAAAAGGTAATAATTAGACTGGGAAAGTAGCAAACTGCTATTAAGACATCTGGAGAGGTTGTAATCTGCATAAGCCTCACAAACTCCTCCCCTCTTACCGAAAAAACTCTACTCTAGAACCAAGCATGCCACCATATTGGAAAATAGAGTGACAAAAAATCTTCTTTAGTAGTTATAAGCTCCCAAAATATCATAAAATAAACTGGCCTCTACCTCATGATTAAATTCCCTGAAACAAATTACTCTTGGCTGTTGTGTTCGTAAGTGAACTATTCCTCTTCATGCATAATCGTCTTGATGCTTCTTGACTATTCTCTTAATCAATAGTCTTCTTGGTGCTTGTGGATGTAACCATAATGTATTGTGGATTTTCTCTTCCAAACAAACTGAGCTATTCCAGCAAGCGCTTAACAAAATTTATCGTTACTTTGCATACCGAACGTTATCCATGCATAACCATTGACTTTTAGGAAGAAAAATAATTATTGTGTCAAGCCTTCGGGACACTGTTCGTAAATGAAATCAATGAGTTTCTTCATGTTTTTCAAAAACGGTTTGGCGATAAATTTATGGTCTGTTTTTGAAACAATTATAGAACATCTACTTCCAAATTTTGTGGCTGGGCCTATCGCTCAGTGGTAGAGCATTTGACTGCAGATCAAGACGTCACCTGTTCGAACCCGGTTGAGCTCTTCATTTATTTTGCACCACCCAGAACTGCTATGCATTTGGATGCAATTGTACCTGGAATGGAAAGCTTGGGGGATCAAGCACCTTGCATCTCTTACTCCACACTATGAAATGTAAGTTTTAAAAATTATTTAATTTTATTTTTACTTTCACAAATGTAGTTTTTAAATTTATTCCCATGAACTACAGAAAATGATTTGATTTTTCTTCGTTTCCTTTGTTTTCCTAATTTTCGTATGCTTTTAATGCTGCATATCTACAACCAAAAATCAATTTGGAAGACTTAAAAAAATTAGAAATCTAAATTTGAAGTTGTGTTTTTTTCGAAGATTAAAGGAATATATATATATATATGTGGAATCATTACAAAGAGCGTCCCAGATTAAAGTAGCCGTTCTCGAGCCTTCTATTCTCACAAAAGCTCATCCAAAAACTACGGTTTAATTTAATAGATTCATTGTAATATTTATTTATTTTTATTAAAGTTAATTATTGGATTTTTTAACATGTGAAACTTAGTTGACTGATTGTATGTTTTAATTTTGTATTTTTTAATTTTGTTTTCGATACATTTCATTTTTCTATTTTTTTTGTGTGGATAGGCATTTATATATTACCTCACATTTTGGACTTGCTCGAGTGGATCAACAAGATTAACTCAAGTGTAACAAGTCTACAACATGGATTCATTTCATGGTCGTGTATATTTTTATGCTTAAATGAATCTTGATTAAGATTTAAATAGTCTTCACTTAATGCAAGGGTCGTTAATGAAATGAGTAACAATTTGTTTTTGTTTTTATTGTTTATTAAATAGTATTTGTTTTATGGTTATGTTAATTCTATCAATCTGGTATGAATAATGTATATAAAATTATATATTTTAGCTTTTGTTTAACAACCATTTATTTTCACAAAATTAAGTGGTTGGTTGTGTCTATGGGCATTCACCAACCACTTTAGTTGTAGTTGTTCTAGTTTAACTTATGTAGGGTGTACATTCTTGTTTATTATTAGGAGGACAACGAGGTCGTTCCACAAAATTAATTTAAACAATTTTTTTGGGTAACATTATTGCCCTCTTAAAATTTTGTAAAATATGTATTTTGAATTATATTTTTATTAAACTATGTAAAAATAAAAGATCTTCGAAAATTTGCTATTTATTTTATTAAAGTATGTAAAATTGTTTTTTTTTTTTTACTTTATTTTTTAATGAAACTATATAATATATAAAAATTAACAAATAAAATAGAAGACTTTTATCAAATATAATCTATATTTTTGGAATTTATATGTAGGATGAAATTAATAGCAAATATAAGATAGAAAATAGAAATGATTTATTTTATTTAAATTATTTTATTAAATATAATCAAAGTTTTTTTTAAATTTATATGTACTAATGAATTATAATAGTATAAGGTAGAGGTAGGTAGACTACCGATAAATAACTAATATCTTACAACAAATGAATAGATTGCAAATAAATGAGTAATATCATATAGCAATTGAATACGTATAAGGTTTATAGACTTGTATAAGCTATTTTATCAAATATAATAGTCAAAAAGCATAGCCGTGGTTTGTCTAGCCATCATATCCCTCTTTCATAAATCTAATGTCACATAAAGTTATAAGGTATCCATATCATGGCTAGATAATTTGAATGGTATGGATGCTTTCAACATGGTATCAATAGAACACAACATATAATATGTCACATAAAGTTATAAGGTATCCATATCATGGCCAAATAATTTGAATAGTATGGATGCTTTCAACATGGTATCAACAGAAGACAACATATAATATGCAATACAACATATAATATGCAATAGATGGTAGTTTTTATTTAGAACTCTATTATATATAATAAGTAGTATGATGAGATTGTTATATATATATATATATTTAAAATTTTGATATAGTTAAATAAAAATTTACATTTTAAAAGGAAATAATTGAACTAGGAAAGTAGTACGCTGCTATTAAGACATCCCTTCGGAGAGGAGGTAATCTGCATAAACCTCAAAAAATTATCCACTCTTACCAAATAAACTCTACTCCTAAGAGACTTTAGAACCAAGCATCCCACCATATTAGAATAAAAATAGAGTGACAAAACATTCTCATTAGTAGTTATAAGCTCCCAAAAAATCATAAAATAAACTCGCCTCTACCTCCATGATTAAATCCCCTGAAACAACTTACCCTTGGGTGTTGTGTTCGTATGTGAACTATTCTCTTCATGCATAATCATCTTTATGCTTCTTGACTATTCTCTTAATCAATAGTCTTCTTGGTGCTTGTGGATGTAAGCATAATGTATTGTGGACTTTCTCTTGATTATTATGTTTGAATTTCACTTGTTACGGTGTATTTGTTTTTGTTTCATTGTTGCATTAGTGGTCTTAGTATTTATCCTTTCATGTTTTCTGGTATTCTTCATCGTTAAGCTTTGGAAATTCTTATTTACTCCCCAAATTCGCATGGTATGCCATGTGTAGAATCGAATGTAGTTTCTGCTCTTTTAAATGTTAAAATAATATAAGTTATAACGTGCAATGTAAAAGCAATGATGCAAGATGTATTTGACAAGTATATTTTCTTTTGTGTGAATTATATATCGCTGCAACAAGTATAAGAACATAGAAGACATTTACTTTAATACTAACTTATATTGATTTATAATGGCTTCTACAATTATTGATTAATTATTATTAGAGCTCCAACTGTGGATGCAAAATAAATGCCAATTATAAAGCTAACATATATAAAAGAGATTGTAAATGTCTAGAGTTATATGTTATATTTAATTGCAATACATGACGCTGAGCAATTTTCTCATCCCTACATTATGAGGGAATAATAGCGTTAGGAATGATAACAGACTTAGATACCACATGATTTTATCATTCCATGGAAAATGTGTAATTGTCACTTTATTTTAATCTCTACCTATACATTATTTGTTTATGGGTGAAGTTTTTTGTAAATTTTACAGACCACTCCACGATACAATAAGAAAAGGAAAGGAAAATTTTAAGAACTTTCTCATTTAGGATATCAACATTGTGAACATGGAAAAAGGACAATGACAATTTGTGAAAAATTGTGTATCATCACATTAGTATTTTTTTTTAACAGAAACAGTAAAAGAGTATATATTAAAAGGGTTGTGCAAAACCATTCAGTACAAAGCTAGCAAAATTATGGGAGTAACAAAGGACTGAAATAATATATTTACAAAAACTACCAATAGGGTTGGTATCCATCTAAAACTGATGAAAATGTTCATGCTTTTAACTGTAACTACGGAAGAGTAAACACAAACGAACTATTGATTAAAAAATTTGTAGAAAAAACATGGAAAGATGCAACGAACTAAGCTACCTATGAGTTAGTTAGAGTCAATTAAGTTGGAGTTAAGTGTTTAATTGATGTGCCTAGTGGTGTTTAACTGACAATTAAGCCACTCTCATGTAATGAATTCGAATGGCCTCTCTTGGATTTGAATTGCATAGCTATTCATGCCATTGTATTTCATTGTATCACTACTTATGATTAATGATAAGTAAATATATAGTTGCAATTCATTTTGCACTATTTCATGTCATTTCTGATTAAAATTGACCTGTGTAATCTATTGTAAGTTTCTATCTTGGTCCTTAGATTATTGGGAATCCAATTTTAGATCGTATCAGATCCATGGAAAGATAAAGAAACTCTTCTACATGTTTCTTGTTGGATCTATGAAGAAGATTGAACAAAATTGCTCAAAATTATTCCAACACTACACCAGAAGCGGAGAGTTTTTGACATAAGTACTAAAAAATATCCTTGCTCCCTATGGATTATGTCCAGAGAAGTCTATCCAGGCGTGAAGCAAACTCCAAAAGTGTAGGTTGTTCGACCTTATTTTGTTTGTTTTGTGTGATTGCAGGTATCTCAAGCACTTCTATTTTATTCTCCACAGCTGCAAAATGGAATCCTCTTCAACCAATATTATCACTCCTTTCAACTGTCATCATTGGAAAGAGGATATTGAGATAGTATTGTGCTCCAAAGGACTTCAAAGTCACCATGGGCATGGAGATAAAGCTGAATGTAGTAATACAGAAAAAAAAATATATATATATTAGAACAAACTAGATGAAGCGTATGGTTTCCTATGGCTATCCATTTATAAGGATCTTATTTTCCATCTTTGTGGATTGAAAAATCCCAAGGAAGTGTGGGAACAACTTTCTAAACTCTTCAGCAAGCAGGATGATTTGGGAGCCTATCATTTGGAGAATGAAAGATGTCTCTCAATCCAGGAAAATTTGATACCATAAATGAATTCTTTACTAAGTTTAAGCACCTTGTGCTCCAATTGAAGCAATGTGAAGTTGAGAAGAAATATGATCAACTCATCCTTTCTATCCTTTCGAAGCTTGGACCAGATGACTATGTTTTTGTGTCTACCTTCCATACTGGAAAGCTTACAATTCCAAATTGGAAGATGACGACCCTAAATGCATTCATTGAGACCCTTACCAATGAGCATGAAAAACTTGTTTAGATGGGATACTTGAGATCCTCCAAAGATAAATATTTTTCTGCTGGAGGAACCAAAGGTTCGAATGTAAAAAGAAAGCAAAACAAAGAGAAGATAAAGTTTGATCCTCCCAGGTAGAAGGTGAAAAATGAGCAGTTGGATGAGCCCTCAAGCTCAAGGAAAAACAAGCAACGGGGAAAATAGAAGACAAAGTGATTTTACTTTGCAAGAGGATTTCACCCCAAAATATCTTGCATGAAGAGACCAATTTATCATATGACCTTACCTTCATAGGTGACCTTTAAATATTTGCATGGGTCTACTTTCTCAAAAAGAAGTCGAAAGTTCTTGGAAACTCCATAGATTTTAAAGCTTCCGTTGAGACTGCTACTGTGAGCAAGATCAAAGATCTCATATCTGATAATGGATTCGAATACATTAAATCATATATGCTTCAACTTTGTGCCAAAAGTGGAATCAATATATAGCACACTATTCCCTACACACCTCAGTAGAATGGTGCAGTGGAAAAGAAAAGCTAGGTACTAAACAAAATGACAACCTGTATGCTTGAGTCGAAGGATTTGGTTGCAAATATTTGGGATGAAGCTATGAATATTTTTTCCTACTTTCATAATAGTTTCATGCATTCATCCTTGAAATTAAAAACACCTTTTGAATCATACACCGATCACAAACCAGATGTGTCTAATTTCAGGGTTTTCGGATCCACTTCTTGGACTTGAATTCCACTAGATAAGAGAAAGTCTTTGCAACCACATATTTTTGAGTGAATATTCAGTGGGTATGCTGAGGAACCAAAGGAATATCAGAACTAAAAAGATACTCATTAATAGAAGTGTCCGCTTCAAACAACCTCTCCAAGCTTTGAAACTGGTAGAGGAAGAAACCGTTGAACTGCCTTCTCTTTATGTTGAATATTCTGGAGATGAAAATGAAAGTGTGAGGTCTGATATTTCAAACCTGATCTTTAATATCACTAAGAATGAAATATCAGGTTCTGAATCAGTTCCGAACGAGCCCTCTCATCTATCAAAATGGGTCGAAAAGACTCTTACTTCTGTCAGGTCAAATGTTGGAAATCCGACTGATCCAAGGAGAACTCGGCAGATTTTCAAAGAGTAGGTATTTCTCTTTATTGCAATGATTATTTGATTTCTTATAAGTGCTACATGATTATTGGATCTTATCCTAATGCATATTATCATGCTCAGAATGATCCTCGATGGCAAGCTGCAATGGATGAAGAGTTTAATTCTCTCCGAAAAAATGCAACCCAGGAGCTAGTTTTCCTTCCACCTGGGAGGAAACTTGTTCAATGAAAATGGGCCTATCGGACAACGTTTGCTGTAAATGGATCAAACTGAAAATAGAAATCATGGCTAGTATCAAAATTCTTCTCCTAATTCCAAGGAGTGGACTACACTCAACCCTTTGCACCGGTGGCAAAAAATGGATTCTATACGGCTAGTCTTAGCCATTTTTGCATCCAAACACTAGGAGGTGCACCATATGGATGTAAAAAGATAATTTATTCACGGAGACCTGAAATAAAATATCTACATGAAGAAAACTGAAGGCTACACATCATATCCATCATTAGTTTGCAAGCTTAATAAATTCTTGTGTTCCTTAAAACAGGCCCCAAGAACTTGATACGCCAAAATGAAATCTTTTCTGCTATCAGAAAACTTTGAAAGATGTAAGTCTGATCCAAATGTGTACTTGTAGAAATATTAAGGTAATATGTTTATTATAGTTTTGTATGTTGATGGTCTATTAATTACAAGAAGCACCCTTGCTTCAATCAACTTTATAAAAACTGCTTTACATGAAGCTTTTGAGATGAGTGATCTAGGACTGCTGAGGCAATTTCTCGGGCTAGAAATAACTAAAAAAATTTATGGGATAATGTTTTCCCAATAAAAATATGATTTAGACGTATTAATTAAGTTTAATATGGATTATTGTAAGGTAACATCTTTCCCATTCCTCTTGGGAGTCGGTCTTGAAGAGGGAAATTCTACTCCATAGGTGGATTTTACTCTCTATCGTCAGTTGATTGGAATCCTTCTCTAATTGACACCTTCAAGGCCTGACATTTTTTATATCGTGAATGCTGTATCAAGGTATATGAATCAACCTCATGAAATTCATTGGAGGGAATACAAGAGGATTCTATAGTAAGTGCAGGGTACTAGAACCTATGGCATTCACTATGTTGTTGATTCCAAACTAGACTTGGTAGGATTCATAGATTTTGATTGGGTAGGAGATAGCATAGATCATAAGTCTACTTCTGGCTATGTTTTCATGTTTCGAGGTGGGCCTATTTGTTGGTCAAGCAAGAAGCAGGTTATCATTTCCCTTTATTTAGCAGAGTTAGAGTATCGGGGAGCGATCAATGCATGCATACAGGCAGTTTTCTTGCAAGGTATTTTGGAAGAGTTTGACATTGGTAGCACTTGATCTACTATCTTTTTTGTGACAAGAATAGTGCTATCAATATCTCGACAGATCCAATTCAGAGGAAGAGAACCAAACACATCAATATCCACATGCACTACATCATAGAACTTGTGCATGACAGAACAACTATTCTACATTATTGCCCCGCAGATGAGCAAATTGCAGATATTTTCACCAAGAAGTTCACTAAGAATAAGTTCACTTACCTCCATTCATTTATAGGGGTGAGTTCTATCATGGTGAACACAAATTAATTCTTTAGTGTTCATTATGAGGGGGGCGGGGGAGGGAGGGGGGGGGGGGGGTTCTTTCCCATAGTTTGAACATTTTAGAGGTTTTTTTTCTTAAAGGGTGACCTATGGCCTTTGTTGCAGGGGCCCTATTTTGTTTTACTCCTCCACATAATATTATATTAATGGGGGGTTTTGGAGTCATTTGCCAACCACACATCATTATTTGACCTATTTTGTCCTAATTTACCACATATCCTAAGTTTTGACTCAAACATGTGATTGCGTCATCATACTGGAGCTCCTCCTTCAATCAGGGAGCCTAACTAAGCCTCCTCCTTCAATATAGGAGCAAATATGGGTTGATATGCATGACATAAGCGCCCCATTCGGTTAACTAGAGGTTGTTTCACCTACCTTTCAGTTAAAACAAACTTTCAAAGGTGCCTTCCTCATCAATTTTCCTATTTTTGGTTAAAAGCAGTTAATTGGAGTGATTAAAGGAACCTCCACCTACTTTTTGGTGACTGAATTCAATTTAGTTCAGTTCATATCACTAAATGAAGTCATATAGGAACCCTCACCTACTTGTTGGCATGCAGTTGACTTCCATTCAGTTAGACTCAATCTAAACTGCCACGGAGTCAGTTAGAGTCAATTAAGTTGGAGTTAAGTGGTAAGTGGTTAACTGATGTGTCGAGTCATGTTTAACTGAAAATTAAGCCACTCTAATGTAATGAATTCGAATGACCTCTCTTGTATTTGAATTGCATGTCTATTCATGCCATTGTATTGCATTATATCACTACTTCTGATTAATGATAAGCAAATATACAGTTGCAAGTCTTTTTGCACTATTTCATGTCATTTCCAAGTAAAATTGATCTGTGTAATCTATTGTAAGTTTTTGTCTTGGTCCTTAGATTGATGTGACTCCAATTTTATAAGAAGGAGGGATGGAGGGAGAGGGAGAGGGAGAGGGATGGAGGGAGAGGGAGAGGGAGAGGGATAACGGGAGAAGAAAGGACTGGAGGGTAAAGAGATAGGGGGCATGTAGGGGAGATATAGACATACAGAAAAGAGGGAAAGGAAAAGAGAGGGAGGGAAAAAATTAGAATTCATGATATGTTATACTAGACAAGCGATAGAGGTATTTTCCAAAATGGACTCTCTCATAATAACAATACATTAATCAATACCATGGCTGATTTACAAAACCATAAGCCAAAGAACTAATGAAGGCTCCACACATGTGCCAAAGAGTAAATATCATTTTCATCATATATATAGAGAGAGAGATATTTTCAATACAATGGGTTGTTTAGAAAATCATAGAAAACCATGAACCAAAGAACTAATTAAGACTATGATATTATAGAATGTTTATCCTATTTCAAAGTGAGAATATTTAAATGTAAATATTATTATTATTTTTAATGTAGTCATAATTCCTGAGCGCTTTAATGAATTAAATTTTGCACGACTTAGTGTAGTAAATTGTGTGTGCAATTTATTGCCCATACCTGCGTGTCAAAATACTTGTTAGGCTCGACTTGCTCCAATATTAGTCATAAAGAATGCAAGAGTGATGTTTTTTTAAGAGCAGATTTTATGAAACTAGCATTGCATAAAAAATGTCCTCCAACCTTTTGGGCTCATATATATATATATCTATATATATAACAAACAAACAAATCCCGTGGCCATAAGAGAGCGGAGGAGCCACCCATATCTGTAGCCACCCACAAAAATACAAATTCACCTTGAGAGGAGACAAAATCGAGGTAGAGAAAAAACAAATTTGAGTCTTAGACGAGACAAATTGACGCCACAATGCATCCTAAATCATTGAGTTTGTGATTTGTCTTACCTCCAAAAATCAATATTTCATTTTGGAAAATACTATATGAAGGCCTTTTACTATCCCGAGGGTTTTTATATGAAGGGTTCTTACTATCATATTGGGCTTTTACTATCCATATTTGGAAAATTTTATATGAAGGGGTTTTACTATCCATGATTTTTTTGCTTAAAAATTCAATATCTTATTTCGTGAAAAAATATATGAAGGGTTTTTACTATTAGTATCTTATTCTTTTTTATGATGTAGGTCAAATTCATTCTCTTCCATTGTGAACATTGAGAGGCTTCAAATACTTCTTTCCATACTTTACAATTAAATTTATTCTTTCAAATGGATTAGTATGCATTACCTTCCTCTTCCAACTCAAGGAAGACATGAATTTTGAAATAATTTATTTTAGAAAAAGAAAAATACATTCTTCAAGATATTGTTATTTCCTTCCAACTTCACAAAATTTCCATGTTATTATACCTACAACTTTTAGTATCAAATTAACCAAGATATGATCTAAAAAGTAGTAACTTCTAGCCGAACATGACTTAATTTTAGACAATATTTGGCATTAATGCAATGTTGGAAGTTTTGTTTGGCCATATTTTAAATTTTAGTGCACCAAAATTTTAAGGGGAAAAGATTATTACTACATTATCCCATTTGATGAGCACACCCAAATTATTACTAGCTGTAAGACAACTATGATTCAATGATCATGACAAATATAATGATAGTCGTATTTGGTTAAGTTAAAAATATGAAAGTAAGAGAACCAAAAAATGAAGATGAAGCCAGATGAAGAAGATAAACAATGAAAATAAATCAGTACTATTGAAACAATACCCAAACTTGAGACTGTTGTAGCGAGGAGCATCCTGGAGGTTGTCTTGAAAAGCAATGTGTTAAGCACACATGTGATGGAGTTTTTAAGTGTCTAAATTGTCCCCGTGCAAGAGATATCAAAGATGTAAGATGTCCTAGAGTAGAAAGAGGAACACAATGATCACCCTCATGCTAAAGTAGTCGAGGAGAGGGATTCCATAAAACTTGATTTCATGCAGTAGGGAGCATCGACACAAAGAATCATGCAAGAAGACTCTCAAAAATCCTTGAAATTGATCAAATAATGATTTGTCAAAATCAAGGGTGTTTAATGGATTGACTTCGAAAACTTAGGGGATTAAGGGGTATCCCTCCTTCCCCTCATCTTCCATGATTAACTCATGGTGCAAAGAGCTACCTTCATTTGCTTCATTGTGTGCTACCTCATTAAGGTCTCAAAGAACACTAAAGAGTTGCATCTATTGAAATGACTTCATGAATTGAACTCAATGCAATATTCTTCTTAAATGGGTTTCTTTTTGTGTGACTTTTCCTTATAGATACTTGAGGGAGTTACTGATTACAACTAATGCTCTATTATGAATCCTTTTTATTTTCTATTCAAAACCCCTTCCATAGTAATTGAACCTTTGCTATTAATCACCCGTCCAATTCCCAAGGTATATGTA
Organism: Pseudotsuga menziesii; assembly: GCA_001517045.1. Taxonomy (NCBI): domain Eukaryota; kingdom Viridiplantae; phylum Streptophyta; class Pinopsida; order Pinales; family Pinaceae; genus Pseudotsuga; species Pseudotsuga menziesii. The sequence goes on along the minus strand of LPNX010772940.1, from coordinate 29,163 downwards.
TGTTCCATGTTTCCTTCCGAGTCATCAGTCATCCCCATATGCCACCCTTAAGACACTAATAAATTGTTGTAATTCTAAGTGTTCTTCAAAAAAAATTGTGATACTTCTTATCGTGTACCTAGAAGAGATTTTTTTGAAATACTCTTTCACGGTAGAAAATATTCAGTTATAGTCGTAAGATTTGAGTAAGATAAGAATGTCGCTCAAAATCTTCGTTCCTTTTAATCAATACAATTTTGACTTGGTTTTCCATCGAGGTAATGGAGTAGGAAAGAGGTATTGTCAAATCATTAGACTCTCATATATTTAAAATATATTATAATATCAAAGTGATTTAAAACGGTTATGTTATTTCAACCGTGGTCATTGAATCCACCTCACAAACATAAACTCCAAATATAAAAAGTGCAATTGGATTTATTAAACTCTCATGGTTTACTTTGTTGACATATCCATGGAATTATATAATTCTCCACTCTTTTTCAATGGAAATAGCGAAGTGCACACAGAAAAAACGTTAAAGTAATGCCATGACATGAGGAGAATGTACATTAAATAAAGTTGGTCATAATTTGTGAGTATACACAGAAGCTATTGCTATTGTTTATATCTGTCAATATACAGACGAACAATTGTTAGGACGTCCCCATTTGTGACAATGCCTCTCCGGTTTAGGAAAATATGTAACATGCAATTGTGAACCGGTGCGATTTTCTTAGCAAGACGTATATATTATATCGATATAGAAAGATGTAACAATTTATATTTTTATTTTCAACTGGAAAAAACTGAATAAGAATTTTTTTACTGGTTACGAATTTTAGTAAAAAATATTTAATGGTTAAAAAAAAAATTATTAATAGGAAGTTTGAATTTTAATTCATTTTAATTTTGATTATCTGACTTGGCTGTAATTTTAGAATTAAATATAATTATCATTAGTATAAAACTTTCATCATGTAAATTTAGATATAAATTATGATAAAACTGTTTTGAATTCCATAGTAAGGCCAATGGGGTGGACATGCTATCACAGAAAACCATGTGCTAATTTTATAGAGATATCGGTTTTGCTAATTAAGCCGGAGGGGTCTTATTTCAAGATACCGTGGGCTTCTAGATTTTTCAATTTTAAATAAATTGATGGCCAGATTTCAAAGATGCCCTAATATTCTGAGTCGTGTTTATGAATGGAGCTTTGAAATCACTGATCAAAATTGAATCATTTCTAGCTTTTCTTAGTGGTTTGGCTCTTCCCAGAAGTATATTGTTAAAAATACATTTTAAATAAAATTTATAGTTCTAAATTTACTATTTATTATTAAAAGAAAAAAAGTTATTTATAAATTTAAAAAAACATTATATTATAAATAATTCTTTAATAATTTTTTATTTTCTTAAATATGTATGATATATAGGTTCATATTATTTAATTAATTAATCTATATTATTTAATCATTTAACTTATACATTTTCTTACCTTATAGAAACTTTGACAATGATTTCTTTGTTCGAGGAAAGTTTAGATATTTGAATTTTGGAAAGAAGTTTTTTCTAGCTGAATCTCTGTTTTGATTTTTTTATGTTTGAAGAAAGTTTTGATAATTGAATTTTGGAGATATGTTTTTTCCTTGAAAAAATTGTGGGGTTGAACTATTATTCTAAGAATTCTACTTTTGAAGTTTTTGTGAAATCTCATTTGTTGACCAGGGTTGTGGCTTGTTTATGAGAATTTGAGTTTGGTACCCATTTGGAGAAGACACCATCCACTCCACTCTCCATCATCAAATTCCAACTTTATTGAAAAATATGAGGTGATCATAAATTGTTTTGAATTCTTTAGTGGCTCACTATTCATCTCTCTATGGATTAAACTTCAAGTTGCATATTGATCCTTGTTTAAGGATACATTTTTCTGAACAGATATAGTATTTTTCATTTATATGTAGTGTACATACTTGGATGGATTTCAATAGCTAAAAAAAGACCATTTTTTTCCACATAAAAAAAAAAAAACCCGTAAATATTATTTACATGTATTGATGGATCAAAAGTCCATTGTCAAAAAGAAAATCAAAATCAGTCAAAGCATAAAGCTTTTTACATCAAGAATTGTTGTATCAGTTCATAACAGCTCAAAAAAAAAAAAAACATCTATATCATCTTACATATCAAGAAAAGGCGTTTACATCACCCCATATATGCATAATATGTACTTAAACCTATACAAGTTCTGATAATGAACATTAATTCATCCAAGTATATCATATATATTCAAAAACCTTCTTCAAAATGAGACTGAGTTCATCTTAAAAAAACCTTCATCAAGTATAGCTGGGAAAAAATACAGAATTGTATCCAATAAAACTAACAACAAGTATATCTAAAAAGACTGATAACTTTCAGTCATTTCAACTCCTCGGAATTCCCTTATAATCCAGCACCCATCCAATTCCAAAGCTCCATCTTTCGCTAACCCATCTGCCTTTGAATTTATTTCACGATAGATATGCTTGACCGTCAAATGTTCAAACATATCTGAAAGCCTGTTTACTTCATAAAGAACCTGTGTAAGCTCTAAGTTCAACAATCGAAACTTACCATTAGCCCAATTAATGACTAACTATGAATCACAAATAACTGGAGTTTTACAATATTTTTCTCCCTAGCCAAAGTAAGCAGGAGCTTTAAAGCACAGATCTCTGCAAAATTATTAGATCCAATCCCTAAACCAGCCTTAAAAGAAAAAGAATGCTCATCAGCAATATAAATCATACCTCCAGCACCACATATTTTTGGTTCACCTGCAGAAGATCCATCAAAATACCCCCAAGGGTATGATTTATCTATTTCTTCAACAACAACAGCTCTGATATTAACAGTCAAACTATCTTGAGGTAAATACCTCATCAAACCCAGACTCATAATAGAAACCTGAGTAGGAGTCATGGAAAATTATTCAAAGCAAACAAGGTTTCTGGCTTTCCAAATATTCCATAAAACAATAATTGGTAAAGTTTTAATATGTTTAACTTTCAAATTTAGGCACCAAGTCTTTAGGAAATCACTAACAGTTCCCTCAGACCACAAATTGTTCAGCTTTAGTCTATCCTCAAGATTCATCCAAACACACTGAGTAAATGGACACTCCACACCAATATGGAGATTAGTCTCAATATTCAGTTTACAAAGATAACATCTGCCAGGACCTTCCCTTCCTTTCCTAACAATGATATCCCAGGTAAGTGGTTTATCAGATAACAGAAACAAACAAAATATTTTTTCCTTGAGAGGGCACTTAAACTTCCATAATAATTTCCACCACCAGGAATGATCCACAACATCCGTATCGAACAGAAGTTGCACATATCCTTCTTTCGGAGTAGCAATCTAGATTTAGACATATTCCATACCAACACATCATTATCAGTAGTCAACCTCACATGACTACGTTTAAGTATGGATAAATATCCATTCCAAACTGTGGCCTCCTGATGATCTTGTAAACCAAGTTGTTCAACTGAAAGCCAACCCTATTCCATAAGAGGAATCAGACTAGGGACTCCGATATCTTTGAGTGAAAAAACCCAACAGCATGGAGTTTGTCAATAATAAAGGAGGTAATAAATGTCATCATTTGCATCTAACCCACGGATCTAGCCCAAGCCGGACTGATACACTAGACCCAATTTTCCAAACCAAATTATTACCAATAATATCAAAATCCCAAATAACCGCTTTCCAGTAAATGGACATGCTCTTTTTCTGTTTAACCATAGATCTAATCCAATCCAATAAAGACATTGGATATATATATTTTTGCACAACAATTTGAACCCACAAACCTTTACCATTAATGACTTCCTAGACATTTTTAGTAGCCAAAGCTTTAGCAAAAACAGATGGGATTTTTAATCCCCAACCTCCAAGGAATTTTGGAGAAGCCAAAGACTTCCAAGAGTTCCATGGTAAACCAACAGAATCCTTGTTACCAGCCCAAAGAAATTTAAAGCACAACTTCCTAATTTTGTCTAAAATACCCACAGGTATCCAAAAATGCATCCAGAATACCAGTAAAGCCTCAAGAACTGCTTTGACCAAGATTAACTTACCACCCTTGGAAAGCCAATGAAAACTCCAGTTTCTTATCCTGTTTTCGACTTTGACAATCATCCAATCCCAATCCTTGATCAGATATCTGCAACATTTAAGATTAAAACCCAAATACTTCATTACATTCTCATGTTTTAACACAGGAAAAGTAAATATATTCTGAATAGTAATAATCTCTATCTCATTTAGGTTAGAGAAATATAATACATATTTATCCTCATTAATCTTCATTCCAGATGCCTTAACAAATACCAATAAAACCTCATATAATGTAGATAAACATTGCTCAGTACCATCAGTTATCATGATAATATCATCCACAAATCGTAAATGGGTTAATTAAATATCATTGCCAAAGCATAAACCATGATAATACCCACATTCTTTGGCATTCAATATGGCTCTACTTAATCCTTCAACCACAATGAGGAACAATAATGGGGCTAAAGGACATCCTTGGCTAAGTCCCCTACCATATTTGAAAAATGAAGATGCAGCACCATTAACAAGTAAGGCAAATGAGACAGAAGAAAGACTGTTCATAATCCAAGCGATAAAAGAACCTGCAAAACCCATCTTGGATAGTATGACTCAAAGGTAAGTCCATCTCAGTCAGTCATAGGCTTTGGAGAGATCAATTCTTAAAACAATTGATTTTGAACCTTTACTATGAATAGAATGCATTCCTTCCTGAACTACCCCCACATCATCATGAATTTTTCTGCTAGGCAAAAAACCAAACTGTTCATGAGATATATAACCCCCCAACACCTTCCTGATTCGAGTAGAAATAATCTTACTGATGATCTTATAAATGTAATTACACAGGGAGATAGCCCTAAAACCATCAAATGTTTTAGGTTGAGCAGTCTTGGGAATCAAAGCTATAAAAGTAGAATTAAACACCACCGGGATTTTACCCAATTTCCGAGAGTCTTCAACAACCCTAAGAAGATCCCCACCCAAGACATCAAAAAGAGACATATAAACTTCAACAGGAATCCCATCTGGACTAGGGCTCTTATCATTCTTGTTGAAGGAGAGGATAGATAGAATTTCTTGCAATGTAACTTCTTTCATGAGTTCCTCATTATCTTCCTCGAAAATAGAGGAAGGAAATAACCTTGCACTCTTTACAATTTTAGGCAAGTGCAAGTCCTTTTCTTCTTGAAACAATGTTTCAAAATGTTGAACCCCTTCACATGCAATTGATTCAAAACCTTCAACCACCCTACCCTCATGATCAACAATCTTCCAAATGGAATTAATATATTTCCTATAATTCGAATATTTATGAAAAAAAGGTGTATTATCATCCCCACAAAGCAACCATAATGCCCTAATTTTCTATCTTGCCTCCTGTTCATGCACACCTAAAATCTTCCTCTTCTTAGCTTCCATCTCAACCAAATAAAGTTTATCACTATCAGATGCAAAGCCAAAACCCAACTTGTTAATAGATTCAGCCAGTAAAATCTCAATATCAACAACATCCTTCTGATCTTGTGCTTTTTTCTTGACTGGCCATCCTATAGAAATATCTTTGATAGTCTTAAGATTTAAAGCAAATTGAGAAGCAGGAGATAACAAAGATCTCTCATCAAAAACTTTCCAAGAAATTTTTTGATCGGATACCAAATCCTCATTCACTAACCAAGAAGCATTGAACTTGAATGGGCTATGATGTCTAAGATCATCATTCAAATTTTGCAAATAAACAGTATAGTGATTAGAATGACCTCCACAGCCAACCTATTGTGTAAAATGTAAATTAAAATCCAGAAGATCAGCTGATATAAGCAAACAATCTAATCTTTTACATATATTTTCTCAACCAACTCTTCGATTTCACCATGTTGGGAGAATAACAGCCAAAGCAATATCGACCAAACCAAACCCATCCATCAGTTCAGTAAAATAATCAGATAAAGAGTCCACTCTTGCTTTAACACCCCAAATTTCAGAAAACTCCATAGAAAAATTCAAATCCCCTCCAAAGATAAGATTGTTACTAAGTAAACAATCCTTCTTAGCAAAATTGTTCCAAAAAAATTCCATATCTCCATAAGGACCATAAAGATTAATAAAACGTAAAGCCAACTTGATCTCCAAAGAAAAAAGCTTAACACACAGTCCCGAGCACACATCCCACGCATTTAACAAATGAAACTGTTGAAACTTCCAACCCAATAATAAACCCCCCGACTTACCTTTTGCATCCATAGATACAAAATTCCATTCCTTAAACATGAATTCCAACTCACTAACCAGATTAGACCCATCACTCATAGCTTCTTGCAAAAATAAAACATCAATTGCCTGTTCTTCAATCAACCTTCAAACCACTAATTTTTTGGGATTACTAGCTAACCCACGACAATTGAGGGCCATCACAATCATCAAAAAACAACTATGGGGGAATCCTCTGCTCTAAGTTCCCCAGGACAGTCCACCACATCCTCAATCAAAATCGGACTCAAAATCCACCTTAAACACCTTCACACAAAAGCGCAGAAAATACCCCCTACTAGGCACAATTTTAACAATAGGAGGAGATGCAAAATCTAAATTACCCAAAGCATAAACATATTTACTTATGGGTAAATCCGACCCATAGCCACCCAAGTTCTTAGACAGAGAAGAAGGTTCAACCCCTTCCAACAAAGAAGATACACATAGAGGCTTTAATGAGTCCAGACTATCAGGCTCTAAAACAAAATCAGTCTTACTGTTCGAATAACCAAAAAGATCCACTAACCCAACACCCTGATCGAGACCCACAGAATCCCCAGAAATACTCCCCTCCTTCTTGACTCACCAAACAAATTTGGTCTTAGGGACAGAGAACAGCTTATTTTTTAACGGTAAACATCACTCGGGAATCAGATGCCCATAGGCATGGCACCTATTGCACCAAAAAGGAAGACCCATGTAATCTAGTGGCTGACAGAACTCTGAACCCCCCCTTTTAATCAGTAAGTCAGCCGCTAGGCCCTTTCTTAAATCCAGGAGAACTAAAACCTTCCCCAAACAGCAAACCCCCGACTTAAGAAATGAAAAATCAGTCTCTACATGAGTCCCCAAAGAATTCCCAACTAGTTTGAAAAAATCCACAGACCAATACTCAAAAGGGAGATTGGCAATTTTGACCCAAATTGGTAATAGATCATACCTTTCGCTTCTAGGGTCGAAAAGAGGCGTCCATCTCTTTAGCATCAAACTAGCATTGTTCCGACGCCAAACCCCCGCAAGAATCGAAGCTGCATCACCATCTGAACAGAATTTGAATGCAATCTTGCCTCTTTGGAGCAAATAAACAGCAGGGAAAATACTAACAGACTCCTCCCATGTATCCTTAACCCATTTATTAACCCCCACAGCATTAAATTTTCGACCATTAAATCAACCGACCAGAGTAGTAGCATGCGTTAAAACAATGTCATTGAGACCAATATATTCACCTACTGTCAACAAAACCAGCTTGTCAAATTTCCTAATAGGCTGTCTCGGGCGCTTCTTATGGAGCCCAACTACAGGAAGCTCTAAAACCTTCTTTCTCTGGTGAAAAGAGAAATCCACCTTTTCAGCAACCCGAACCTCATCCCAGTAGCAAAAGTAGGCAAAAACCCCAACTCAACATCATCGTCTTTCGGTTCAATTCTAAACCCAGAAAGCATGGACTCAGAACCCAGGGAAAACTTCGCACCTTTTGAACAAGACAGAGAAAATTCCTCTACAGCAGATCAAGGTAAATCCACCCCCAATTTTACTGGACAATCCACACCCAAATCCGGCCCAACAAAATCCATCACATTGCAACCCAGTGAAAGCTGTGAAACTGGTCTCTCACCATTTACGAGATGCTCCATACTAACCTCATCCAAGGAAGAAACTAAACCCTGAACCGAAGAGACCTTGGCTAAAGTTTTGTCTCGAGACACAATAACTGCAAACTCTGCCTTTGGCGAAATTCAAGGAAAATTTTTAATATTCCGAAAAGACATAATCTCTAGACAAGGACACATGCCAGGGAAGCTATAGTCGTGTCACCCCGAAAGTCAGCCAGGAAAACAAGAATGCTAAGTCTGACACCACTAATAAAACCAGCATCAGCTTCCTCGATAATGTAATCCTCCAACAAGTAGTTGAGAATTAAACGAAATCCACCAGCCCAGATTCGAAATCTGTGCGTCAAATCCTTCAATAAATGAGCAATTAGTAAACCAAAGGGACAGTGAACAAGCGTTAAACCTTCAGTCTTGGTTCATTACCAAAGAATTAACGTAATCCTTCTAACTAATCCAAAATACCTAAGAATTAACGTAATCCTTCCAAAGAATTAACGTAATCCTGCTCCGCCATAATGCTTAACATAAACCTGCTATGCTTAACGTAATCCTGCTCTCTAAGCAATATAGGCACCAAACACTCATTCAAATCCCCAGTTAAAGTAATCCTTCCAAAGAATTAACGTAATCATTCTCCACCATATAATCCTATTCCGCCATTACCTAAAAAGAGTATGATTTTTCATACATACTCTTAGAAAGGAACTACGATCTATAATAAAATCGAGGGAAAATTTGTTACCTGACTTCTTGTCTTCAAAAAAAAAAAAGACCATTCTACAACCATTCTACGAAGCTGAAGGTGGTGTCTACACTTTAGAGACTATGAGTCCCTTATAGAAGTAAGCCAGGTGTTTAAAAGCTTATGGGTTGTGTTTTGATTAAAGCTATTCGATTTTTGAAGTTATTTATTTCTAGATTAATCTAAAGTATTGGATGTCAATAAAAAAACAAAATAAAATATAAAAAAGAAGAAGAAGATGTAATCTACAAAGTTGATGCATTTTGATGTAAGAGTCATATTAATATCTTTAAAAATCTCAGTATGTTCAATTAGACCAGCCATCAATTGCAGAATCCAAAATGAGGAATGTATTTATAATTTCTTTTAGACTTTAGTGGATCTTAGATTGTTGAAATCAAAAAATTTGCTAGTGAAATTGAGATTCTAAATTCAAAGACTGCCTCAATACATTATATTCTAAGTAATTGAGATTACAAATTGTTAAAAAAATTGGTTATAATATAATCAATAAGTAGACTTTTTCTTGCATAATAAAATGATACAGTAACCAAGAAACATAGAGATTAACATTCTTAGGCATGACTCATATTGAGAAGGAATGAGAAGGCTTTATGAGAGGAAAATAATGTTTAGAAGGTTTAATCACAAAGGGCTGCTTGTTTGAGTTTACAAATTTTACAGAGCTACCTTTCCACTTTTATAAAGCACCTTTTCCACATTATTAATCATCAAACTTTTTTTTATAAAATATATAATTAATTATCTAGTATCAATTAAATTATAATTAGTTTTTGAACCTTTCAATATTAAGGAAAGGGTTTGATAAATATATTCCGTTCCATATAAAGTTAAAACCTGTTCTTTTCAATATTAAAGGGTTTGATAAATATATTTCGTTCCATATAAAGTTATAATGTTAAAACCTGTTCTTCAAATTTGATCACTGTTTGAAATTTAAATAATTAACTTTGCTGAATGTTTAAATCCAACGGAACGGTCGGTGATTGTTAAATAAAAAATTTACAGTTATTTGTATCGACAACCCTGTACAGCTGTTTATTTGCCTCTGTTATTCACCGCGGTATCCATGGTTTTTGTAATCCCCCGCCACTATTTAATCTTGTGAAATTGTTTCGGGAATCCAGTTCATCCGACAGCAATGCAGGAATATGAAGATGAATATCTAAACGTACATGAAAATGGAATTAATCCATAAGCAGTAAATGAAACTAGAATTAATTGAATCGTCAGTATATAATAATGATTCACATACAGGTTAATTGAATATCAGAAGTCCTTATTGAAACTTTCGAGCATTGTGACTTTTTGCCCGTCCTTATTCAAAACGATAAAGCTTCAACTAATGGTGCTGGAAAGAAACTTATTCAAAATGTTGGATAAAAACAAAACTTCAATCATAATGATTTTATCGAAGAGGTGCATTCTACAGTCTATTAAGAAGAGATGTGTAACTTTTTTTGTGTTTATCTTAGAGTTGACATATGTCTTTTATTTAAAAAAAAAAATTATTATTACATCTAAGAGGTGCATTTTACAGCCCACTAAGGAGAGATGTGTAACTCCTCAGATGCTCATCTTAAAGTTGACAAGTATGTTTTATTAAAAATAATAAAATATTATAAAAAATAACATGTGGACTTAAATTAAATTGAAAATATTTAGAATTAAATATATAAAACAACATATATTACATAAACTAAAACCATAAACATTAGATTACACATTTCCTCAACATTTCTACTCTTAAAAATGGTTTACCACGTGAGAGATTTGATCTTTTGGATACTTAGTAAATCTCAAAAATATAAATCCCAGGTGATTTGATAATCATAAGCTAAAAGATCATCTTTTGAATGTTTTTACAAGATTTTTAATGAAAAAGCTCTTACACATTCACCAGATATGTACGTTGTAGTATATGTAATGTAAAAATAATTCATTGTTTATTGCTATATCACTGCATACAAAGAAAATATTGTAATAATATTAGTGGAATAATACTAAATATTAATGTAATGATATCGTAAGATTCACAACATTAATATTAACAATATTATTAAGGCGATGTTAATGTTAAATATTTAGTCGTTCGATTACATTGGATATTAATGTAATCATAATATTAATACAATAATAATGGAGTAATACTATTATTAATATTTATGTTAAAATAATGAGTATTCTTCATTACACTCTCATCTTTGTTTATTTTGTTGATATTTTGAGATGTAAAGCATAATACTAAGGATGGTTTTTCTAGCGAACCAAGAAAAAAATCGTCTCATGACGACACATTTGAAAACTCTAGCGAGGGTTTCTATGGAGTTGGAGGGCTTTAAGATGAGAACATGTAAATTTGTTTGTTGTTTTTACCGGGTATTCCAAATGGAAAAGAGGAAAAGTTAGTATTTATACCTTGTCAGTGGGAACTGGGATTCAGGACATGTAGCAACAAAAAATAATGGCTAGCTGGAGGGAAGGAAAAACATCGTGTGGATGGGGATTTCTCAATTGTATCATTAGTTGAAAAAACACCTATGGCCATGGAAAAGGTATCATTGTTGGGATCAAGCTGTAAAGAAGGGACTCAGGAGAATGTAGATGCGAGACTTTTAGAGGAAGTCACCAGGAAGATTTCAAAGGTTAAGTCTCTTGTAAGAATTAGGGATCGTCTCAGATAGAAAGAAAATCAAACAACCATATGGGGTTGGACAGTTAATAATGAGTCTGACAGTTATTTATAATAGATATTGCAACATTCAATATATCCTAATATGGATACAATATATTTTATGCAGGGTGGGCATGATGAGTTTGTGGAATCCTAACCAATTGACATTAATGTAGAGGAAGATTCCCAAACAAAGGTACTATTTTAATTATGCTTTTAATAATTCAACATTAATGCTTTTAATTGTTAGAAATTTTCTAATAGTATGTTTATGTTTTGTTATGTAGGATGATATCTATGCCAACGAAATGACCTTTGTGACTGGGGACCCACCTTCCCCTCCACTTGTACATGTATGTTTTGCTTTCTATGAGAAAATCATTTTTCGTCCATCTTGTATATGTCTCGTTTTCTTTGTATTATCTGGCATTAACATATGTTACTTTATGCAGGAATCTATTAAGCCAATGGTGCTCCAAGAGAACCAAATCCAGGTTTTTGGTGACCCACCACCACCCCCTCCCATGTACATGTATGTTTTGCTTTCTATGAGAAAATCATTTTTTGTCCATCTTGTATATTTCTCGTTTTCTTTGTATTATCTAACATTGACATATGTTACTTTATGCAGGCATCTATTAATCCAATGGTGCTTGAAGAGCACCAAATCCAGGTTTTGGGTGACACACCTCTCCCCCCTCCCAGGTACATGTATACAGTTTCGCTTTCTTTGAAAACATCATTTTTAATCCATGTAGAATATGTCTCATTTTATTTGTATTTGCTGACATTGAAATTTGTTACTTCATGCAGGAATATAGTGAGCCAGTGGTGCTTGAAGAGCATCAAATCCAGGTTTTGGGTGACCCAGCTCTCTCCCCCTCCCAGGTACATGTATGTTTCGCTTTCTTTGAAAACATCATTTTCCGTCCATGTAGTATATGTCTCGTTTTATTTGTATTTGTTGACATTGACATTTGTTACTTTATGCAGGCATCTAGTGAGCCAGTGGTGCTTGAAGAGTACCAAATCCAGGTTTTGGGTAACCCGCCTCTCCCCCCCTCCCAGGTACATTTATGTTTCGCTTTCTTTGAAAACATCATTTTCCGTCCATGTAGTATATGTCTCATTTTATTTGTATTTGCTGACAATGACATTTGTTACTTTATGCAAGCATCTAGTGAGCTAGTGGTGCTTGAAGAGCATATGACCCCCTAGTAGGTACGTTTATGTCTTGCTTTCTCATAATTTTGCTTTTAATGATTCAACATGTACTTTTTTAATTATTTGAAATTATCTAATTGTATCTTTATCCTTTTGTATATAGCAACGTCGTAATATTGATTATGTTGTTGAACGAGCAGCCTTCTTCACTAATGCATATTGAAATCCTTTTAGCCCATTGTAAGTTGTTCAACCCACTGGTTACACACCTCTTCATGTCCCTGGGTATATTTATATATTGCTCATCTTGCTTATATTGTTTTTTGTACATGTAAGTATCTTTTTCCGTGTTGTCCCTATACATATGCTGACGTTGACATATATATTATTTTATGCAGAATGAAAGTGAGAAAAGGGTTATTGAAGAGAACCCAATTGGTGTCGTTGCTCACCCACCTCTCCCCCCCTCCCCAAGGTACATGTATGTGTTGCTTTCTTTGAAAAATTCATTGTCCCTCCATATAGTATTGTTTTATTTGTACATTGAAGTATGTTTTTTGTGCACCCATTGATTTTTTGACATTCTCATATATATTTTTTTATGCAGCTTGATAGTGAGCAAGTGGTGCTTGAAGAGCACCCAATCGGGGTTGCTTCTAGTGAGGCACCATGACCCACTATAACTTAGTCACATCCAATAAGTAAAATTTTTATATTGGTTTGGAATTTGAACAAATGTACATAGAAATTTTATAGGTTGGTAAACTAAATTACAAATTTTGGTTCGTCTGCAGTCTCCACTAATGCAACATATGCCTCTTGTTTAATGATGGGGATCACCACTAAGCACTTCGAAAAGAAAGCTATACTTCTCAGAAGACATTGATAATGGCAGTGAAATGGGGGATAAATAGAATAAATGTATAGGGGGGTACATAGATGTAACTTTTTGTTTTTATACACATAGATGTACAATTTGATCCACTATTTTGTATTATGGCCATGTGTCATGTCAGTTTTTGTAACATTATTTGTATGTACATATATAATATAAAGAAAGGTTCAAATTTATACATATATGGTTGACTTGATTTTGGAACTTGATATGTGTGGTTCACCTATGTTAAACTATCATCAACTTTTTAACATCATAACCATACCATACACTACCTAAATTCCATACACTAACATCATAACATCATAGCCATACCACTAACCATACCCTACAATACTAACATACCATAACATACTAATATACAATACCATATCATACCTCACAATACCGTATGATACTAGCATTATATCATACTAACATACCTTACCATACTAATATACCATATCATACCATACAATAATAACATTACATACAATAACATACTAACATCATACCATACTAACATAGAATACCATACTAATATACCATATCATACCATACAATAATAGCATACGATAACATACTAACATCATACCATACTAACATACCATGTACATGTACATGTGTCTCTACTTCCATCTCATAACTTGTAAAGAGTTCATGAAGCCCTACTAACATACTATGACATACCATAACATAACATACCATAACATACTAACATCATACCATTCTAACATACCATACCATACTAGCATACCATACCATCCTCTACAATACTAACATCATAGTACATACCCTACTAACATACCATACCATACCATACTAGCTTATAACATACCATTCTAGTTCCATCTCATAACTTGTAAAGAGGTCATAAAACCCTACTTCCATCTCATAACTTATCAACCCTAGTTATAGCATGCAATTTTAGTTCATGAAACCCTAGTATGCAAGTCTCAATGAGATTGTACTTCATGAAACCCTAGCATGCAACGGTAGTTCATGAAACCCTAGTTGTGTTTCTCTTTTCCATGTCATAACTTGTAAAGAGTTCGTAAATCCATATTTACATCTCATAACTTCTCAACCCTAGTTATACCATGCAATTTGTAGTTCATGAAACCCTAGTTTGTTTAGGGTTTATACATGTACACGTGCTTCTACCTCCATCTCATAGCTTTTAAAGAGGTCACAAAACCATAGTTCCATCTCATGACTTCTCAACCCTAGTTATAGCATGCAATCATAGTTCATAAACTCTAGTATGCAATTGTAGTTCATGAAACCCTAGTATGCAAGTCTCAACGAGATTGTAGTTCATGAAACCCTAGTTGGTTTAGGGTTTGTACATGTACATGTGCTTCTACTTCCATCTCATACTAACATGTAATGATAACATACTAGCATCATACCATACTAACATACAATATCATACTAATATACCATATTGTACCCTACAATACTAGTTCATCATACCCTACAATATCCTACGATACTAACAGAGCATACCATACTAACATACTAATATACCATATCATACCCTACGATACTAACATACCATATCATACTAATATACCATACCATATCATACCCTAGTTGGTTTTCAATTTGTTCATGTACATGTGTTTATACTTCCATCTCATAACTTGTAAAGAGGTCACTAAACCCTAGTTCTATCTCATAACTTCTCAACCCTAGTGATAGCATGCAATTTGTAGTTCATGAAACCCTAGTTGGTTTTCAATTTGTTCATGTACATGTGTTTCTAGTTCCATCTCATAACTTGTAAAGAGGTAACTAAACCCTAGTTCAACCTCATAACTTCTCAACCCTAATGATAGCATGCAATTTGTAGTTCATGAAACCCTAATTGGTTTTCAATTTGTTCATGTACATGTGTTTTAGATAGTTCCATCTCATAACTTGTAAAGAGGTCACTAGACCCTAGTTCCATCTCATAACTTCTCAACCCTAGTGATAGCATGCAATTGGTAGCTCATGAAACCCTAGTTGGTTTTCAATTTGTTCATGTACATGTGTTTTAGATAGTTCCATCTCATAACTTGTAAAGAGGTCACTAAACCCTAGTTTCATCTCATAACTTCTCAACCCTAGTGATAGCATGCAATTTTTAATTCATGAAACCCTAGTTGGTTTTCAATTCGTTCATGTACATGTGTTTCTAGTTTCATCTCATAACTTGTAAAGAAGTCACTAAATCCTGGTTCCATCTCATAACTTCTCAACCCTAGTGATAGCATGCACTTTTTAGTTCATGAGACCCTAATTGGTTTTCAATTTGTTCATGTACATGTGTTTTAGATAGTTCTATCGCATAACTTATCTCATAACTTATAAAGGGGTCACTAAACCCTAGTTCCATGTCATAACTTCTCAACCCTAATGATAGCATGCAATTTGTAGTTCATGAAACCCTAGTTGGTTTTCAATTCGTTCATGTACATGTGTTTCTAGTTCCATCCCATAACTTGTAAAGAGGTCAGTAAACCTTAGTTCCATCTCAAAGCTTCTCAACATTAGTGATAGCATGCAATTTGCATTGAAGGAAACTAAGAAAAACCTGAGTTTACAAAATCAATGCACAATGAAGTGCCTGGTCCTTGAAAACATGAGGGAGAGCGCCATCTAGAGGTAATCGCATGCCAGGATACCAACGGAGTCAACAGTTATTCAATCTGACCTCTGGTTTTTGAGTTATGTCCAGTTGAAAGTCGCATGAAAATGTCATTCAGGGACACCTGGTGACTTTCATTCCGGGAGTGAAAAAAACAAACGAAGAAGCAAAATTGCATGTCGTTGACTCCTGCAAGTCTGTATGGGAAATTTCGATGGGAACCCTTCCAACACAACCACAGTCGATGGTTTTCATGTGTTCACCCACTAATTCAATGTTTGCATTGAAGGAAATTGAGCAAAACCCTAGTTTATGAAATCAATGCATAATGAAGTGTCTGGTCTATGAAAACATGAAGGAGAGGGCCACCTAGAGGTAATCACATGCCAGGAGACCAACAGAGCCAACAGTTCTTTGATTCGACATATGTTCTTCTAGTTATGTCCAGTTGAAAGTCGCATGAAAATGTTGTTTAGGGACACTTGGTGACTTTCAGATCGGGGTCGAAAAATCAAACGGAGCAACAAAATTGCATGACGTTTGCTCCTGCAAGTCTGTATGGGAAATTCCAATATGGGAAACCTACCAACACAACCATGTTCTAGGGTTTTCATTAGTTCACCCACCAATGAAATATTTGCAAGAATTTCCCTAGCCTAATAAAATGTACATTAATATAAAAAACATCAAAAAAAGTAAATTTCAACAACTCGAGAGCATGTTATTTTTCTATTTCTAGTTGTTGGTGTCTAAAGACACCATTTTGTTCTTGGTGCCTCCAATGTGCCATAGATTATCTTTGTATCCTAGGCATATGAAATGCTAAACATTAGTACTCTCATAAGAAAATAAAGAGAACCCAATGAAAATGTGAAAACATGAATTATAGATAAATCACCTAAGGTTGTACCATTGTGTTTATAGTGTCGAGTATCCTCTGAATAATATTATGTCTGTGAATGGTATCCATTAATCACAATTTTATTACATTGGGTATAAAATAAGGCTAAATAATTGAATTTGTTCTTCAGCATGCACTTTAAAGGTTAAATAACACACCTTACAATGCACTCAGACGAGTAGCCTATCTGGATCATCTCTGCTACCAATGGTGTCCACCAATATTTCATGCTCTATATGAGGTAGCAAGAATATTACATGTGACCTATTTTTGTGACTAAGTGTGCACATCTTGATGTTTATATCAACTACTAGGTTGGTGAAGTGGTAGACAATATCTCTTGGTCTATAATCGTGATATACATACCCACCCTTCCTTTTATGTTGTGCTGCAAGTGTCAAGTACTCGCCTTTTATAACCATCGAGCTAGTTGGGAATTCAATATTTTCATCATCTGTAACAAGTTCAAGAATGGTTTGTTTCCCTTCTAAGCAATGTGCCAACCAATAGTCAGAACCCCATTAATTATTTTTTGGGGAAACCACTACATATATCTGACCTGTGAATGGAAATAGGTCGAGTTAACAAAATATTTTTTAAATAAGGTCTTGCATTTCTAATTTCTACATAAATTAAATTCTACTTAGGTTGAGTTAACAATACATAAATTAAATTTCTAATTTAGGTACTACTAATCTACTTTTTTGTACCTTCTTGTATGAGATCCGATATGTGATCATAGTCTGTAGAAATATGAGCCTTGATAATCTTCCAAATGGTCTATTTCATTAACCCCCTTGAAATTGGTTCCAAGTGTCACTCAATCCCATGTATCAACTATATCTATATACTCACAATCATCCCATTCATCGATGCTACAGAATTGCAAAAGCAAGCCTTCAATCTTGTCCAAATTTGTAGGGCCGAGTTGTCTGAGCTTCTAATTGAATGAAACTATCAATTTCCATGCACTTTGTTCACCTGATGTGTTTGGGATCGGTCCACATTTGTCACCTCCCAGAATATTCTCCTCATTAGGTGTTTCCTTGTTGCTTGTTCTCCCACGACAGATGCACACCATTTCATTATAGATGTAGCATCTCGAAGGAGAGCACCTGTAAACTTCATCTCTTCCCTTCGAAGGGAAGTTTTTATGCATGCACTAGAACCATTGAGCTCTCCTTTTCCATGACCAGTGCCAAATTAGTTCCATATATGTGGCACCTTGTATTTTATGTGCAACAAACACAACCATTCAAATACACGTGCATTCTTGAACTGTCCAGCACAACCATCTAACAAAATGAAATGATGATAAAATGGTATATCCATAGCTATCACATGATCATAGAATAATTTAAATCAATGTTGCACGTAATGGATGTCATGGGTCCGGTCATCACTTATGTAGAAGTGACTTTCTTTCAGTATCACATGTTTCTCTTCATTGCTATTTGGCCCATGCTGATACGTGATATGCACCATTATGCTCACATGCTCTGATTGATAGTATTGACTTTGTATTTCATTTTGTGGTTGTAGGGTGTAGTTTTCCGAAAGTTCAACCACTGATAGTATTGTTTCAAGAGGGAAGGTTTCCTAGCATATTTTGAATTGTTCATCTTGCCACCGTGCCATATCGACATGTTGAATGTGCTGTTGGATATTTCCACGAAACTTTGAAATAAAATCACATACTTGCACCTGGTGTAAAAAAATAAATAGTGTTATAAAACAACATAAAAAGATGTACATGAATATTAATACGTCAATACTCAACAATTTACCTATGAAGTCAGTAATTTAATCTTCCTGCTTTATTTCCCATCATGTAGCTTATATGTCTCATACTGATAGTTCTGCTTCTTGACAATTGCATTCCCGTATGCTTGATATTCACTCTCATGGATGTAATCAGACCATAATGATAAGCCGCCACAATTGTTGCAAGAACCCTCTACACATTGTTTTAAGTAATGTGTATGCCCATCTTGCCTCGGACACATTATGCTATGGATGAAATATCTCGATGACATTGGCAGAACTGTACTTGAGCATTCATGCACATGGTTAGGATGCAAAAAATGACGTATATGTGCAAATTTATGGAAATATAGATCAAACTCTATGTGGTATCTACAGCAACAAGTGTTATGGATGGTATTGATTCTAACATACCAAGGCTTGCATTTTTCAAAAGATATTTTCCCAAGCCTTAGCTCCTTGTGGGAAACTTTAAACATCTCGAACAATTGAGTTTGTATCATGTCAAGATAATGTTTAACATGAGGTTCATTGTTTCTAGAACCCCTACTGAGTTTTAACACATCCTTTGTGTTAGAAGAAGGCCTAGTGTTATCGTGCCAAAATGGGTGCACTGGGCCCTTCACTGCTTCGACTAACTTCATGTGTTTGTAGGGAAACCTACCGCTAAATGCACATAATGTTGCCATTTTACCTATACATCAAGGTTGTCTCTTCTTACTGAATATTTTTTAAGTGTCTTTGGATGTAAAGGCACAATTTGTGATGTGGATTTAAGTAAATGGTGTTGTCCTGTGGATCTACATACAATTGATTTAGCCAATACATGGCGAGCCACATTATAGTCCTGTGAACGAGTTTTTTTACCAATCGATGTGAATGCAGTAGCAAGAGATTTAACAATGTGATTACATGATTCAATATTCTTCAATGTTCTTATTCCTAATTTTTTTATAACACTTGCCATATTTCTATATTTAAGCAAAGCTAAAACCAATTGAAATTTACCGGCTTCGGATTTGTTATCAAAATATTCTTTCATTATTTGAGAACAATGACGAAGTATAGTGCGTTTAGCCACCTTACCTTCCATGGAAGCCAATACACTCTCGTCCACTTGTATGCGTTTAGGAGTTCTCTTTCATTTTGATGCAAGATTTCTTGTCGTTTGAAATGTAGGAGTGACGTTTACATCCACTATAGGATGAAAACTTTGATTAGGAGATTGAACCACCTAGCACGGTGGTTGCGAAGTCACATTTGCATCGTGAGGAACATAATTATTAAACTCTTCACAATATTGTCCACTTAATAATGGATCAAGAATATCATCTCCCATATAACCATCTTTCTTTAATGTTGCATTATCTTCCTCAGCCTCTATGTTAGGTATCTGTCTAGTGGGAATGGGAATTAATTGCTCATCCAATGAATGTCGACAATTTCTTGAATCTTCCCTCTTCTTTTCCTTTTTATTTTCAACTTCTTATGGTGTAAGCACCTTCCTTGCTGATTTTCGACCTCTATTACGTACATTACACGTTGAAATCCACCCAAACTTGTACAAAACCTACTAGGATTTGTTTAAGAAATGAGTAAACTGCAGGTTGAACAGTTCTCTGCATGTGGGTTCAGAAGAATTATGTCTTTTTCTATAGTAAACCTGGCCCACATCCTGCAACCCAATAATATTTAAATAACACATATCGCATATGTGATATAACACATGTTCGTTTTATCGCATATGCGATATGAATACAGTGCTTTTTACTTAACAACCAATTTCTATTACATGATCGTTGAATCGCATATGCACTAAATCGCATATGGGATATATTGCATATGCGATTTAGTGCATATCAAATAATTACATTTGATAACCTTATAATGGAACCCATACCCATGGTTAAGACCTCCAGACCTATCCTTCGACCATGGTAGTGTCTTTAGAACTCTCTTGTCTGGAAATATTCATAATGGTTCCTATATGAACATGGAAATGCCTCATGAAGAATATTCAATGGATAAAATAGTCTCATGGCACATATATCCCATATTAAGGCTAAATATCCCATTTAAAGGCCATGTGTAGTGGTTTAAGACTTGTTTATGTTACACTATTGTCCCATTACTATGGTTAAGATCCTAAGACCCATCCTTAGTGCATAAAACCTCATAATGACACCCATATCCCACTAAAGGCCAAATATTACATCTAAAACCTAGGGTCTTATACATTGTCAAGGGATGAAACCTCTACTTTAGGCCCTAACTGAAGATTCTAGGCATCTATGACCACCAATAACACCTTAAACCACCATATGTTACCTCTTGAGGCCATTGTTAGCTTTGTGTGTGTGAATTGACACCATTATGTTGTTTTAATCACTAAGGATGGGTTTAGAGACCCCTGGCATGGTTAAGCGATCAGAAAACCCAGGTCGTAGATAGTAAAGGAAGCTTCTAGGGATCCACAGTAAATAATAATGTATAAATCCACCACACATGACCTCTGTATGGGGTATTTGGCATTAGATTAGGGATGTGCAATTGATTGGTGATTTTGTTTACATTAGTTATGGGTAAGATGTTGATCAGTTGAGCTTTTTTTCTTGAAGATAGTGAATTTATTATATAAATGATGTCGAAAGGGTGTTTTCAAAGTAATGGGTGTGATTTGCTTTTCATGTGATGGTTGTTCATCGATGTCTACAAGTTTATGATCCATAGAATATAACAGATCATCCAGTACTAGAAATATTCAAACAAGTGTGTGGTCATCAAAGTAATGAGTGTTTCTGTGTGTATTAAATATTTCGATGGTCTTGAAGATTTCATAATGAGATTTCGCCCTTTTTCAATATTTAGTAATCAATATTTATCATAGTCCATTTGACACTCCATACAACGTGGCCCCTCCAACATCACGTCGATAAAATTTGAAAAACGAAGGATTTTGTAGAGTCCACAGAGCTGGATGCTTTCTTCTTTCTTAATAGTAGCTGTCAATTTCAATTACTCATGGAACTCATGTCCACGATTTTGATGTGTCAGCTCGTGTTATAGGAATCCATGAACATGAAAAACAACTCAAATGACCATCTATGACCTCTTAAAGTTACTCTTTCCTTCTTAATGGTACCAACACATCCATAACTATTGTAAACAAAATCACCAATCAATCTCATATCCTTAATCTAAGGCTGAAGACCCCCTATAGAGGTCTTGTCTGGTGGCTTGATACATTATTCTTTCCTCTAGATCCCTGGAATCTTCCTTTAGTGTCTACCACGGGGTCTTCAATTAGTGAAACTATGCCATAGCACGTTCGTTCATGGAATATGAAACAATACCCCTATTTTCAAAAAATATTGGAAAATACCTCCAAAAATCGTTTTTTTTAACCCCCTCCCAATATGCCTTCCCAATTTAAAAAAACCCCTATTTTCACTATATATTGCATGTATCCATTTTTACATTTACATTTTTTATACCCCTTTATATTTCTACCTAGTATATTGACCCCAGCAAAGAAAAATAGCAATGGCCTTAAGAAAGATCATGGGCAGTGTTGCTCAGAGAAGTTCAACCAAGGGAAATTAGATCTACAACTGTGTCAGACACCTTAGGTGATGCAAAAAATGAGAATGTAAACATTATCCGATCTGGGTACTCTTCTCTGATTTTAGATATAATGCCCCAACCCTTATGGATAAAAAGTACAGAATTGATGTTTGTTTAAGTTTCAAGTTTGGGGTTAACTTCTTAGACAAGTATGTCTAAAGCAGTTTGTTCTAAAAGTGTTTTTTAAAATTAATTGTCTTCTTAGGAAGAATCGATGGTTTGTATATATTTCTTTTATTCCAAATGAATATTAAGAAACATTTTTTCTTTGGAAAAAGATTCCAATTTATTAAACACAATTTTTAACCATCTTTTTTCAAAATAAAGTCCATATTTATCACACTAAATACACTTCCTTTCTTTCTTTGAATTAAAATTACCATTTCAATCTTCATATATAGTTTTCCTTGTCTTTGATTTCCTCTTATGTCACATAGATGAATCTCTATCTCCTTTCCTTATGCTTTTCTTCAAGAGGATGACAAAAATTGTCATCCTCATTTTAAATACTTCTTTTTTTATTTAAATTAAAATTTTCATTCTAAATCTTCATGCATGGTTTAGCCTTGTCTTTTATTTCACCTCACACAAATCTCTATCTCCTCTCTTCTTCTATCACACAAATCTATATCTCCTTTCATCTCCTCTTCTATCGCATAGACAAATCTATGTCTCATTTTCTTTATGCTATTCTACGAGAGGATGGTTAAAATTGTCTTAGAGTCCATTTGAGGGATGCTCCTACAAAAGTAGCCCTCCTAGTTCATCAAATTTCCAAGGGTCAACTCTTCCTGATAGACTAGATATTCTTAAAAGAACTTTGAAACAGTGGGACAAATGATTAAGTATATAGAGATAAGATCCTTATTCTCTGGTTATGGTTTGACATCCACTAACTTAAGAACCAGTCCCTTAAATAACCATGGTTCCATTATAAGTCTTGTACAAGGATTTCAATAATAGTCATATATCAAAGAATCCAACCATACTAGATAAATCCCAAATGCCTTATATGTCGCAAATATGAGAAGCAGTTTGATTGTGATGGTCGAGGAGAATTTTCTAAGGGGTGTCAACAGTCATGGCTCTTCCAACCCATTTAATTTCCAGAATTGCTCCTTGGGGTTTAACGTCGACCAATCCAAGACGACCATATTCCTATGGAAGGGACTAAAAAAAATTCCTTTGTCTCTATTTTTCACTTATCAGTGATCACTGCACTATGGCTTTGGAAAAAAAAGTCCAGGTGCTACATGTTGGAAAATATCTAGGCACTAAATGGTACCCTCAACCAAAGTTTTGTTGAGTTCTGAAGTGAGAGTTGAATCATCTATGAAGTGGTCACTAAACAGTTTCCCACCACCAACAGGTACTAGGGATATCTTGGATCTACCCTGGTCACTAAACAGTTACCCACCCCGAGAAGATAATCAAAGGCATTTGCTACAATGACATAGAATTATGGAGCTAAGGGGCATCCTTTTGGAGTTATGGAGCTAAGGGGCATAAAGTGTGGAGTGGGAAAGAGATATTTGAAGAAGTATTGCTTGGAAAATTCTATCCTTAACATACACTCTGGTTGATGCATGTGAGAACATGGTTCAAACTGCTCAAGTGAAGAAGTTTCCCAATCCTAGCCACTAAAGAATATTAAAAATGAAGTCTCATTCAATCATGTTATAAACCACGTCAAAGTTTATTTTGAGAAATAAAATTTTTCCTAGTTTCCTTTGCCCACTTAATACTTTTTTAAGTGAGAAGGCTATTCAGAATAAAATAACCTTTCCTAAATCCAATCTATTCAAAGTATTCTTGAAGTTGTTCTGTTCAGGATGAAGTATTCTTGAAGCTATATTTTCGGTTCTGCAGTCAAAACACCAATGGGATACACCACAACACTACTCACGTAGAGGCCAAATCAAGTAGGAAACCTTGTTGAAATTGATAGATTTTCAAGTTCCAATATGGTATTGCATTGTGTTCACATGGAATTCTCCACTGTTTTAAGTAAATATAGGCTGATAACTTTAAAATCCAAACTCAGTATTCCAAAATTGACATCCTTACCATTTTATTGCCTGACTTGCTCTTTCATGGTATAATGAAGTTCTTCAACTAAAAGCATTGATAAAATTTGAAGTTAATTGTAGCCAAGGGCCCTTTGGAACATGTTCAGTTAATTTCTCCATGGGGATAATGTTTGAGGCTCAAATGTCTATATAGTTATAATATTAGTTTCACTATCTAAGCAAAGAAATTGCCTTACAATGAGACACAGGAATATACACCACTCAAACTATAAAAAAACATGTTAATAACCAAGGGAATTACCACAACTACCTGAGATTCAGAAAAACTTGAAAGGTTAGAAAACCATGCAATGCATGCACCTTGGATTGATCTACATTTTTTCATGTAATTTATTGAGCAAGGCATAGGTATTAGAACATTAGTGAGGAAGGCATAGGTATTAGAACATTCTTGCATATGATTTCTGCTTCATTTGTTCTGGTACGAGTACTTATTTGAATGTGAATAAGGGCTCTTCATGAAAAAGACCATTCTAGGAAGAGACTATCACGAATGCAATTCTTTTCTATATTTGCAGTGGCCATCTTTTTATACTACACACTCCCTGGATACATATTCACAATTCTGACATTTTTCTAATGGGTTTGTTGGATATGGCCACATAATATCAGAGCTAATCAAATTGGTCCAAGATACAAGGGCTTGGGTCTTGGAGCCTTCTCCTTCAATTGGGATGGAATTTCAGCATATCATGGAAGTCCAACTACACTCTTCTTCCACTCTGGCCATGAGGAATGATCGATGCCATAAAAAACAATCTTCTTAGTAAAATAAAATTGATTATCTATTATGAGGCATGACTTGTTTTGTGTAACTGACCATCAATCATAGTACTACAGTACTACCATTTTACTATGTAATTTCATTTAAATGTAGTTGCATGTAGCTCCAATAGCTCTTGTAGCAGACTACAGGTAATAATATGGTGAGGAATAGATAATTGCTATGCTCTTGTCACCACATCATCATTTCTTCCAAATGAAGAACCTAGAGAGAAAAGATGAGAATCAGTCTTCCTATTTCAAAGAGTACTTTCCCAATATAGAAATGTAATCATGTGTTTTCCAAAAAATGTCAAGTCCATTTCAATCATGGAAATGTTTATTAAATGTGGGTTTCTATTCAAAATTGTTCTCACCATGTTTCCATCCCAAAGGCATGAGCACTTACAAAATAGCTCATTATGAGGAATATACAGCTACCTCCATTGTTAGGCCTTGGAGATCTCCTACAGACCAGAGCACATTTTTGTTGCACAAACCCCATGGCTACGACATTCCCTGTTGTACCAAATTCAATCATTAGTATTTAGTGCTTATTCAAAATGAATTCAACCCACAAACATTCCTGAAGAAGAAAAGCCAACAGCCATTGATGCAAAAAATCTATACAACTGCACCTTAATTTACTTTTGAGGTGCTTTTGAGGTACCACCATCTCTCCACTATACAACTAGGTGACTACCATAGTGGACAGAGATGGATTTCAGGACTTAATTCTCTGGGTTAGACAAAATTTGAATAACCAATGTAGAATATAACAATGAATATATCATGGTCATTACAATATACCTACAATCATAGAAGGTCATGAGATACCATAACCAATACCGGATTTCAATAGGATCAATACTTAATAAAAACTATAAGGACAAGACAACAATCTCTTCAACAAATCATGGTTTACTCACAGTATAACATATAAATCCATGCTAAAATAATGTCCAAATATCCACAAAATGTCTAAGCCTAAACATCCTTACAAAAGCATTAATGCATCTAAAAACAAATATAAAACCTAATTCCTACTGGATCTAGTGAAAAAAATCATTAATAATAACTAGATTCAGCAAGCTAGGAATATTTGAGGGTACGTTAAGTTCTATAAAAAATAGATCAAGCTACCTCTGGGAATTACCAATCCCTCTGGTGCACATTTACAACTAATCTAAACAAGGTTTAGTTTCCTCAACATAAACCAATATCTCTATGGCAATCGAGTCTTCCTTTGTATAAAGTGTACACCTATTAGGCTGAAAATCATAAAGAAATAACTCTATGGGAATGAGGAATCACTAGGAGTGCTAAAATCTAATGGAAATTTATAAGCTCTAAAAATTGCAGAGCAACTCCCTGGATCTGCACGATGCATGATAGAGCTAAAATGCAACACATAAACCAAGGTGACTCCAGAGTTGGTGAATTTTTCCATATGATACCCTTTCAATGCCTGGAACTATTCATTTAGAAAGGTATGCAAAACAATGGCATTCAGTATAGTATTTTGCTAAGTAGTCCAGACTCCAAAACTAGTGGTTTTGTAAATGCCAAACTGACAGCCATTAGAAATGAATTTAACCTTATTTTTTGATAGTAAAACCATTAGACCTATCCAACATATGTTAACCTTCCTGTGAGAAGTTCATGGCCATGAAGCAAAAACAACTGCCAAAGTTTAGCTGGACATTTATGAGGCCTAAAAAATGGAGCACAGTTTCCTGGGTCTTCCAATTTATTAGATACGATAAGATAAGATTCAATAAACAAAGAAAGGTACTACTAACATTAAAAATAGATTCAATAAACAAAGCATGGGGGCGTCACCTAGGGACCAATATGATATCATGTCCGTTCATAAGAAATCTCCTTTGTAAAAATTCCACTAAAAATAGTTCAGTTGGGTTGGTCCAAATTTGACTTCTACTTGTGTGGTAGGAGTTAGACAAGTTTTACGCCACCATTAAAAAAGACTCTAGGGATAACTCAAGTTAACCATCTGAGTTTGACTTGTTATCTAGACCCTTTACATTGGAGCAGTTTGGTGGGACTTCTCCTCATATTCTAAATCTGTTGTCACTATGATCAGCAATTCCACCTCCTCTTCCTATGGTACTAGACCTTCTTCTACCTTTGTCTCTAGTAACACACAACCGAGATTTAAACCCATTCTCTAATGGAGTATCATCATATTTTTCCATTCTTTATTCATGAACAATCAAAGAACGAGTTAGCTTATCAATGTTCATTTGATTAAAATCTGTAAAGTCTTATATATGAACCACCATAGCTTCAAACTTATTTCTCAACAAATTCTCAAATCACTCGTGGGTCTGGAAGGTCTTCACCATACTGTCTCAAGTGATTCAAAGAGCTGTCATTGGGTGCCTTTCCAAAACTCGAATGGATAAGGCGGTGTGGTCGTGGATTTTTTTTGAATTCTTTCTAGCCATGCTTTTGATTGTGAAATACTTAATTTTAAACAAACTCCCGTGCAGATTCGATAATTTTGACGATGCACAGTTCACGCCATCATCAGAAAATTGCTTGGGGTTTCTATGGCTTGAAAATGAAGGGTTCAAAAAGAATATGGATTTGACCCTGAAATTAAAAGACCCTTACAAAATTTACAGAGTACTTTTCTTCATAAAAAAATGAATAAATTATATAAACCATTCTCCTTCTAAAAGTAACTAAAACATTAATAACATCTCAATCAAATTTTATATTAAAAAATATCACCATAAATAATACTAATTATTTCCATTATTTCCATACTGCAAATATGTTTGACATTAAGTATCTCTTTTGCCATGTAACAAAATAATATATTTTACACAACAAGCACCAAGGCACCAGTATACATCCTAATTTACAATAAGAAGGCCACAATATATTAGAAGAACTAACCACTTGGTATCTTCGAAAGTAATTTATACTTGGAATCAGTGAAGTCCATGTAGAAATATAATATCAAACAGTTTAGTTCATGTTGATAAGTTACAGTTGCTCATACATGCTCTGCTCTACTTAACTCCCCAAAATTAAGAGGATTAGAATGAAGAATTCCTACTTTAAGCTTGCTGGAAACCATATTTTGAAGCAGCGTCCAGAATATCTTTTTTAATCTGCATTTCCTGCATTGATTCCCATTGCTCTACCTGCATGGAATGATCAATACCAGAACCATTTTACTTTTTCATTATCACTGAAATGCAAACCTTTCACAGATTGCTGAATAAATAAAGTTATTTGAAATATTGAAAACAATGTGTTTTGGTACCTCTGCCAGAACAGTAGTGAGAATGGATGTATTTATAGTGACATGGCTAGTGGTGATAATATCCAGCTCAAAAGATCCAATTTCTTTGATGAGCTATTTTATTATTCTCATTTTCTTTTTGCAAGAAATACGTATCAGAAACGTTTTCCCCTCCACTTTCATTACATCAAGCTAAATTCGAGAGACGCCAGATGATTATATGAATTTCCAATTTAAAATTACACTTGTGAGGGAAAAGGGTCAGTGCAAGAAGATGATGGACCTTTAAGATGCAATCCTAGTTTTCAAAAACAACATCATGCTACCAAAAAATACATCAACCCGAGCCTGACATAGCACTTGGTATGGTTCAACCCCAGCCTGACATGTCATATGACATGTAGGATAGGAAAACACATCGCGCACGCGTTATATAACTATAAAACGCGTACGCATTATATACCTACAAAACGCGCACGCGTTTTGTAGTTATAAAACGCGCACGCGATATGGAAATTATAAAAAAAAAAAATACACAGTCCCGAGTTCAATTTCATCATCAGAAACGCGATTTTGACGGGCAGCGCAGCGTTTGGAGCGAGGTTTCGACGGCCGTTGGAGCATTTGGAGCTGAATCAAGGGGAAGGGAGGAGATTTCACACCCACCATTGGTT
>LPNX010772937.1:24473-52251 GCA_001517045.1 Pseudotsuga menziesii | reverse complement strand
TGGCCTTCCCCTGTCCCTCTGCAGACTCCTTAGACCCCTTGGACCATTTTTTGTCCTTTGATGTTTCCTAGACCATCCCTAAAAACATGTGAAAAATGATACACGTGACTTTTAAACCCCTAATCGCGTATATACGCGGGTTTGACCCCTAAAACCGCGTATGTCGAGATGTGTACAAAATCCAAATCCTTTTGGAGTTTTCCTTGACATGGATCCGACTCACTTGATTCCTGGCCTTCCATATGCCTTGAGATCGCTCAGATTCGACCTTTCATTACTCCTTTAAAAATCTATATAAGGAATTCTTTGATACATTGAAGGCAGATAAGAGAATTGAGATTAAAGAAACTACAGTCCATTGTTGCTAAAACTTGTGCTTGAGTCTGCATCCCTTTGTCCCTTGGAGCACTTTTGTGTTCTTCCCAAGCTTTCCTTTTTTTTGTGAGCTTACTATTGAGAGATGGAGGATTGAGGTGGTGGAGGCCCAAGTGGGGGATTCAGTTTCTCCGATTCGCAGACGTGTCGATAGAGGTTGTATCCATTGTAATCTCTGATTTTATATTAATAGAAATATCTTTTCCTGTCTAATAATGTATGTTTGAATGAATATTTTATCCATGGATGATTTCAAATACTTATACATTGTTGATTATATATGCTAGAATAGATCTAACACCAATATATATAGTATGCTTGTCTTGTTTACTTGTTGTTGAGGAAGTGATTCATCAATTCAAGCTAAAGTTGGAAAGCTCAATGGGGATCTACTTCAACCGTCCGGAATAAGGTAGGAAGTCTGATCCTTTAGTGTTAGATATTTTATTTCTATTGCATATTGGAAAGGATTGATTTCTGGAGTCAAGCTGTCTATTATGGTACCCCATGCCATAGGAATTTCTCTCCGTAATAGAATTGGCGACTCTGCTGGGGAGTTCCTAGTAGTTGTCCTTTGGGGGTTTTCTATCGGCATTCAATGACTTTGAATTGTTCTTTTTGCTCTTGTTTCTATGTCGGGTCTGGGGGCATGTTTTCCTGGAAGTGTCTGATTGGTGTGAAGTTTGTCTCAGCTTGTCTTTTTGCCTTTATTTTTATACAACTTTCTTCCTGTACGTGAGTTTTTAACTCATAGTCGCATATATATGTGGGTTTCACTGCTATTTCCGCGTACACATGCGGGTTTACTGCGAACAGTCACGTATGCCCTTAGTTTTTCCTTCTAGAGGAATATGGATTGTTGCTGGGTGAATTTTGATGATTGCTGAGTCTCCTTTGATACTGCTAGAGTCTGCATACACCTTTGTTTCTGACCAGAGACAGTTTTTTTTTAGGGTAAAATTTCTTTTTTGAAGAATGTTCTTGTCATTGCATTTTCGATTTTTTGTTTTGGGATTAGTGAATTAGATTTATTTTACCTTAGTAATTTGGTTAAGTGCTACTTGAGTGTGCTTGCAGAGTTTGGGGGTTGTAGAACCATTCTCTTGCTTTAATATCTCATTTTTATTTCAAAAAATCCAAAAATATTTGCTTATCATTATGCATTGCATATTGCATTTTGCATAGTACTTGCACTAGATTTGCTTTGGAGTATTAGTCAGGATTTCATATAGGAAAGTTTGCATTTATCATTTGAAGAATATTGTGCATTTCACATAGTAGCATACCTTGTTTTTCATGGACACATTGCATTTGCATTGATTGTTAGGTGTGCAATTTGCTTCATGTTGTGTCATAACGCCATTAGTTTCACGACCATATACCTCTTTTGAGTAATAAATCCAATTAAAATCAATGCTTAATTAAAATGAACTACACTATTTTATTTGATAGGGTTCACCAACAAGATTAGGTTTTAGGGTCTTGGAATAGTTCATTGTGAGTAAATTATCTAAGACCACTAAACAACAACATGTATGTGTCTATCTAGGTGAGTGTGTGAAATTCCTTGGTATAACTAGTGTTTCTCAGGATCCTCCTCTCAAAAGGGAGTTAAGCACGAGGCAGTGTGAGTGGTTATTGATTGGGATGACCCCTAGTCATAACTGAGTAGCACCGGAGATATTTCCAGGATTGTATTCGTATCTGGGGGCTCTTTCGAGAGTTTCAGGCTTTGCTACCCTGCCCATATGGTCAATCCCGCCTGCGACTATCTACTTGAGCATTGATTATATTGGGGTGACCTTAGTGGCCTTACCTAGGATATCGAGGGGGTGCTTTGCAGGGGTTATTCTGTGGGTGTACCGACTAGGTTGGGGTCGGACAGCACAGTCGCTTTATGCGTTGAAGTTGAGGGCCACAATAATTGGTTATGTACCTCTGCTTGTTGTGTATGGGAGTCTCAAGCCTCTCCTAGGCGAGACATACCTGCTTCATTCAGGAGCTCACTTATCCTACCCTTGATTTCTTGTGTTTGGCTTTAGATTTTATTGGTGATTGCTCTGTGCACGTTATTTTAGCTAGGGTTTGCATAGATAGAGAGTCTTTTATATTTTTTGAGTCATTGTGGATTCGGGTGTGGCTCCTTGCCGTTCTCATTGTTTTGTAGGACTTCCACCTTCTACATATCCTCCTCCTTTGGGAGAGAGAAATAGATAGTCCAGGCGGACTACTTCACACATTGATTCACACGTGATGGGAGACCATGTAGAAGGTATTCCTGAACCACCTTCTCCCATTCAAGTGGAAGATGGGGAGTTTACTCCTAACTATGATCCTTCACCTGATTTGACTGAGTTAGGTCTTGTAATTTCTAAGATAGGTACTTTTCATGATAGACCTACTTACTCTAGTGTTGATCCCCCATTGACGCATCGCCGGTATGGAATGCTGGAGGATGATGAGACTCATTTCGAACCCGCGAGCACTAGTTATGGTAGTTATGGTATGTCTGGTTTTCCTACACATGATTTGGCATTTGATGTCAAGTCTGAATTTGAGCCTAACACTATGCCTAGAGGCACTCTCATTCCTTACCATGCGGAAAGGTTTGGGAGCACAAGTCACATTTCACCTTCCATCCCGGCAGTGGAAGCTACATCACATATTCCTCCTAGGCCTAGGGCTAGTGATCCTGTTAGGATACCCAATCCGAGACAAGTGACTATAGGGAATAACACGTACATAATTACATAGGTCCCTTCATCCTCTATCCCTAGTTCTTGGAATGTTCACCCTCCACCTCATTCACATGGTCCTTCGGGCCGGAACATTGCTACGAGTCATGTCCGTACTGCGACTACTCGACCAGTTGTGTCTCAGGTTCAAGTACCGCTCATTGTTTCAGGAGGTCATGTTCATACTTTTAGAGGTCATGTTACTACTTTCAGAGCATATATTCCTACTTTCGGAATGTATATTCCTACTTCTGGAGCATATATTCCTACTTACAGAGTGTCTCATGGGACATCTCATGGGATGACTTATGGACCTTATTATGGGACTGTTGTAATCTCACAGATCACATAAGGTTACCAATAATACATACTAAAACATATAAATATACAGAGACAAGAGACAAGACAGATAGGATAGAACAGAATACTTTATTATAATGAGTTCATACAAAGCACAGAACTGAACTGAGTTCTTGTGTGGCTCAACAGCCTAATATATACAAGTTACAAACAGTTACACAATAACTACCTGTCGGTTCGGTGAACCGACACGACTGTTAGTTAGCTGACTTAATTAACTAGTTTAGTCGGCCAACCGACGTAGTTGGCTGATCGACTAGTCGGTCCATCGACTTAGTCGACTGACTAAGTTGGTCTTCGTTCAAGTCGACTTATGTCGACTTGCTCCTTCTACATCTCCCCCACGAACAAAACATTTCTTCGTCCCGAAGAAACAGGGAGGTACAAAAATTGTTAGTGTTGGTCGGACCCTGCAAAACTGCAGACGGATAGTTGGTCTTCTCTGTACGCAAACTTCAACTATTGCTGGTGCAATGACGACAAGCTGATGCTGGAAGTCTGTCCATGTATGCAAGGCTTTCTGAATGTCAATCGTTAGAGTAGTTAGACTCGACAGTACTGACATCTTTTCGGCCATGGGCATTTCTGCAATGTGCTCCATGTTGGGACCCAACATTTGGTTCTGTTCTTCTGCAGCATCAAGGAGTCTTTTCATCTGCGGGTAGATGTTGTCGACCTTCTCTAAGTTTGGAAGGGCTTGCTGAACCCACTGATGAGCTTCTCATTCTAGTTTCTGCAGTTTTCTATTCTCCATGACAATCTACTCGTCAATAGTCTGCCTCATTTCTGCCTCCGTCGACTTACGTTCTTCCAAGGCCTGAATACCTTGCCTTGTCTGCCTGGTCTGATGATAGACTTGCCCATAATGAGTAGGCCAGTCTCTCAGCACTTCCTCAGTAACAATGGATTCCTCCATATGGTCCTGTAATACTTTGTAAGCCTCTGAAAATGCAGTGTGCTGGTTCAAGAGGAGTCAGGCGGTCTCTTCCTTTTGTCCTGCTTTAGTCTCTTGGAGATGTGTTTGTATGTTCGACACCATGCCTTCAAAAATCTGGTATGCCCTTTCCAGAGGTCGATCTGTAGCGTCTTTGACCGGGCCTGGGACGACAGATTGTGCAAGAGACCTGCATTTGCCGAGAAACTTGACCTGTTCTGCCTCTTTGTCTTTAAGCTCTTTACTTTTGGTGACCGTCCTCTTCTTTGACTCTTTGGCCAAGGTTTTGAGCAGTTGGCCGACCTCTGAGTCGGTTAGCGAACTTGCATCTTTTAAGGTAATATTTAGGCCGGATGGTCTATGATGGTATTTCTTTTTCTTCTGAGTGTCTGTCTGTGGCTCTTGAGTACTTGCAGTAGTTGAAGTGGGATCTGTAGTCGGTGGAATGGAGGACGAGGGTTGCACTTCTTGGGAAGGGGGTAGAGAAGTCGGGGGAGTTTCTTTTTGTGGAGGGGGTATGGGGGACGGTGGTTTTTCTACTAGAGGAGTTGGGATGAATTCTTCCGGCTGTGGGGCTGATGGTGGGTTTGGCTGTGAGTCAGGGGGTGGCGGAGGTGGTGGAGATGAAGTGGGGGACAAAAGGGTGACGAGACTGTTTGGTGGGCTTTGGTCGGAAGAGATACCTGCTTCCGACGGTGACGTGGGTGGTTCGTTCTGGGCGTTGGCGTCGATTTGCTCTGTGACAGAGTGGATTGATCCAATCACGTCGCCTCCGTCGTCGATCCTAGTGAATGTCATTGTTTCTTGGGCGTAGATTTGTTTGTTTTCTTTAAGAGGAGTTGTCATCCTTATTGTCTGTGCCGACTGGAACAGTGTAGGAAGCGTCGTGAAGAAGGCTCTAAGCTCAGCATCTTTGTCGTCCCTGGCTCTTAGTGCCTTCGGAATTTCTCTTTGATACTCTTCCATGGGGTCGCCCAACTGTTCTGCCGGTGCTTGTTCTTCGACCACACGCGTCGGGGATGGAGGAGGGGGGGTCGACACAAGGTCGACGATGTTTTCAGGCGTATGTTGTGTTTTAGCTTTCTTGGGCCTTGCTTTTGGGGCACCTGCCTCAATATATCGTTGAAACTAGGTTTCAACTGACACTTTATTGGTGCGGGCGTCTTCAACAATGTCGACAGCCGTGGCTGCGAGTTCTTCATCATCGTCAGACGAGTCAAGAATAAGTTTGCACTTGCCCCTGCCTGTTTGTTGTTTTTGTGTCTTGAGTCTCTTCCTTGCAACCGCTATCTCCTTAGCAAGCTTCTTGATGTTTCTTTTTGAGAGGGAATACTCAAGGTCGTCCTCTTTGACTTCGCCTGTCTGTTCTTGAATGGGTTTGATGAGAGCGAGAGCCGGAGGAGTTGTCTGTTGCACTGTTGGCTGCGTTTGTATGGTGGGTTGTTGTTGTTCTGGTGGCTGGGGTACGACGACCTGTGCAGTCGAAGGTTTGACAGTAATATGCACCCGACTAGTGGTCATGGTCGGGGCATCCTCCGACATGACTGTACTGATATATAGATTAAGTTCGTAGTCCTCCTCCTTCTCCTGGTCTGTCAGCGGTTCGATGGTAGAGAAGTCGACCTTTTTGGCGGCCTCTAGAATTGGTACCTTTGCTCCTGCCTGTCGGGTCAATTCTCTGAAAATTTGGTCAACTGTCGGGTAGTAGTTGAGGTCTTTTGCTTTGGGGTCTTGACCTCGCATGTACCATACTGATGCATGGTCGAGTGCTAACTGGATATGTGAGTCGGCCGGGAGGTTTCTTCGGATGTTTTGGGGCACCCTCCACCTCGTCGTCCAAACCTTTAACTACTAGAACCAAGTCTCCAAGAAGACTTTCCCCTGTGCTAGCTCATGCAGGGTGCCTTTTTGTGAGAAAGGTTTGAAACGGTGCATTTCAAATCTAGTCGGCTCCTGGAATACTGGACTGCCTTCCGGGCAGAAGTGATACATGACTATCCAGATAATCAGGGAGGGGAATTTGATAATACCTCCCGTCTCTTGGAAGCGTTCACAGATGGTTTTGACCATGTCGGCGACATAGTCTCCCCATCGGTAGAGTCTTCCGTTGGTGGTGATTGTGTCAACCACCTCTAGCATCTCTAATTTAAGGTCGCTGCTTCGACCGACCAAGGTAAGGGTGATTGCGATTATTTTTTCCACAATCTGTGGTGTCCGGGTCGCAATCTGACCTATCATTAACCCTTTAGAGTTTTTTCCAGTCGGTGTGCCTGTAAGTTCTTGGACGAGTCCCTCCTGGATCCCAATTGGGACAGGGTCGCCTTTGTTCAACAGACTCGTGAGCGCCGAGATAACATCCCCGGTGATGTCAATCGGCTGGTCGAAATAGAATCGGTTGTTGTGGTAATGACTGATAATAAATTTAACAGCGGCTTCCTTCATCCCGCCGAAGCTGGCCATTAATGGTGCATTAGGGTACTAGAGAATGCTGATGTTCCGGACTTTCTCAGCGGCCTGGGTCATTTTACTTCCTTCATATGCCCAGTCTTGGATTTCGGCCCAGAGTTTCTGAAATGGACCCTCCTGGATTTTAGCAGCTTTAATATTCTTCAGTCTTTGGACCAAGGGTGTGTCCTCTACCTGCAACTCCTTGGCCTTCACGGTGGCTCGGGTGAGTTTGGGTGCCATGACTTCGGAATAGTCAGAATTTGAACAGGGTTCATGGGTGCTGGTCGACGGAGGATGTGAGTTCTCTGTGTGTAATGGGTGTGGTGAATGAACTTTCGATGGTCCATTATTTATAGGCATGGGAATGGTGGAGTGTCAAATGGGATGTATTAATGGCGGACTTGACAGTCCAACTGTAATACTCGAGTGCGATTTGGGGGATCTGGTTCGGCGCTCGAGGCCATTAATGTGTGATGGGACTCTCGAGGTCGACGGTCGGTGTCGGTGATGAAAACGGTCGGCATGAATGGTCGATGAAAATGTTGTCGGTTGTCGAAGGGGTGAGTTGCTGTCATGCTGGGTATTTTTGAGTGGATTGTTTTGTTTTTTTTGGATCTTTTCTAACTTTTTATAGGTTTTGATTGACAGTTACGGTCGTTATTTTTTTTTTTTTTTGATGAATCAGTTTCGGTACCGTTTAAGTCGGGCTCCATTGACGAGCTTCCGGAATACTAGGCCCTGTAATGTTTTTAGTCGGATTGAACCATTGGGATGGATTGCTTCGACAACATAGGGTCCCATCCATTCTGTGTGCAGTTTCTTTGGTTTTCCTTTCACTCGACTGTTATAGAGTAAGGCAAGGTCTCCAACCGACAAGTTTTTGTTCTTGATGTTACGGTCGTGCCAGGATTTCTGCTGTTGTTTTTGGATTTCCTGGTGTTGAATAGCCATAACTCTATGTTCTTCCAGCTTACTGAGTTGGAACAGTCGATCCTTTCTTGCATGCTCGACATCGATATGTAGTAGGTGAGCTACACTAGGTGCCTGCTGTCGGAAGTGTAGGGGGACGACTGCTTCTTGTCCATATATCAGTCGAAAGGGAGTTTGGTCGGTCGACCGTTTATACGCAGTCCTGTGTGCCCATAAGATTGCAGGGATTTTCTCGTCACAGTCATCTTTGTCGGTATTGCATATTTTAGTCAATCCTTTGGTCAGTGTTTTATTAAAAGCTTCAATTGCACCATTCGACTGAGGATGGTATGCTGTACTTCGTCTGTGGTCAATGTGAAACTGGTAGGTTAAGTTTTTGATGGTTTTATTAATGAAGTGTGATCCCTGGTCGCTGATCAATGTGAGTGGACATCCAAATCGAGTAATAATATTTTCATAGATGAACTTAGCAGCTACCTCACTTGAACAGGTTTCGACAGGTTCAGCTTCTGCCCATTTAGTAACATATTCCACTGCAGTGATAATATATCTTGCACCTGATCATCGGGCTGGGACAGGGAATGGTCCTATGAAGTCTATGGCCCAAATTTCAAATGTGAGACTAGGGTTTACAGAGATCAGGGGAATTTCTGTGCTCGGCACTGGTCGACCAAGTCGTTGGCATCTGTCACATTGACTAACAAAGTTTTTACAATCCTTGTGAAGTGTCGGCCACCATAATCCAGACTGTTGAATTTTCCTGGCAGTTGTGTCGGCTTGAAAGTGTCCTCATGTAGGGCCATAATGTGCTTCGTGCATGATTTGGTCTCGTTCATGGTCGAGTACACATCTTCTAAGGACATCGTCTAACCCTATTTTATATAGAAATCCATTGATGAGGCTGTAAGGGGCAGCCTTCATAGCTAGGATTTGCTTCTTCTTAGTATTCAGGCCTTCTGGTGCCTGACCTGTTTCCAAGAACTGAGCAATCTCCTCCAGTTCTTCTGGTACCGCTTCTATACGAAATAGGTGTGCGTCCGGCAATTCGTCATCGACTCTGGTCGGTTCCTCTTCTGTGTCGATATGGGATAGGTGGTCGGGCCCGACATTGAGCTTTCCTGGTCGGACTACTACTTCAAACTCAAACTCTTGAAAAAGAAGTAGCCATCGACAAATTCTTCCATGATGAATAGGTTTATTAACAAGGTATTTCAACGCTTGATGGTCGGTGTAAAATATGAAAGGGTTGGATAACAGGTAATGTCAATACTTTTGAAGGGAAAAGACCATACCTAGGGCTTCCCTCTCGGTGGTCAAATAGTTCTTTTCAGCCTTATTTAGTTTTCGACTGCTGTAAACTATGGGCTAATCCATTCCATCGTCTCCTGGTTGAGTCAGGATTGCGCCAATTGCTATCCCTGATGCATCAATATGCACGTGAAATTTGGTCGACCAATTTGGAAATTTAAGTATGGGGGCTTCGACCAGTTTTCGCTTCAGTCTATCGAAGGATATTTGGAATTCCTCTGTCCACCTGAATTCTTGATCTTCTTTTAGCAGTTCTTCCAGAGGATAAGTCATGTCTGAGTAATGTCTGATAAACTTCCTATAATACCCTGTATGTCCCAATAACACTCGAACTTGTTTAGGGTTTATTGGAGGCTTCAAGTCAAGGATGATTTTAATCTTAGCAAAATCAACCTTGATACCATATTTGCAAACAACATGTCCGAGGAGTATCCCTATGGGGGTCATAAAGATACATTTCTTTATGTTTAATGAGAGTTGTATTTGTCGACATATTTCCAACATAAGTCGGAGCCATGTGCAGTGATCCTTTAGGGTGGAATATATAGTCCAGTCGTCGAAGTAGACTGCCATGGTTTTATAGATGTATTCTTGGAAAGTTTTTACAACAATTCTGGAAAAGACTGCAAGTGCATTCTTTAGTCTGAAAGGCATAACCCTATAAGCAAAAGAACCAAATTCACAGACAAATGTCGTTTTCTTCTGGTCTTCCTTTGCTATAGGGACTTGGTTATATCCTGAAAATCCATCTGTAAATGAGTAGCATTCATGTCCTGCCACTTCATTCAAGATTTCATCAGCATACGGGGTTGGGAATGGATCGGTTAGGGTGACTTTGTTAAGCTCTCTAAAGTCGACACAAATTCTTAATCTGGTCGGGTCGTGTTTCTTAGGTTGGACGACCATGGGACTTGCCCATTCCGACTGGTCGATGGGGTAGATGATCCCTGCTTCTAACATGTTGTCTATTTCCTTCTTAACTATCTCCTTATACTTATGAGCTAATTTATAAGGTCGTTTCTTAACAGGTCGGACATCAGCTTTTGTATCTATTTTCATTTCTCCCATTTCCTGTACTAGTCCTTTTAAGTCTTTGTAATCCCTGGAAAAGACATCTTGGAATTCTCTAAGTAATTTTATGATTTCAGAGGTTTGGTGTTCATTCCAATAGTCTCCAATCTTAGCTAACTTTGGACGGTCGTCATTGGAAATGTCGACCTCCTTGGTTTTCACTTTTGCATCTAGCCACTCTGGTGCTTTAGCTTCATTGATCGGCCGAATCCCCTCTGTGAACTGTGAGAACGTAGCAGGAAAGTCGGCTGCAGTCATTCTGTCAATGTCGGGTTTATCTGTGCTCTCGATTTTCAAGATGGAATATATAGGTTTGTTAGTTTCACTGTGGTCAGTGTTCCATCTGAAGATTTTGCGGATGGTATGTTCATTTTCTAAGTGCAATCAGTTGGAGTATGGTCTGGGTGCAGTTTGTAGAGAATGGCAATCCTTGACCTGTCGATCGGTCTGGGAGGTTTGATTGACGGTCGGCTGGAGAAATTGTTTGATGTGCTGTGCTGTCGCAGCCAATTTTCTGTTTTGAGGTGTAAACTGGAAGTCTTTGATAAAGTTTTCTCTTAATTCATGCCAAAAGAAGGTTCCTCCCCTAGCTTCTTCCATTTTATACCATTTGGTAGGTAAGTCGTCCAAAGTTGAAGGAAACAAATGGGGCCAGGCTCTCTCGTCTTTGTAACCAAGTCTGCGCCACTCCTTTTCACAAGTCCTAATGTGGTCTTCTGGGTTCTGGCCTTGAGTGAAGATAGGGATTTGGGCTTCCTGTGTTAACTTTTTCCCTCCAAACCGTTCGACAAAGAAGGTTGCAGCAGTGGTCCAGGTCTGTAGTTTTGATTGATGGGTATCCCACCATCTAGCTGCTTGACCTGTAAATGTTTCCACTAGGCTTTGCAGTCGACCATGTTCTCCGATATTTTTAGAGACTTGTTCGACATGCATGACTGGGGATTCCCTCTCCTTATACCGTGGTAGTTGAGTATTGTTTAAGTTCGTGGGTTGTAAGGTAGGGCGTTCTCTTTGTTTTTTTTCAAAGATTTTTGGGATAATCGATACGATGAAGCACTGTCGGGTGGGTTTTTTCTGTACTGTTTGAATAGTCTAGCACCCTCTTGCTTGGGTTTCGTAGTTTTCTATCTCCCAGTCATAGAGTTCAGCATCCGAATTATAGCCAACTGAGTCTAGGTTACCTAAGTAAAGCTCCCCTTGGGCGTTTGGTTCAGTATAGTCGGTATTGTTCTGGATCTGATAAAGTTGGCGGATATCGACTTCCTCATCAATCGGCTCAATCCAAGGTTGTCCTTGGGATGGATTGATAGGTACTATGACCTTTTGGCCATTTCCTTTGAGCTTAATACGTTCTTTGTCTAAAGAGATAGAAGCTTTCATCTTTCAACCCCAAGGTCGACCTACAAGGGCTGGGAAGGAGCTAGATCCTTCCTTTGGGTCAATAATTTCGAAATCAACCTTGGTTGATATTCCTTTGATGGTCATGTCTACATTTTTCCAAACCCCAATGGGTTCAATGAGACCTTGGTCGGCTAGTTTTAGATAAATACCTGACTCATAGAGACGAGGTCTTCCCATCTTTTCCCATGTGTCCCGGGTCATAATATTTACCTGAGACTCGAAATCAAGCACCACTTGTCGGACATGAAAACCCTCGATTTCTAGGTCGACTAGAGGGTCGACGTCATTTTTGTCTTTTTGATTTAGGTTGAAAATGTTCTTAGTTTGTTTTTCAGGGTTAGTATTTTTGATTTGATGTAATAAGTTAATGAAGTGGGCTACCGACTCATCTATTTGAATGAGATGGGTTAAATGCTGTGTCGTGCTAAGTCGACTGTGAATAATGTCTTCTTGCTGCTCTATCCACACTTCCTCTTCCTTAGGGGCCGTCTCTTCATCTACGCCTTCTTCTTGTCGGTCATGACCCAACTCTGGCGGATGCTCATCTCGGTCGGTCTCCCTAGGGTTTTGTTCTCGACGCAACTCGTCGGCTCATTCACGTCTGGATTCCCTTCGCTGCTATCGTTCGTCCCTTTCAATTCTCTTAATGTCCGACATACTTTCGTACAATACTATTCCTTCGGGTCCTTTTTGGTCGACTGTTCATTACTGGCTTAAATCTGGTCGACTAGTATCCACTATGCTCCCTCTTCGACACACGACCAGCTACCCCCCCATAGCCTACCCGACGCTTTTTAGAAAGCTCGGATATTGTTGTCTCTTTGTTCAGGAAGTATTCCCACTCCCTTTTAGCGATGAATTTCTCCCACTTCTTTTGCTTCTCCGCCCAGTTAGTGTTTGATGGCGGTTCGTACAATGGTGGTCTAGGTTCGATGATATGGCCTGCTCCTTTCTCTATCAAGAACTTGAACAGCAGGGTCGGTAAGGAGCACAGAAATTGGTCAGTGAAATCTGTGTAGAATTTAGCTTTTACAGTTTCCACAGAGGTTCGGTCTTCTAGTGCTTGCTCCTCACAGAAGTCGTCGGCGATCTTCTCACACCACTCCGACAGATTTGTTCTACCCCCTCGAATAAGTTTCTCCAGCAACTGTTCTTCTTTAGTTGCATCGGTCTTTTTCATCCAGGAGTTGCTTCAGTAGTTGTGGCATGGATTCAACAAACTTCTCGTGTGTCTCGGTGAAAAATCGGGCTTTGGCTTCTGCAACTGTTAGTCTGTTCCTACGTGCGTAATTTTGTAAGTAATTGGCAATCTTACGCTCCCACCAGTCCTTGATCTCCTGCTCTGGTATCATAGGTAAGCAGATATTCTAGACATGTACTACCGACAACTGAACCAATGTTGTAATCTCACAGATCACATAAGGTTACCAATAATACATACTAAAACATATAAATATACAGAGACAAGAGACAAGACAGATAGGATAGAACAGAATACTTTATTATAGTGAGTTCATACAATGCACATAACTAAACTGAGTTCTTGTGTGGCTCAACAGCCTAATATATACAAGTTACAAACAGTTACACAATAACTACCTGTCGGTTCGGTGAACTGACACGACTGTTAGTTAGCCGACTTAATTAACTAGTTTAGTCGGCCGACCGACGTAGTCGGTTGATCGACTAGTCGGTCCATCGACTTAGTCGACTGACTAAGTCGGTCTTCGTTCAAGTCGACTTATGTCAACTTGCTCCTTCTACAGGGACGCAGTATGGACAGGGTTCTTCACCTTATGGGTGCGGGTATCAACAACCTAATTACTCCCCAAATTACGGCTTTGTAGCTTCGAATAGTCAAGGTACACCACACTATGGTGCTTCCATGCCACCCTATATGGGCCAAATGGGAGGAGGGCACTATGGCCAAGGCCATGGTGGTTATGGTAATCATACCTATGTGAATTAGAACTATCAGGGAGTGGTCCATTAACCTACTCATCCTATGCTCCCTTTCCTCGTAGCGGTGAATCTTCTTGACTTGTCGAGATTGACGAATGATCCTGTGGCTCATGACCCGGCTTGGCCGGCTATCCCTACTAAGATTGCCTTAGACATACCCAAATTCGAGGGCAAACAGAGAGAGGATCCGAGTGAACATGTTACTACCTTTCACTTATGGTGCTCTTCTAATTCCTTACACCAGGACTCAATCCGTTTAAGGCTATTTCAACGCACCCTTATAGGGCCTACCGCGAAATGGTATATAGAGCTACTTAGGGGGGCATTCGCTTTGTTCAATGACCTAGCAATGAATTTTCTTAACCACTTCTGGCTACCAGTGCATTATGATGTTGGTACAAAAATCTTATCGACATTTTAGCATAATAAAGCCACACATATCTTGGATCATATCCAAGAGTGGCGTAGACAGAAGAGGTTGATTAAAGCCTTTATACCACCGAAATTCCTCCTTGAATGGTTCCTTAAGTCGTTATTGCCTTATATAGCAAAGGATGTTTCTACATCTAGAGTGCAAAATGAGGAACAAGCCATTTTTAGGGTGCATGAACTAGATTTGATTTATGCTCAATCCGGTTTGTTATATGAGATCATTCCCAATGCTCCGCATTCTAGTTTCGACCCCAAAGTTAAACCTTGACCACATGCTGATGGCATTGTTGGTTGTGTGAGTGCTAAACCTATAGATTCGGTTGCGAAACAAGTTAGTCAATTGTCAATCAACCAATCTACTTCGGGACAAGCCACAACTTCATCTCAAACCACCCAAACGGCGAGTGTGCTTTTGGTGCAATCGTCAGACCAGAAGGGTAACTAGCAGCCCGGACGGAATAAAAAGAAGGGTAAGAACAATCGTAAGGGTGGGAATAGGAATGAAAATACTAATAATAATGACAAGAACACCTGTAATGATGGGGGGGACAAGCCAGCTAAATGTAAGGTTAAATTTCCTTGTAAGTTGTGTAAGGAAGATCACCTCACTTACTTGTGCCTTCGTATTGATGAAGCCTCGAGATTCTTAGAACAGGGCCCAACTGTGCTGACTAACCCTTTGCCTCATAATAAAAACATGAACTTGAGGACCCATGATCAGTCTGGTGGTGATCAAGATCCACCGGAGGGTAGTGGTTGTGGTTGCATTAACATGGTACATGCTACGAAAGTTGTGATCCATGCGAAGGACTATGGTTCATCACAACCCAGCCCAAGAAAGGAATGCAATCCACTAGGGACCCCTTTGTGTATTGAAAAACCTATGGATAAACCTGAAGCTGCACCTCACATTCCTAAGGGAGTCCTTAAGCGTTTGGGGCACAATCCTAATGCCCGAGCCACCCAGAACTATTCTGTTGTCAAGGATTTGGGCCACACTCCTTGTATGATGTCTACACTAGAAGTTCTTCAGAGTTGTCCTTCGCAAAGGAAGGCTTTGCTTTCTGCCCTTGGTGTAGATGATGATAATTATTCCTCCGTGATTAAATTTGAAACTGCATGGCTTCAGCCTCGCTTGCCTTACTATGTGTCTCTTTTGATTCATGTAGAATGTCTTAACATGACCATCAAGCGCACTGTGATTGACGAAGGCACTGCTGCTTCTGTGATGTCTTTATCATGTTGGAAGGATTTAGGTTCCCTTGAGTTGTCTAAATCTGTGACCATGTTAACTACGCTTGATGGGAGATTGTTTAGGCCGTACGGGATCCTTCCTTCCCTTAAAGTCCGTTTAGGAGGGAAGACCATTGCAATAGAGGTCGAGATGGTTGATGCGCCCCTTGACTACAATCTCTTGCTAGGTAAGAATTGGATGTATAGTATGCAAGCCATAGCTTCTTCCCTATTTCATGTTGTATGCTTTCCATTTAATGGGAA
The DNA here is from genome assembly GCA_001517045.1 of Pseudotsuga menziesii. Classification (NCBI taxonomy): domain Eukaryota; kingdom Viridiplantae; phylum Streptophyta; class Pinopsida; order Pinales; family Pinaceae; genus Pseudotsuga; species Pseudotsuga menziesii. The sequence goes on along the minus strand of LPNX010772937.1, from coordinate 36,798 downwards.
GATAGTTACGATTGATCAAACTTCATTCAAGAATCAGTCGGTTACTGCATCTTTGGGAGCTTCGATCTCAATTGTAGAGCACTCTCAGCCAACAACTGGGAGTGTGGGTGTGGGCATGTATCCATCCCTCATGGGAATTTTTAGTTGTTCTGCACCTATCCTATGACAAGGTCTAGTTCCGGTGAGGCTTCGACATCTGTGAGATTGGTGTCTTTTCACACGAGTCATATGGAAGATCCTTGGATTCTTCCTACACTGACTATTTCGAGTGAGCCCATCGTGACGGATGTGTTGTTTCCTACAACTACGGTAGCTTATCAAGCTAATATTGAGTGTGTTACAGTGCCTAGTCCTTGCTCTTCGTGGATGGAAGAGGAGGACCCATATGTGCTTCCTGCATGGGCAGTATAGTCTTCTTACATGCACAACTTCCTTGATAGTGTTTTTCCTTGAGATGAAGCGATTATTGAGGCCATGTCGGGAGTTGAGCCACCATGAGAAGAGCTCCATCATAGATCTTACTTTCTTCCCGAGCTTGACTGCTTGGAGTGTGAGGAATTTAGGGAGGTTCTTAGCGAGAGAATTGGTAGTCCCATGGTTCCATTAAGCTCTCCTATTCTGATGGCTGATGGGAATATGGAAAATATATCTCCAATGATTCCTATCAATATCTCTCGCAATTCTGGCAGGATAGAGAATGTCTATATTGGGGCAAAATGTTCCCATGTTGAGATTCAAGAATGCACTGAGCTGTTTAAATAAGTTCATGATATCTTTGCTTTGTCTTACGATGAAATGCTAGGTATCAACCCTCACATTGTTGAACACGATATTAAGACTTATCCCAATGCTAATCCTGTTTGAAAACGCTTGCATGCAGTGAATCCTAAGAAAGTACTCGCCATTAAGGCAGAGATAGAGAAAATATTGAAAGCTGGTTTTATCTACCCTGTTCCCTTGATGGAGTGGGTTTCAAATCCTCTTTCAGTTGATAACAAGCAGGGAGCGATCTGCATATGTACTGATTTCCATGATTTGAATCATGCCTGTCCTAAGGACAATTTCCCCACACCATTTATTGATCAGATTTTGGATGAGTGTGCGGGTAGCGAGGTTTTTCCTTTATGGATGGCTTTTTCGGATATAATCGGATACAAATTAAACCCAAGGACCAAAATAAGACCACATTGATTTGTCCTTGGGGAAATTTTGCATATCGAAAAATGTCTTCTGGCCTTAAGAACGCCAGAGATACTTTTCAGCAGGCCATGACCTTGAACTTCCACAATCTCAAATCGATTATCAAAGTATTTTTGGATGACCTTGCTGCTTATTCTCGTATGAGAATGCGTCATTCCTATCATTTGAGATTGGTATTCGAAAGGTGCCGCCATTATCTGGTCAGGTTAAACCCTCACAAGTGCATCTTTTGTGTGAAGTCTGGTCGCTTATTAGGATTCATCATTTCTAAAGAGGGTATAAGAGTTGACCCTTTGAAGGTTGAGGAAATACTTCAGTTGTCTCCCCCAAAAAATATTCGTCATCTTCAATGTTTGAAAGGCATGGAAAACTTCTTACGGAGATTCGTTGTCAATTTTTCCAATTTGACTAGAGGCTTCATGCATATTTTGAAGAAGGACACCACCTTTTGTTGGGATGAGTGAGCCCAAGAGTCCTTTGATGTGTTCAAGAGAGCCCTAGCATCGGCCCTGGTGATTAGTCCCCCAGACTATAGCTGTGATTTTCTACTTTATGTGGCCGCGTCCATGGAGACTATTGGTATGGTTTTGATTCAAGAGGATGAGGAGCTCCAAGAGCATGTCATATACTATCTGAGTCGAAATCTTATTGATGCAGAGATCCGTTATTCTCATGTTGAGAAGATTTCCTTAGCTACTGTACATGCGGTTCAATGGTTGAGACATTATATTCTTCTTCGCCAGACCTTGGTTGTAGCCCATGTCAATCTGTTTCAATTCATCCTCACTCAAAGGATGACTGGGGGAAAATATAATAAATGGATTGTCATCCTGCAAGAATTCGACCTCGAGTTTGTTTCGGCAAAATTGAAAAAATCGTTAATTTTTGCGGAGCTTATATCGGATTTGCCAAGCGAGGACGAGGAGTTGGTTTGTGAAGATACGTTTATTGATGAGCACATATTCTTAATCTCAACCTTAGACCCATGGTATGGGGATATCATTATATATTGAAAAATGTTGAAGGTCCCTACTCACCTCTCACGGGATGAACGATGACGGTTACGTCACATGTCTAAGAATTACCTCATAGTGGATAACACTTTGTACCACTATGGGGTAGATTCCATTTTACAACATTGTTTAACTCATAAATAGGCTGAGGTAGTGCTGAATGATTGCCATGGAGGGGTGTGTGGTGGTCATTTATCTGGGCTTTCTACAGCCCAAAAAATATTAAGAGCGGGTTATTTTTGCCTTTCGATCTTTAAGGATTGTGTAGATGTGGTTAAGAGGTGCCATCCTTGCGAGGTGTTTGCACGTAATATGCACTCAAAACCTGCCCCGTTACATCCCATCATCACCGTCGGTCCCTTCACTAAGTGGGGGCTAAATTTTATGGATTGCAACCCAGCTTCAGCTAGGGGGCATCATCATATCATAGTGGCTGTTGAATACTTCACAAAATGGGCTGAGGCTATGCCTATAGTTAAATATGATTGTGAGATAGCCGCGCACTTCATATTCAACTAGATTATTACACGATTCAGGAATCCGAAAGAGCTCGTCACTGACCATGGCTCGCACTTTTAGAATCGTATGATTGAAGAGTTGGCATCAAAGTTAGGGTATAAACAAGAGCATTCCTCCTCTTACTACCCTCAAGTGAATGGACAGGTAGAAGCAGTGAACAAATCACTCAAATCCATTCTCCAACGAACCATCACACAAAGCAAGAATAATTGGCACATTATGTTATATCCTTCTTTGTGGGCGTATAGAACCGTTGTTAACACTGCCACAGGTTTTTCTCCATATCAGCTTGTACATGGAGTGGAGTTGGCATTGCTGGTTGAGTGTGAGATTCCTTCTTTGAAGCTAGCCATAGAGCTCTTACCAGACACTTCCCCATTGGAGGAGCGTTTGGTCCACCTTGAGCAACTTGATGAGCAACGCCGAGATGCCTTGGTGGCTCTATAAGTAAATAAGTGTCACGTAAATGTCCAGTACGATAAGTCTGTCCATCCAAGGAGGTTTAGTGAGGGAGAATTGGTCCTTTTGTGGGATCAATCGAAAGAACCCTTCGGGGTAGGAAAGTTTAACCCCATGTGGCATGGTCCTTACTTCATCAAACATGTGTTAGAGAAGGGTGCTTATGAGTTAGTGGATTATGAGGGAATGGCCTTGGCAGAGCCTAGAAATGGGCTCTATCTCAAAAAATACTATGCATGATTCTCATCCAAGGCTGGTTATTGTATATTATTGTACACTTTTGCATAGTTAGGTCTTTTTCTTATAGTTATCAGGTTTGTGATTAGTTTCCATTTCTTTTGGCAGATGTCAATGCAATCTTCCACCTTCATAGGATTTGCGGATGGTGTGAGCTGTCACACTCAACACTCAGCCTCTGCTGCTTGGGTGATTTATACTCCTATGGGTCAGGTATTGTCTTCAGGAGGCGTATGTTTACAACCATCTTCAAACAATGTTACTGAGTATAGTGCCATTATTGAGCTTCTATGGGATGCCATTTTACATGGCGTTCTCTCTCTTGAGGTATGTCTTGATTCGGAGTTAGTAGTGTCACTGCTTAATGGTTTGTACCATGTTAGAGATCCGACATTATTAAGAAGATTCTTATGTGTGATATTATTAGAACGACAATTTGACAATATAACATACATACATGTTGCAAGAATTAATAATCAAGTTCTTGACTCATATGCTAACTACGTGTTAGATTGGAATTTGTTTCATACACAATAACCTCATCACAAACATAAATTTTTACACATGGAAATAAATAAACCGATCATCATAATTTTTTTTATAAACATCCAAAATGTGGTAATACATAGTGTCATAATACAAAAATGGGGCTCTCAAGCCACCAAAATATAATACACGGTAGTACAAAATGTATCACTCCCAGGTATCTAAGCCTGTGGAGGAGGAGGGGGGTTGTGATCGTGGAATTTCACTACGGCTCTAGCTAGCTGTCGAAATAGCTGTACCCATGCTCGTGGTACACCCACCACCTGGCGCTGCATGGCCTCAGGTAAGTCCTCGACTTGCACCATGGGTACTATGTGTGTCAGTCTCATGAAGTTGGTATGAATGCTTTGGAGTGTCCGCTCCGCATCCACACCCGTGATATCGTCTCCTCTTCCCCTTCATCTATGACGAGGGAAGCCTTCAGGCCACCGTGGTCCCACATCTACATGCATATGGTAGATGTCACTATGTATTGTCACCCAAAAATATGTCTTTTGATTCCACATAATCAGAAAACACAAAAAATTAAATAACTCAAAAATTTTAAAAAAGAGGGTTGAGATTCGTTACCTATGTCACCGTATGCCAATCCTGGTGGTAGAGGCATGTTCGGGTATCCCTGGAAATCTATCCCCACATAGGGGTAGTCATTGATGGCAACTATATATCATCGCCACCACGGAAAGAAATCAGTTGCATAGGGTTTAGACACCCTACCTCCACCCAGTCTGCGCATCGCATCCGCCCAACGCCGTTGGGCCGGATCTCGAACCCCATGTAGAGGAATGTCAACTCTAGGGCTCAATCCTGGAACATGCTCAAAGAAAAACATGCTCAGTATGCTGCTGAAACCAAAGTTTCACACTCTGCCCATCTTGCACTCACTGAGCTAGTGTTTCATGTTTCCCAGTAGTGCAGTGCTCCAATCGTATACCGTGGGTCTCATGCAATCCACTGCATAGAACATCAGAGGCTACGAGGCCCGGTGGAGTGAATCCAAGCCTTCTCTCCTACCCAGTGTTAGTAGGATGGCCTTTAGGCCTAGCACATGTATGGAGTTAGTTGGGATCTGGCTCCCCACCTTCTTCGTGTCCGGATAGTAGTACACCGCAATGTACTCATCTATAGTCAGACCACCTCCAGGCCCATGAGAACATAGGTTTACCACTTCCCCCCGTCGGGAAAGTCTAGTAATAAAGTATATGTCCTCCACTTCTATGGTGAGGGACATCCCATCTATCTGGAATGACTCTAAGTCTGGATCCCAGTAGTCCACTAACATCTGCAAAAGTCCTGGTTTGGCCCTTAAGCGACCAAGACACCAAAATTTGTAAATCCCACATGCACGTAATGCTTGTTGAGCCATTAGATCTGCCCTTACAGCCTATTTTACATCACCATGTTCATGTTCTCTCCATTCTAGGACCATCCCGCACAACAAATTTGAAGTTTGTCCATTAGAATACTTAAAAAACCTTGAGCGCGGCCGCATACATGATTGTTTGCCAAACAGCCGCATATGTACACGGATTTGGGGGCATTTTCCACGTATATCTAGCCCTATATGAAGAAAAACCTTCCATTTTCGTGTGGGCCGTGGCGCCTATATTAGAATGGCCTAGAATGCTAAATACACCATGGAATTTGACAAAATTTGCATCAAAATGAAAGAGTAGAGCATGGGTATGTACCTGGAAAAAACGGTAGTGGATTCCGCTAGCTGGATCTCCTGGAATTCACTGTTGAAGTTCTGAGCTCAAATGGGTAAAAATTTCAAATGTTTTATAATGTTTTGAATTTTTTAATACTTATAGAAATTTTTCAAATTTTTGAAAATTTTTACCCCCTTTCCTTTAGTTTGGACCGTTTCTAATCCTTTTGGCCCATTTTTGGACTAATTTATTATGTAGGAGACCTTTTTGAGTGCCGTTTCAGCCGTTGGATTGACCCGTTTGTGTCGATTTCAGGTATCATGTCTAAACTAGTATATAGGTTAGGTTTCATCACCATTTGCATTTTGGATGACCTTATGACCATTTCATTATAGCCTTAGGTACGAACCCACTCTATTATGTCACAGAACCTTCTTGTTGTTTTAGAATTGGCATGCTATGAGTGGTAGAGCTTGACCTTACATGGGCACCCTAGTTAGCGCCTTAATTGCATTTGGTGCCTATGCTGACAATTTGTCCCTTAGGTTGTGGGAGTCTGTTGTATAGTATTGCCATGAAATTTCGCAAGAGCCTCATACTCCTCTTGATCTTTTGCTGGCCTATTTCCCTCAAGAATCCCTTATGTCAAGTTGTAATTGCATTATCATGAGCTTTTCCTTCCTTATTGAGCCTTAAGCCGGCTTCCCTGACATTGAGTTTTAGCCATATAGCCTGAGCTTGTCTCATGTCTAGCCATGTAGAGCCATTTTATATATCCTTTGCAACTTGATTCCCTATTTTTACCGGGAGGGGATTTTCCCCCAAGTGTCGCTATCCTACACATGTATCCTTGCATTGAGCATAGGTATGTTCCACTGCTTGGAACTAGTTTGTTTGCCCATATGACACTCGTCTCCTCCTAGTTTGTAACTATAAAGCAATTTTATTCTTTTTCAAGCTTTTTAAATATTTGAAAAAGTCCAAAAAAATAAAAAAACCAAAAATCCAGACAAGGAAAGATGTTATCTTTTGGCAGCTATCGAGTCATGTCACCTTCGAACAGAGCACTGTATATCACATCTGTTGGTTGGGTTTATAGTTTGACTTTAGGAACTGTACTCGTTTTATTTGAGCTTATATCCACTGACTGGTTAAGCTTCCAGTCCCCATGGAGCCTCTGTCGATGCCTCTTGTGTCGCAGAGATGTCCCAGTTTTGTATATTGAGTCTATGCTTCCTTTATTCAGTCACCATTCGCCGTTATGCTTTTGTTTGAAGGAAGTTGAAACCTGAGTCAACCATTCCTCAGTTATCTTGACTTTGCATGTCGACCATTCCTGGTATAGTTACTGGTTCATGCACCTTATGATCGAGTCCTTCCACATTATATAGCTTTGCTGAGTACCTCGTGTTGGATGATGGGGGGTGACTTAATTCCCTCCTTCCAACAGATTTCATCCCATCGACTTCAGATCATTTATTTTGGGATTGGAATCTAGAGTCATTTTTGAGTGCCTTGAGACTTGCAGTCATCATTGGCAGGTTCTCTCGCCATCGATAGTTTTTGGGAATACATCAATGTCCCCTGATCGATGGATCCTCTCAAGTGTTTGACCTCAACACATTTATTCACACTTGTTAGTTTGCACTCTAGTACCTTGATTCCCATTTTCATTATCGGTGGGTGATCTCGCGTCTGTTAACGTTATACTTCAATGACTGGTAATCAGATGATGGATTACTATGTTCGACCTCGACACCTCTATTCACATAGTAGGACATGTACTCGTAGTGATTTGTGTATAATACCTTCCAGATTGGTGGCATCTTTTATATGCTACCTCCTTGATCGTGCCAGTGTTCATGAGATTTCAGCTCTCATGATTTGATTCCAGTATATGTCAGACATTTCCAGCTATTATGGAGATCTTGATCCATCGTATATCTTCAGCCATTATGGAGATTATGATCCTTTGTATATCTTCATCATGGAGATTCTGATCTATGTATATTGTACGTGGCGATGACCACTTATTTGATATTTTGTATCATTCCTATTCATGTCCATTGTACTCTTATGTATCTGGGACTGGTATATGTATTTGCAGTTATGTACAGAGTTGTATCATTGTACTATGCTAATTGGGTGGCTGGTCTTCCATTTGGGATCCTTCATCACTCTACTTCTGGGATGGACTTATAATGTATTTCAGCCATCGTATGACCCCTCTGACCTCACACATTAGGGGGCATCTATTATAGCTGATTTTACCACTCCAGGTGAATCACACTTGTATGGCCTTCCCCTATCCCTCCGCAGACTCCTTAGACCCCTTGGACCATTTTTTGTCCTTTGATGTTTCCTAGAACATCCCTAAAAACATGTGAAAAATGATACACGTGACTTTTAAACCCCTAATCGCGTATATACGCAGGTTTGACCCCTAAAACCACGTACATCGGGATGTGTACAAAATCCAAATCCTTTTGGAGTTTTCCTTGACATGGATTCGACTCACTTGACTCCTGGCCTTCCATATGCCTTGAGATCGCTCAGATTCGACCTTCCATTACCCCTTTGAAAATCTATATAAGGAACTCTTTGATACATTGAAGGCAGATAAGAGAGTTGAGAGCAAAGAAACTATAGTCCATTGTTGCTAGAACTTGTGCTTGAGTCTGCATCCCTTTGTCCCTTGGAGCACTTTTGTGTTCTTCCCAAGTTTGCCTTTTGCTTTTGAGCTTGCTGTCGAGAGATAGAGGATTGAGGCGGTGGAGGCCCAAGTGAGGGATTCAGTTTCTCTGATTCGCAGACGTGACGACAGAGGTTGTATCCATTGTAATCTCTGATTTTATATTAATAGAAATATCTTTTCCTATCCAATAATGTATGTTTGAATGAATATTTTATCCATGGATGATTTCAAATACTTATACATTGTTGATTATATATGCTAGAATAGATCTAACACCAATATATATAGTATGCTTGTCTTGTTTACTTGCTGTTGAGGAAGTGATTCATCAATTCAAGCTAAAGTTGGAAAGCTCAACGAGGATCTACTTCAATGGTTCGGAATAAGGTACGAGGTCTGATCCTTTAGTGTTAGATATTTGATTTCTATTGCATATTGGAAAGGATTGATTTCTGGAGTCAAGCTGTCTGTTGTGGTACCCCAAGCCATAGGAATTTCTCTCCGTAACAATTATCTTTTGTTTCCACTGGTTAATTTCTAAACTCCTAAACAACTTAATGCATATAACACCATCACACTAAGTAATTATCTTTAGTAATTTAATAGGGCCAGCCCCCCTTGGCTTCATTAGGAGTTAGCCTGAATGGAGGAGTCAAGAACAAGGTGACAACCTTGACTCGAGACTTGCCGCCAAGGACACACCGAGTGGCTTGTAGATTTCTGCCATGTAACCTAGGTGTGTGAAAGGCGGAAACACTTTTTGGTGCTGTTGTTGGGGATTAATCTTTTTATTCCTGAGTACAACTTAGCTTAGCTTTTTTCTAAACAACTAAAAAGATATAAAATTTTTGGTTGATCTAGTCTTTAAAAAACATAAAAATTAAAACTCGATCCATCTGGCGATGCCATTGTCTAACATCCCTTCAAGAATTTCTACCCGAAGAAACCACCGACAATTATTCAATCCTCTCCCTAATCCCAAAAGGTTTATTAGGGAAATATTGAATATGCAGACTTCCCATAGAAAGCTTGAAGATTTATGAGACGAATCCCTCTCAGATATCCATCACATATTTGTAGAGAGTCATACCTACAAATATCAAGAAATGATGGAATTCTACAAACCCCTTGACTTTTCTTAGATAGCAAGTACTCCCCATGACATTCCAAATGATACTATCAAGAAGTTCCCCATATTCCAAGGAAATAATGTCATCACTGCTAAGTCTCACATTCGAAAGTTTGAAAAGCACCTGGTCAGTTATTACAATGATGCTGCCCATAACCATGAAGATGTCAAAATGAAGCTCTTTGCTTTATCCTTAGAGGATGATGCTGCAGAATGGTACTTCGACCTAGGCGATGATTCATATAAAACTCTTGGTGAATTCCTAGAGGGTTTTAAGAAGAAATGGGGATAAAAGAAAGAACCAAGACATCTGCTTGCTGCCCTTTGTTGTAATCTCACAGATCACATAAGGTTACCAATAATACATACAAAAATATACACAGATGCAAGAGACAAGAACAAGATAGGATGAACAGATTATATTATTCTCAATAGATCATACAAAGCCAAGAACTGAACTGCGTTCTTGTGTGGCTCAACAACCTAATATACATGTTACAAACAGTTACAATCATAACTACCTGTCGGTTCACCGAACCGACACGACTATTAGTTAATCAGACTAACCACTGTGTTTACTCATCCGACCGATGTAGTCGGTCTCTCGACTTAGTCGGCTGATCGACTAAGTCGGTCTTCGTTCAATTCGACTTATGTCGACTTGCTCCTTCTACATCTCCCCCACAAACAAAACATTTCTTCGTCCCGAAGAAGAGGGAGGTAAAAACAAAATAGACTAGAAGTACAAGAATTAGATTTGCAAAGGGAGACTGCTACTGAGGTGGGCTGTGCAGGCGAATAGTTGGTCTCTTCTGCACACAGACTTCGACTATTGCTGGTGCTGTGATGGCAAGCTGGTGTTGAAAGTCTGTCCATGTCTGCAAGGATTTCTGAATGTCGATAGTCAGAGTAGTAAGATTTGAGAGTACCGACATCTTCTCTGCCATTGCCATTTCTGCAATATTTTCCATGTTGGGGCCCAGCAGCTAATTGTGTTCTTCCGCAGTCTCAAGGAGTCTCTTCATCTGCGGACAGATGTTGTCGACTTTCTCGGTTTGGGGAGGTGGTATGTCCACCTCCGGCTGTGGTGATGATGGTGGTCTCGGCTGTGAATCAGGCGGTGGTGGAGGTGGTGGAGATGAGGAGGAAGGGTTTCCTGATCCTGGTGGTGATGGAGAATGGTGTTGGGGACTTTGGTCGGAAGATATAACGTCTTCTTCCGGTGGGACTTGGTAGTCGGTGAAGGTCTGTTCATGTCCCGCAATGTCACCACCATCATGCACCCTTGTAAATACAGTTGTTTGGTGTGCGTATGTCTTTTGGCTTGCTTTAAGGGGAGTTGTTGTCTTGATTGTCTGTGCTGTTTTGAACAGTGCAGGCAGTGTTGCAAAGAAGGCTCTAAGCTCCTGGTCCGAGCTTGCCCTGGTTCTGAGTGCCTCAGGGATAACTCTTGCAAAGTCTTTGGGGGACATGTCGGCCTGCTGCACTGGTGCTTGCTCCTCGACTATTTTAGTCGGAGATGGACGGGGAGGAGTTGTCACCAGGTCGACCACATCTTTGGACAGTGGTGTTGTTTTGGCCTTCTTCGGCCGACCTTCGGGTGCTCCTGCTTCGACAAAACGTTGAAACTGGGTTTCAACAGTTACTTTATTTGCTCTGGCATCCTCGACAATATCGAGTGCTGATGCTGCCAGTTCTTCGTCGTCGTCAGTGGAGTCAGCAAGGACAAGCTTACGCTTACCTTTGCCTTGCTGATGTTTCTGCAGTTTGATGTTCCTTCTGGCAATGGCGATCTCCTTTTCCAGTTTCTTGAGAATGCTCCGAGACACAGCATATTCAGGGTTGTCTTCCTCGACTTCCCCTGTCGGGGTCTGAGCTGGGTTGACAGTCTGAGTAGCCGGAGGAGTTGTTTGTTGAACTGGTTGTTGTGCTGGTGGTGGTGTCTGATGTTGTTCTGTCGGGGGGTCCACTACTGGTGTAGTCGGATGCTTCACTGTTATGTGTACCCGACCAGGAGTGCCGGTCGGAGTATCCTCCGTCACAAAGGTGCTAATGTACAAGTGTAGCTCGTAATCTTCTTCCTTCTCCTGGTCGGTCAGAGGTTCGACTATAGAGAAGTCGACCTGTTTTGCAGCCTCCGGGACTTGAATTATGGTTTTTGCTTGTCGAGATAGCTCCCGAAAGATCTGGTCGACGGTGGGATAGTAGTCTAGGTCCCTGGCATTTGAATCCTGAGTGTTTGACGACCATACGGATGTATGTTCGAGCTCCAGTTGGATGTGTGAGTCGGCTGGGAGGTGTCGTCGGATGTTCTGGGGCACCCTCCACCTTGTCGTGCGCAGCTTAAGCTGCTGGAACCAGTTTTCCATAAAGACCTTTCCTTGGTTGAGTTCATGCACAGTTCCTTTTTGGGAAAAGGGTTTGAACCTGTGCATCTCAAACCTAGTCGGCTCTCAGAAGACAGGACTGCCTTCCGGACAGATATAATACATTGCAATCCAAATAATTAAGGAGGGGAATTTGATAATACCTCCTGTTTCCTGAAAGCGCTCGCATATGGTTTTAACCAAGTCTGCGAGGTAGTCTGCCCATCGGAAAATGCGGTCGTTGTTTGTAATCTGGTCGATGGCGTCCAGCATTTCCAACTTGAGGTCACTGCTGCGACCAACCAAGGTGAGAGTAATGGCGATGATTTTCGCCACAATCTGTGGAGTGCGTGCCTCGATCTGACTGATCATCAGACCCTTGGAGTTCTTGCCCGATGTCGAACCTGTAAAGTGTTCGACTAGTCCTTCCTTGATCCCAATGGGGACCTGGTCACCCTGATTTGATAGACCAGTCAGTCGGGAGATAACATCTCCATTAATGTCGATTG
>LPNX010772937.1:0-19913 GCA_001517045.1 Pseudotsuga menziesii | reverse complement strand
TTTAAGATCAGTCCTGTCCTTGTATGGACAGTCTGCGCATCTGTGCCCTTCTTTGTAACAAATAAAGCATTGAGTAGGTCAACGACTTCGTATTTCTCGACTTCCAACGAATCGACCTATTCGTCCAAACCCTGGTCGTCGATTGTCATTTCGACGGTCGTAGCGTCGGCCATCATTTCGTTGCCCATTCTGATTATTGTTATTGTTCTGCTCTGTGTTCTGTGCTACAGCATTAGTCTAGTAGACGGCCTGGTAGTTTTGTCTATTTTTGAGGTTGAGATGGCAGTCGGCCGTGTTGTGATTTGCAGTTTCGCATATAGCACACCAGGAGGCTTTGCCAGGAGGGTTTTGCCATTTTGTAAGGGGTGGGGTTGTTGAGTCAGCCGAATCTGTCAGGGTGACGATGGGGTTTTGGTCGACGGAACTTGTGCTTCCTTCGGGTGTCGACTCGTTTTCGTCGAATAGCGGATTGGTGATAATTTGTCTTCGTAATGACCCACTGTCACTTGGTGTGCTCAGGTCTGACTCTTGTGTATCTTCGGAAGATGTATGTGGCAGGGGGGGTGCTCCTTCATGTGTCGGCAGGAGCAAGTGGATACTACGAAAGGAGGGTGCCGTTTGAAAGGTCACCCAATTTCCTTCGATCGGTCGACGTATTACAAGATGTCGACCCGGGTATGGTTCATCGCCTAGTCTGCTCCAGAGTGTGATGTCGCCAGCTCTTAGTCGAAGGTTATCTTCAATAATAGTTTGTATTCTGGTACGTGGACTTACTGTGGAAAGGGTCACTCCTTCGTCGGGAACAATTAGTTGGAGAGCTTCTGGCTGCTCTATCCATATTTCATCATCTTCAGGGGCCGCCTCTTCTTCTTCGCCTTCTCTGCGTCGGTCATGACCCGACTCTGGCGGTACTTCATCAAGGTCGGGCTCCCTAGGGTTTTGCTGCAGCTCTACGGCCCGTTCTCGTCTAGCTTCCCTCTTCTTCTGTCTTTCATCCCTTTCGATTCTCTTAATGTCCGACATACTGTAGTACAATACTATGCCTTCAGTTCCTCTTCGGTCGATTCTGCATTACTGGTGACTACGACTCTGGTCGACTAGGATCCACTATGCTCGATGTCCGACACACGACCAGCTACCCCCCCATGGCCTACCCGATGCTTTTTAGAAAGCTCGGATAGTGTCTACTTACTCAGGAAGTATTCCCACTCCCTTTCAGCGATGAATTTTTCCCACTGCTTCTGCTTCTCCGCCCAGTTAGTGTTGGAGGGTGGTTCACGTAATAGAGGTCGAGGTTCAACAATGTGCCCTGCTCCTTTCTCTATTAAAAACTTGAACAGTAAAGCCGGTAAGGAACACAAGAATTGGTCAATAAATTCTGTGAAAAATTTCTGTCGAACGGTTTCCACAGAAGTCCTATCTTCGACTGCTTGTTCCTCGCAGAAGTCGTCGGCTATCTTTTCGAACCACTCCGAGAGATTCGTACGTCCTCCTCGGATCAGTTTCTAGAGTAACTGTGCTTCTTTAGTCTTGTCCGGCTTTCTCATCCAAAAGCTGCTTCAGTAGGTGTGGCACGGATTCGACAAACTTTTCGTGAGTCTCAGTGAAAAATCGGGCTTTGGCTTCTGCGACTGTCAATCTGTTCCTTCTCGCGTAATTTTGTAGATAGTTAGCAATTTTTCGCTCCCACCAGTCCTTGATCTCCTGCTCTGGTATCATATGTGAGTATATATTCCAGTTATGTACTACCGGCAACGGAACCAATGTTGTAATCTCACAGATCACATAAGGTTACCAATAATACATACAAAAATATACACAGATGCAAGAGACAAGAACAAGATAGGATGAACAGATTATATTATTCTCAATAGATCATACAAAGCCAAGAACTGAACTGCGTTCTTGTGTGGCTCAACAGCCTAATATACATGTTACAAACAGTTACAATCATAACTACCTGTCGGTTCACCGAACTGACACGACTATTAGTTAATCAGACTAACCACTGTGTTTACTCATCCGACCGACGTAGTCGGTCTCTTGACTTAGTCAGCTGATCGACTAAGTTGGTCTTCGTTCAAGTCGACTTATGTCGACTTGCTCCTTCTACACCCTTCATAACATAAAGAAGATGGAGAATGAAACCATGGATGAATTTAACACTAAGTTCAGGTGTGTGGTTGCGGACCTCCCTAAAGAAATCAAGACAAAGGATTCCTCCATCCTCATATATTACATCAAATATTTCACTGGTGATTTGAGGTATCAGTTAAGAGACAAAGAGCTGACCGATCTAAAAACTGTTTAGGAATTGGCTGAGAAAATAGAAAAGAATATGCAGTCTTCAGGAAAGTCTAACATTCCAAGTTACACTAGGGGAAACACTTCATACAACACAGAGAAGGTAAAATACGTTGAATTAGAAGAAAAGGGAACCTCTAAAGATCCCATGGAAAAGGTAAAAGACATGATAAAAGACTTGGTTACTAGTCAAAACCAACTTATGGAAAATCATTCTGCACAACTAAATCATATGCAGAATAGAATAATCAAAATGGAAAGAAATAATGGACCTAGGAACTTTCATCCTAAACAGAATCCGATGTATCAAAAGAAATCTCCTCAACAAGAACCTAGGATTCCAAACCAATTAGACTCAGCTAACATGGTAGAAGAAGTCATTCCATGGTGTAGACCTTGTGATCAATTCCACCAAGAAAGCACTTACTATATTGCAAACCAAGTTATAGAACATGGAATGCCCGAGGTCAGTAATCATGAAACAACATCAAGCGAGTTTGATCATGTGTACACGGTAGGCCAATCCTACCCTTTATCAAACCAGCATTGGCAGCAGGCCACGGATTACAGTTATGAGAAGGACATCCTATCCAACTTATATTATGAAATGCCTACTCTGAAAAGAATTGAGGAAATGAAGAAGCCTTAGATTGAAGGGTCTGGTTTATCAAAGAAAGGAGAGGCCATCACCGTCTAAACAATACAAGCCAAAGGTAACTGCTCCTCCTCTCCCAAATCCCCCTATTATCCCTGAATCAAATGTTGATATGGGAGAATGGATAATTAGTGCTAAGATTCATGTTTATGCAACTGATGTCCTTAAAATTCTTGGTAAAAAAAAAGTTGTTGAAAGCCATAGAGGATAGTCAAAGTAAAAATCATAATATTGTCAAAGAGGATCCTCTCCCTAATAATAATGCTATATTTGAATATGAACATATTGAACCTATAGATATGCCTATAGTCCTCAATAGTGTTGATCTGAAAAAAGAAGACCACCCGCCTTTTTATGTCTCCTTCTTAGTTGATAACCTTCTCCTTCATAAATGCATGTTAGATTCAGGTGTTTCATCAAATGTCATGACAAGAAAAGTAATGGAACAACTAAATCTAAGGGTTACCCAACCCTACCACAATGTTTGTGCAATGGATGCAAGAGAAGTTGAAGTGGTAGGGATAATCTTAAATTTACAAGTTAAGTTGGCCAAGTATCCTGGCATCAACATGTCGATGGATGTGGTAGTGATAGATGTTCCAGATAATTGGGGTATGTTGCTATCTAGAAAATGGGCTGCAACTCTTGGTGGGTACATTCAAATGGATTGGACATATGCTACTATACCTGCATCAGAAAACACTAGGGTGATACTCCACAGAGAGAAGCTAAGGAAACAACATGTTGAAAACCCTAAGAATCCCGTAAATGAATTTGTTCATTTCACTGATAACTTTGGAAACTATGCTATTTTGTCGAATTTCATGGCCCATATCAAGGAAAACATTAAAAATGAAAAGATAGATGAAGTTTGGCAAATTTACTTTGACGGGGCTTATTCCAAAGCCGGAAAGGGTGCAGGCATCGTGATCATCTCTCCTTCAGATAAAGTCTACAAATTTGCTTTCAGGTTAGAGTTTGAAGCATCAAATAATGTAGCCGAGTATAAGGCATTGCTCCTAGGGTTAGAAACCGCTAAAGACATGGGGATAAAGATGTCGAACATAAAAGGTGATTCAGACCTAGTTGTCCTCCAGATTAAGAATTAGTATCAATGCAAAAATGACAGACTAAGGAAGTATATAAATGCCACATGGGACATTATGGAATGGTTTGACGCACTTAACATTCAAAAGATCCATAGGTAAATGAATGGGTTAGCAGATAGGTTGGTAGTAGCAGCATCCTCCCTTTAGCCATCAGATGAAATGATTAGTGGGAATGGAAAAATGGAAATTAATTTTAGACCTTCAATTCCAGATAATGTATATCACTGGTAGGTGTTTAAAGATGATGAGCAACTCTTGAGATTCATCCACAATCTCCAAGAGTTTGAAGGTTACAAGATCAGTTATCAGGAAGAGGGTAAAGAGTATCAGGAATATGAGGATAATGAAAGGAATCACATCTCGAGTAGCCTGATATCTTTCGAAAATATTTTTGATCGACAGGATCGTCATAAAAAACAAAAAGAAGAAATAAAAATTGGGGATTATATGGAAATAAACATAGGAACTGATAAGGACCCCAAGTTAATAAAAAATGGAAAAGGTACTTCGGAAAATGAAAGGAACAATTTGATCAACTTAATCAAAGAGTATAGAGGTGTGTTGGCCTTTAGTTATGATGAATTAAAGCCTATTGGGAAGATGTGTTTCAACACACTATTCCCCTCACAGAAGAGGCTAAGGAGGTTAAGCCTTTCCGACAAAAAATTAGGCGAATAAATCCTAAGTTGGCCCCCATTGTGTAGAAGGAACTTCAGAAGATGTTAGCATTAGGGATCATAGCACCTACAAGACATTCATCATGGTGCTCCAACTTAGTTGTTGTCAAAAAGAAGAATGGGCCAATTAGAATATGTACAGATTTCAGAAATCTGAATACATCATTCCTTAAAGATAATTACCTATTGCCCGACATGGAAACATTGCTTCAAAGAGTAACGAGATCAGGAATGATGTCCATGTTGGATGGATTTTACGGTTATAACCAAGTATTGGTAAATAAATAGGATCAACATAAGACTACATTCACCACACCTTGGGGTACCTATAAATTTTTAAGAATGCCTTTTGGCTTATTGAATGCTGGTGCCACCTTCCAAAGAGCCATGGATTTTGCCTTCAAAGAACTTATAGGAAAAATAATCAAAATGTATCAACATGACTTAACTGTTTTTTCAAAAGAAATATCTGACCACATAAGTCATCTTAGGCAGGTTTTCATAAGATGTCAGAAATATGGTATTTCCTTGAACCTCGCCAAGTCAATCTTTCGGGTTGATGAAGGCAAGTTGTTGGGACACATCATTTCTAAGGGTGGTGTCAAAGTTGATCCTGAGAGAGTTGAAGCCATTAAGAAAGTACCCTTGCCTTAGAATCTTAAAGCTGGGCCAGTCTTTCAATGGTCAGATAAATTTCATAAGGAGATTCATCCCAAATTTAGTAGAATTAATGAAGCCTCTACAAAAGTTGTTAAAGAAAGATGCTAAGTTTGAGTGGACAGATGAAGGGAAAGATGCTTTCAAATCTATCAAATATGCCATATCCAGGTCCCTAGTCTTGATCAGTCCATATTATTCCAAGGAATTTCAGATATTTTCCTTTTCCTCAGAAGACACCATTACTGGTGTTTTGCTTCAAAAGAATAAGGAGGGACAAGAGCAACCTATAGCCTTTATGAGTAGAGCCTTGCAACATTCAGAGTTGAAGTATACCACCATGGAGAAACATGCTTATGCTCTTGTCAAGTCCCTTAAACATTTCATAACTTATGTAGGTTACTCCAAAATCATTGGGTATGTACCCCATGCAGCTGTCAAGGATATCATGTCTCAACAAGATTGTCTAGGAATCAGGGGTAAGTGGGTTTCAAAGATTCAAGAATATGATTTAGAGATAAAACCTACTAAGTTAATTAAGGGACAAGGTCTTGCAAAGATGTTGACCCAAGGAAATGAAAAGGCCTTAGGAATAATCTGCCAGAACAGTGATTCAGAACAAAGTGTATCAGATGAGCTTTAGAGATTAGAACAACACCCTTGGTATACCAACATCATATTTTTCCTCCGCAACCTTACATGCCCTGATCACTTACTTGGACATAAAAGAAGAGAATTAAGGTTAAAAGCAACTAAGTATTATTTAACAAAAGATGCTTTGGGTTGGAGAAACCCCGATGGTTTAATACTTAGATGTGTCGATGAACCTGAGTCCAAAAAACTCATGGTTGAGTTCCATTCAGGATTTTGTGGTGGACATTTTGCAGCAAGAACAACCACCCATAAAATCCTTAGGGCAGGGTACTATTGGCTGAACCTTTTTTTAGATGTGCACAAGTCTGTCAGAGTTTTCCCCCAGTGTCAATTGTTCACCGGAAAGCAACAAATGAAAGCCTTGCCTTTAAATCCAATAGTAGTCTAGACCCCTTTCTAGCAGTGGGGGTGTTAACACCCAAAAAGTGTTCACTACCTCATCTACCCCACTACATGGCTCATTTGTCTATTTTCCCTACCATATTTCCCTTAAAAAGGCCATAAAACCATCTAAAAAACCTCCAAAAGGCCAAAAAACCCCCTTTTTCCTCCAAAAATATCCAAAATTCCTCCAAAATAGCAAAAATCCCCAAAAGAGAAGAAAAAATATAAAATAATGAGGAAAAGGAGGAAAAAACCCTAAACAACTGCCCTAAAACACATGGTTTCCAAAAACCATGGGCCAGCACTCCACCACTAAAAAAACTATAAATAGGTGATGGAGACCCCTCATTTCACATCCACAACCACAAGCATCCTTACTCTGCCAAAATTGCTCTTGAAAGCCTTGCTCACCCCTTGAGCTACTTTCACCATTGAGAGCCCCTTTTGGCCCATTTCCACCACCGGAAGAAGAGAAGGAGCAGCTGGAGCTCGAAGCAACCTCACGGATCAGCGCAAAGAGCTTCACCAACCTCCACATCGGAGGTAATATCAATAAAAAACCATTCTTTATATTTTACTGTTTTGTTTCATGCACGAGTTTTAGATTAGTTTTTATTCCTGTTTAGCATTTTTATTTCCATTTTATTGAACTGCTACTAAGGAGTCCATTCTCCTTAGTAGGTGCTCATTCGCACAAGCTAGGGGTAAAACCCTAGCCACAGTTTTGGCGACTCCACTGGGTTTTCTATTTCTGGTTTCAGTTTTTGTTTTTTCCTTTCGGCTGTCCCTTTCGGCCACCGTAAACCGCGTTTTTTTCCCTCTGCAGCCATGTCCTGACCACATCTTTCAGGCCTTTACCTGCGACCCGACTGCGGCTATCATACCGTCTCCGGCGCTCTGCCAGCAGATTCAAGTCTGTTACCTGCGATCCGACCACGGCTATTCAGCCTGTTTGCTGCGATCTAAACGCGCCTATCGGCCATTTTCCCGCGTCCCGAGCGCGAGTTTCAGCCCCTTAACTACGACCCGACCGCGCCTGTCGTCTTTTTTCCCGCGTCCCGAGCGCGAGTTTCAGCCCCTTCGCTGTGCCCCGACCGCGTCTGTTTCCCTCAAACCCGCGGTCCGACCGGCTGATTTCACCACAGACCCGTGGTCCTGTTTTTGCAAACCAGCCCCTTTGCTGCAATATTTTCTGCATCTGCACAGCCATCTGTTCCACCTGCAGCCCTACTTCCTTACAACCTTTTCTGCAACCCCATTTCTGTTCCCTTTTACACCATTTGTTTAAGATTTCAACAGTTTATTTCAGAAAATTTTGCAGGTTCAAGTTGTGCATTCAGTATTGTTGTTAGTTAGAAGGCTGCCCCTTTGTGTGGCACTTCTATTTCGGGTTCATCACCTCATGAGCACACACTCTGTCACCTAATTCAAGTGAGCCTTAAAATACTACTTAACTCAACCAACATTATAACCCCACTTGGGGAACACAAAAGAATTTTTGTAGTTAGGTAGGATCGGGGGGATAGGCTTCCAATAACACCCCTCGGTTATTTACACTTGAGACATAGCTGTTGTCCAATTAGGGAACCAAAATCCCCTAGTATTTTTTGGCACGGTCACAACCAGTTTACCAGAGGGCCTCTCCCTTAGGAGGGTTGAAGTCGTGAGATTGGTTCCGAAGGCCTGAGTGGAATACCGCACTCCATTCAGTAACTGAAGGGCTACCTGTCGCAGTTCTCGGGATATCCCTGTATAGGGGTATTGTGGTAAAAGGACCAAGCGGCAGATTCACCTTTCTGGATGTGTCATGAACGGGGTATCTTAGTTGCCATTCTTTTAGGATTTGACTACCCGGTGTCCCTCCCAGTAGGGGGATATCATAGCCACTTGGCTTTCCTATTCATATTGTCTGACTTGGATTTCATCACCTTACAGAGGATATGTCTAGTTGAGTCAGAATACTTTTAGTTAGGTGTTTGCATGCTCCCTTACCTCCTTTTGGTCTAGTGAGTCCACCGTTTTTTATGCTTAGGAAACCTGCTGCTTGTTGGTATTCTGACCATTTCTGTTGACAATCCACCTATTGTAGCACAGCTGTTACATTGGGTGTTTTGAGTAGGTTGTTGGCCTGATTGCCTTATTTTTCGAGCTCCCCTTCTGCACATTCGGTTGCATTCGGGTTTTTGAGCTGTTTTTTACTCACCTCAACCCACAAAAATTTGACACCATCTGTCACCATTGAGTCTCTGAGACATTCTCGGCACCTCAGGGGCGAGCCCCCACAGCATGGTTCACTTGACACCACCCGTCATTGCCACAGATCATCCTCACTTGATACCACTTATCATAGATCTCGAGCCTTGTCACTTGACTCCACTCGTCAGTGGCATAGGACCCCGTCACCGGATATTGACGCCCCTTATTTTACCTCCGATTATGAGCCAGAGTCCGAGAACCCCATTTACACTGCCCCCACTAGCCCCATGGCTGGCGTAACTTCCACTCCCGTTTTGGTAGAGATTGCTGGTGGCACATCCACCACTACACCAGCCCCTATACCCATTACCACACCTGTTTTGGGTATGTCCTCCACGGGGCCCTCTACCGTTCCCCTCATGGCACCTATTCCTGCAGCGGGAATACCTATTCCCACTCCATCAGTGGCTCACACTACCCATGGCGGTGCGAGACCATCCCATACCACCTTAGTTCCCCCACTTGGGGGCAACCTCCCTACCACTACCCCTCCACTTGGGGGCATTGGCCTCAATTTGGTCCAACCCACTACTGTGTCCCATCCTTCCTCTAGTTTGCTGTTCATGGCTAGCCTCAACCTGCCTGACCTAGCCAGATTGACTAATGACCCTATCCGACACGACCCGGCGTGGCCTCACATGCCCACCAAGCTCCCCTCTGACATCCCCAAGTTTGATGGCAAGGCAGGTGAGGACCCACAAAACCATATTATGTCCTTCCATCTATGGTGTTCCTCCAACTCCATAGTAGACGACTCTATCCGCCTCCGTCTCTTACAGCGCACCTTCACTGGATCTGCAGCCAAGTGGTATATCGAGCAACCCCATGGAACACATAACACCTTCGCTTCCCTTGCCTCCAACTTCCTCCAGTTCTTCCAGTTACCTGTCCACTATGACGTGGGAATTGAGATCCTCCTATCCTACAGACAAAACACGGCTACCCACATCATGGACCACATTCATGAGTGGCGTCGATGCCGTAGCTTATGCAAGATCAAATTGGACGACCGGATCTTCCTAGATTGGTTCCTCAAATCCCTTCTTCCTGTCATTGCTAAGGATGTGGCATCCGAAAGACCCCAGTCTGAAGAAGAGACCGTCCTTAAGGCCCAGCAATTCGACCTCATTTACGCCCAGTCGGGCTATCTTTATACCATTATACCTGACGCCCCTTGCGGCGAGTCTTCCTAGCACGATGCGTCGGGGGCATCCCACGCAGCCGACGGCATCATTGGTCGTGTCTCTTCGCATCCTCAACCATTTTCCATAGCACGTCCTACCCCTAGCCTTGACCTCTCGCGGGCTACCTCATAGCCTGGAGCCACCAACTCATATCCTCCCATGACACATCATCACCATACCCATGGAACCTCATGTCCACCTCAGTGTTTCAGTCATGCGACTCCTGCTTATGCCCCCCCGGTCGCACCTCAGCCCTACTACCACCAGCAGGCTGCACCAGCTCCTGCGCCTTCATAATCCCAACCCACTTATTACCCGCCACAGGTAGCCCCTGCGGCAAACCCCCAACCCCCTCAAGTTGTTGCACCTACGCAACCGCCACCTACATATCATCCACCACAGCCTGCTCCAGCACCTGCACAACCTCAGAATCCACTTGCTGCCCAAGGGAAAGTTTACGCCCAACAAAACCCGCAGCAAAACCAGAACAACCAACGTAACCAGGGCCAACCAAACCGCAGCAGGGGCCGAAATCGTGGGAACAACCAACCTACAGACCAAGCTGGTCAACCCCCTAATCCCCCTGATAATAATAATGCGGCCCCTGTTAACCAAAACCCTGATCGCCCGCCCAAGCAGGCTAAAAACCCCAATCTGTGAACAAACCATCCTTGTTCTATTTGCGGGGTCTATGGCCACTACACACATTTTTTCCCACACATGGAGCGATTTCGGCAAGTTTGGGCTGAAGATGCCCGCCGCCAAGGGCAGGCGGCTCCTCAAGCACCACCCAACCCTCCACAACCTCAGCAGCCACCTTTGGTGCTGCAAAACCCCTTACCAACCCAAGGCGTCGTGAACACCCAACCATTGGCTCCCCCTCAAGCCAACGCCCCAACCCAGCAACAAATCACTGCTCCTGATCAACCCATGCTTGACTCAGGTACCCACCACTTGTGGATGATGTCCTCTGATGAGGTCAACCTCCAGACCTGACGAAACCAATACGGCTCCACCCCTGAAGCCCCTTCTACTGATAAACCCATTAACGCTCATCCCACTGATCAGGCGTTACGTATACCTCCACCTCCACTAGAAGGCGCTCCCAAAGCACCTCGTTTCCCACTTCGCCGTATTAACAACAACCCCAATGCGCGCGCTGCGTCAAACTACAACGTTGTTGATGACTTAGCCTAATCTCCTGTAGCCATGTCTGCGTTAGAAGTCTTAAAAAACTGCCCTTCACAAAGCAAGAATTTACTCTCAGCCATTGGGGCTATCGATCCAAACGATTCAAATGTAATGGCGTTTGATTTGGACCAATCTGAACCCCGCATGCCTTCCACTTTAGCATTTCAAGTTTCCGTTTCCATCCGTAATTTTGTCGTCCATCGATGCATTATTGATGAAGGTGCCTCTACATGTGTCATGCCCACCTCCATCTGGCAGAAAATGGGATCCCCCACTCTCCATCAGTCCTCCACTGCGTTGCGTGCCTACGACGGTCGTTCGGCTCAACCACAAAGCCTCTTAACTAACGTCCCCGTCCAGCTGGCTGGCAAAACTGTCCTGATCAATATCGAGGTTATTAATGCACAGCTTGATTATAACCTTTTACTTGGCCGTAGCTACATGTATTCCATGTGGGTGGTTGCTTCTACCGTTTTTCATACCATGATGTTCCCTCATGAGGGATGCGTGGTCAAGGTTGACCAACTCACTTACCATGATCCAAATGCCCCCGCGGCACCCGAAAATGTTCTCCCCATGATTGAAAAACCTGTTTCGAGTGCCACCACTTCAGTTGTTTCCTCTACGGAGCCTGGAGTTTACTCAGATGCACCCATGACCTCGACCTTCCAATCTATTCCACCCCTGTCACCTGCCACTGACGTGTCTGACCTGTGTACACTGTCCCATAATATGCGAACTTCTACTAATCAACCGCCCTTGTTGCCAAAACCCCCTTTGGTACCTAACCATATTGGTGCTACCCCCATCCATACCATTCCTTTTCTTTTCCCTCCATCAGGAGTAGTTAGCGCCCCAGTCATGGCTACCCTCAACTTCCCTGGGTTAACCTTAGGATTACCCGTTTGGTATCTTTCGCCTCCCGTTCCCTCGCCGACACCAGATGTCGTCCTACAACCGATGCAACCCATTGTCACTACTAGTCAACCACCTCCCGGTGTCACTACCCCGTCATCCTCCATGAACCCCCCCCCCCCCCCCTTACCAAACCCACCGGGGGCAGAGGACCCCAACCTTACACTGCTGTCCCACCTCCCAAGACAGTAAAAAACCCCCCTGTGTTTCGTGCTCCTCCCAAATGCTCGATGTGCGATGAGTTGGGCCATGCAACTCACCAATGTCCTCAGTTATTGACACTATAGAAACACATGCAAACGCTTGACGATGACCCCAGTATACCAGTTGTCCACCTTGATTCAACCCCTAAGCCTCGCGACAAATCCTTGTGCACTAACCACTCCTGTGCCATATGCGGTATTTACGGGCATTACACAAATCATTGTCCTGATCTCCCCGATTACAGAGCAGCTCTCTTTGAGATGAACAATCTGGATCTTGAGACGGCACCACTCACCATTGAGGAGATTCATCCCCCCGTCTCTCCCCATTTTGAAGAGATTAATACCATTTATATGATCTCTTCTGCTACTACTTCCTCATCAACCGATTTGATGACACAAACTTTCCGTACTGATGAGGAAATCCTTGAGGCTCTCACTGCCCCGGAGTATCCCTGGGATGACATGCACCATCGTTCCTACTTCCTCCTAGAGGTATCCTTCTCTAACACTGCTACCCAATTTGCCGTTGAATCCAAAGACTTCCTTCCCCACAAGGTCGACTGGTTCAACGACCCTATTCCTGCTCCTGATGCCTTCGAAGAGGGTAACATGGCCAACATCTCACCTGTCATCCAAATTGATATCGCTGCCCCAGGAAGCACCCCACTGCGGCTCTGACCCCCTAACCTGTGGTCCACCCCACATGGACCATGCAAATAGTACCTGTTTCCATCATTGGAATCAGCACGACAAGACTGTCATGATGGTCAACTCGTTGCATTATTTTTTCACAGCTGTTTATCGCCGGATTCATTTTTTTTTCCGAGCTCGTGATGATGCTTGAGATCATTTCTCGCTCTCACTCAGTCCACTTTCCGCATTCTATCTCAACACCTTGCTGCATCAATTTGCGTGCCCCATTGGCCGCCATCAGATTGTTCCACTCTTTTTACATGAGCCATCCACTCCTGTCATACTGCAAATGTTTCGTTATTCTGCCGCCATTCATTCACCTCGCAAGGAGGCCCACCGGTGTTCCCCCCTACCCTCGTTCCTGGTCATCATAAATGTTCTTTGATCGAACACTTCCTCCTTGCCTGACCATTTCATTATTTCAGAGTCTTCTTATTTGCTTTCAGACTCCTTAAAATTGAAAGCAACCACGAGCATGAACTGTCCTGGGCTCATAAAATCTGCACGACAGTACCATTTCATCATTTCAGAGTCTTCTTATTTGCTTTCAGAATCCTTAAAATTGAAAGCAACCACGAGCATGAACTGTCCTGGGCTCGTAAAATCCGCACGACAGTACCATTTCATTATTTCAGAGTCTTCTTATTTGCTTTCAGACTCCTTAAAATTGAAAGCAACCACGAGCATGAACTGTCCTAGGCTCGTAAAATCCGCATGACAGTACCATTCCATTATCTCAGAGTCTTCTTATTTGCTTTCAGACTCCTTAAAATTGAAAGCAACCATGAGCATGAACTGTCCTGGGCTCGTAAAATCTGCACGACAGTACCATTCCATTCTTTCAGAGTCTTCTTATTTGCTTTCAGACTCCTTAAAATTGAAAGCAACCACGAGGCATGAACTGTCCTGGGCTCATAAAATCCGCACGACAGTACCATTTCATTACTTCCAAGTTTTCTTATTGCTTTCAGACTCCCTAAAATTGAAAGTAACCACGAGCATGAACTGTCCCGGGCTCGTACAATCCACATGACAGTACCATTTTATACACACTCTTCTTCTAGTCCCCTAACCCATGAAGAAGTTCCCTCATGCCTCTTGGCGCCATGATCGATCCTCTCGGCAGCACCCCCAATTCGGTCGCCTTTGTTCAGAGTATTCTACAGTCTCCTGCCCGTTTTCCACAGCTTGAGTCTCCCTCAGCCCAGTCACCCTCCCAGATCCAATACAACGATGATCTCCTTAACCACTAGTCAGTGTCATATGCTGCCCGATCATCCCTGCCATCATACTCTGAACAAAGGAAGTTTGAGTCCACCCACTCTACTTGCCTAGTTATTTCCCCCCAGTTTATCATTCCTGCCATCAGTACTATCACATTTCGGTTTTCCACCTCGCGCTCCTGTCAAGGAAACATCATTGCCTTGATAGTTGCAGGTCTCCCTCTGTCGACGACAGCCCCTCTATTCCAGATGATAGACCCAGAGGTCCCTGCGCCTTGGACCCATCACCATCTATGGTGAGTGCCTACGGACCATTTTGGGAGGAGTCCTCATTACCTCTCCGGTTGTTTCTCACATGCTCGACTTCAGCACTTTTGTTCGCATCGTTGAGAATTGTGCAGGATTTATATCCCTTCCATTGTTTGTCGAAGACCCCGGATTTCCCCCGAATCTAGCACATTGGTGAGTCACCGTGGAATGCCCAGTTATATGTTCCTGTGGATGTCCGGGCTGTGTTGGTGATTGTATTCGGAAGCCATTCAATTCCATGCTTCCTTGAGTACCTAGTTCAGTTCCACTTCAGAGTACCATTGCGAGTGTGACCCTTGTCACTCTGATCCAGCAGCTCCTCAGTTCCTTTGGTACCACATTCAGTAGCACTGCTGTCATCACAATGCATCAGTTTTCCAGCTCAGATATGGTCAGCCCAGCAGTATGTCCCAGATTTGTGTCCTTTCTGGACCCTTATGATATACACAGTGGTTTTCATGTATCCCACAGGTCCTCCTTTTTTGGGCCTCATAGTTATATTTATGTATCTTGATACGAGCATGGGTATGCCCACCTCGTCCATATATTGAGATTCTTCCTCATTCAGTCTTTGAGGCCATGTATATGTCAGGACCCCATTATTATTTTTATGTTATATCCTGATACGAGCATGGGAATGCTTGCCTCGTCCATATGATCAGATGATTCCTCATCCATTATTGAGGTTGTGTACTTTTAGTTCTTGCAGTTGGTTCGGGATCGTTGTTTTGGGCTTCAGTTTGTTTCTTCTCTTCTCCACACCCCAATAAAACCATATATGACTTATGATGTCCATCGGCCATACGATGAGCTCCCGCCCTCGCACATCAGGGGGCAATCTGTTAACACCCAAAAAGTGTTCACTACCTCATCTACCCCACTACATGGCTCATTTGTCTATTTTCCCTACCATATTTCCATTAAAAAGGCCATAAAACCATCTAAAAAACCTCCAAAAGGCCTAAAATGCCTCCAAAAGGCCAAAAAACCCCTTTTTTCCTCCAAAAATATCCAAAATTCCTCTAAAATAACAAAAATCCCCAAAAGAGAAGAAAAAATATAAAATAATGAGGAAAAGGAGGAAAAAACCCTAAACAGCTGCCCTAAACCACATGGTTTCCAAAAACCATGGGCCAGCACTCCACCACTAAAAAAACTATAAATAGGTGATGGAGACCCCTCATTTCACATCCACAATCACAAGCATCCTTACTCTGCCAAAATTGCTCTTGAAACCCTTGCTCACCCCTTGAGCTACTTTCACCATTGAGAGCCCCTTTTGGCCCATTTCCACCACCGAAAGAAGAGAAGGATCAGCCAAAATTGCTCTTGAAACCCTTGCTCACCCCTTGAGCTACTTTCACCATTGAGAGCCCCTTTTGGCCCATTTCCACCACCGAAAGAAGAGAAGGAGCAGCTGGAGCTCGAAGCAACCTCACGGATCAGCGCAAAGAGCTTCACCAACCTCCACATCGGAGGTAATATCAATAAAAAACCATTCTTTATATTTTACTGTTTTGTTTCATGCACGAGTTTTAGATTAGTTTTTATTCCTGTTTAGCATTTTTATTTCCATTTTATTGAACTGCTACTAAGGAGTCCATTCTCCTTAGTAGGTGCTCATTCGCACAAGCTAGGGGTAAAACCCTAGCCACAGGGGGCTTGTTTCACTGGTAAGGATAACTCAAGCAATGGTTATTCTTGGATTCTTACCGCCACTAATTATTTCACCAAGTGGGTATAGGCAATACCCACCATGAAAGTAACTGATATTGTAGTCATGGATTTCTTAGAAGATAAGATTATCACAAGATTCGGTGTGCCAGTCAGGATCATCACAGATAATGGCCCATGCTTTGTTTCCTCTGAGATGTCATCTTTTTGTTTCAAGTATGGCATTTTTCTATCCCATTCATCCAACTATTATCCCCAAGGAAATGGTCTAGATGAGTCAAGTAATAAAAACTTAATGACCATAGTCAAGAAAATAGTGGGTGATAATAAAAAGGCTTGGGGTAGCAAGATCAAGTTTGCATTGTGAGCTGATAGAATCACAAAGAAAAGTTCAACCAGGAGGAGCCCTTTTGACTTTTCTATGGCCTAGATGTCACCTTACCGGTCCATTTAAAGCTTCCAATGTATCAGCTTCTCCAGACCTTCAGCTTAGATCAGGAGGCCATTCAGAATAGAATAAACTAGTTGATCGAGTTAGATGAGAGTAGAAGAAATTGCCTTGACCAAAGTA
Source organism: Pseudotsuga menziesii (assembly GCA_001517045.1). Taxonomy (NCBI): domain Eukaryota; kingdom Viridiplantae; phylum Streptophyta; class Pinopsida; order Pinales; family Pinaceae; genus Pseudotsuga; species Pseudotsuga menziesii. The sequence goes on along the minus strand of LPNX010772937.1, from coordinate 3,251 downwards.
TCAGAAATTCAGACAAATTCAAGAAAATATTTGATAGATCTACCCAGATTGGATCCTTTCAAGTAGGTGACATAGTATTGCTTTGGGACAAACAACGAGAGAAACCTGGCAAACACAGAAAGTTCGACAGCTTATGGTTGGGGCCGTATATCATTGATGAAGTAGCAGGAACAAATTCTTTCTATCCAAATGACCTAGAAGGAGAAAGGTTAAGCCTACCAGTGAATGGATTTCTCCTCAAGATGTTCTTTGCCAAGACAGTTTGATGCCTTTATTGGCATCGATGGTTTCAGGGCCAATTTATAGACCTTGCCCTGCATGTATTTTTAAATTTTATGTATCATATTGTTGTATTATAGATATTGTTGTATTATAGGTGTTTTGTACCATGTTACTAGCCTTGAAAATTTTCTTTTGTATATTAGTTTTGTAAAATATTTCCTTTTTATACACCATAGACTAATTATGTACATTAGTTTGCTTTTATAGTTGATTTTTTTATATACATGTTACTGACAAACTTTAATTGCTATGCAGGACCCAGAGATTCTAGAGTTCTCACATCCTAGATGGAGCCAAAATGTTACCACCTAAGTTGTACTTAGTGGTTTTTTATCAAGTGATCCTGGTGAACCAGACAAATATTTTTTGTTCGGACTTCAAAAGACCTTCGGAAGTGCTTCTGGGAAGTGCTTGTTGTACTATATCACATGTTCATACCCCATGAGGGAATTGTAATAAATGTTCTAGCATGATAGTGTCTGTAAAAGACTCGGTCTCTTAGACTTTATTTGTCAATCTGATCTGCTCGGGGTGTTTTTTCCCTTGGTTATTATTGGTTGTTGAATAAATGACTGATAATTTCTGAGTTTTTCACTCAATACCTCCAAAGTTGGGGTGGTCGTCTTGGCATTTAGGCCTATTGAGGTTATTTGAGTCTATGTGTCAATGTATAAACATGTTAGGCATCATGGTCGAGTCATATGAACATGTCTAAGTCCCCCCAGGTTTTTAATTTTTTTAAATTTTTTAAATTTTAATTTTTCCACAAAAACTTAGGCTATTTTTTAATAGTCTAATTGGAAAATTTGGTTTTGTAATAAAAGTGGGCCAAATAATTGGTTTTAGTCATGGGGGTGCTCATTTTCAAGCTAAGAGCACCATGTAAACCCATAGACCCACTTTTTCTTAGTTTTGAGTGATTCTCCATCACTCAGGTCAGAAAGCCCCAAAAAATCAATTATTGATTATTTCAATTAATAAATTGATGAATAATGGAGCAAATCCAAAATCCTAGATCAGTGGATTCTCAACCAATTTGATTGAAATTAGTCTCATCGACACCAGATTGACTAGATCTGACAAATCCTTGACTGAAGGAGGTGGTCAATGTATATCCAGAGTTGAACTTCAGCCTCCTTTATGGGGAATTGTGCCCTCTCTCTCTCCTCCACACACGTGGGCTCTTTTGGGAGCTCTGTGGTTGATGATTCGCTCAGCAGGTCGATGTGTCAGCTCAATCATCCCCCCGATTGACATTCAGATTTAGTAGAAGCTCAGTTCAGCTTTAGATCAAGAATTAATGGACTCTCTTTCAGCGGCAGTGGTCTATCTCCTTGGGATTTGCACCCCCTTTAGGCCGGGGTTTCAATTTTGTGTATAAATAAAGCATGGTTGCCTCCTTTCTGAGTTAGCTAGAGTTGGATTGAGGAGCTATTGCTGTTGTCATACTGTGTAATATCTTTTGCTATTGGAATAAATTGAAGCTTTGGAGGCCAAATTGGTGTAATGCTTTTATATGTGTGGATTTAACATTGTCTTGCAGCTTTTTATCATTGGCTTTCTCTCAATTTCTGCATCTAAATCCTGTCTAGCTTAATGATTCAATTGAATCAATAGGAGTATAGCGGGGAAAGTAAGATTACTTGCTTTTGAATATCTCATAGTATATATGTTGGGGCGCACACCCTAACAGTCCTTAAGGTGGGTAACTCCGCGGAGTTATGGGAGTTTGTAAGCGGAATTACGACTCAAAATAGTCTTAGGGGTATTGGGGTTGAGTAAAAACCTCCTTTTGTAATAAACCCATGGTTTAAGTCCAGGGTTTAGGGTTCGGGGTGCCCATGGTTTAAGCCCATGATTTTGTAATAAGTGCACTATAAATAAGCACTCTTGTAAAGAAGTCAGTTTAGGCTTTTGATGTAAGATGAATTAATGCGAAGCTAAGGCTATGTTGTAAGAGAAGGTTAAGTCCCAGCTGTGTGCGTGGATGACCTCTGCAGCTGTGTGCACAGAGGGTTTTGGGTGATAAAGAAAATCTGCAGCTGTGTGCGTGGCTTTTAGGACTTGAAGGGATCTGCAGCTAAGTGCGCAGATCAGAACTGTTGTTCTCATAAAGAGTTGAATAAAACACAGTTCTGTGGACGTAGCTCCTACACTGGGGGTGAACCACGTTATATCGTGTGTTGTGGTTTTTTTTGTTGTGTTGTTGTTATGTTCTTTATGCATTGATAAATATATATCTGATAAGTAAGATCACTGCTAAATATTAACTTCGCTGGAATTCCTAGTAAAGGGTTAAGCAAGGCACTGTTTGTTTATCTAACCGCGAAGCTAAATAAGTAACTATTAAAGTTTTGCATTGTATGATTATAAGTGTTGAAAACTAAAGGTACAGTAATATCCCTCTTCTGCTTGTAGAAACCTAATTCTGCGGCACCCCATAGCTGTTTCGGGTGAGACTGCAACCTGTTCGCAGGTTGGTGCCGAAAGGGCCAACACTGTGGGTATTTTGTTGGTGCGAAGTTAATGGTATAAAGCCCGGGTCTGCCCTATAGCCCAACAAATTGGTTCCGTTTCCGGTTGAACTCAGTATCTGCTCAAGAGGGGTTTACATTGTACTTCGAGGGCTATGTTCTAGAGACCCTCTGTGAAGGAAATCGGTGATTGGATGGATGAGACTTATCTAAAATTCATTGAGCAAGAGAACAAAGATCCGCGTCGTAGTGCAAACAACTTTTTACAAAGGTATGTTTTTTGTGATGTTTATGAAATTTTCTTTGGTAGTATCCACATAGAGTTGCACCAGTGGTTATCCAGGTTAACAGAGAGAAGGACGAACTTCCAAGAACATCAATTTCCCGATTGGACCCTGTTGCCGCCTTTTCACACACCTGGATCACGTGGCAAAAATCTTCAAGCCACTCGGTGTGTCCTTGGGGGCAAGTCTCGAGTCAAGGCTGTCACCTTGT
>LPNX010772896.1:62533-105274 GCA_001517045.1 Pseudotsuga menziesii | reverse complement strand
AGCTCAAACTATACATATGTGTACAAAGAGGAAAATAAATGAAGAATTTATTACAATTAACCATATACATACATCACTCAAAAACCCACTGAAGACAACAATTGACGAAAGACCATAGCATGGACGACCACACGATGTGCACTCGTGAGGCTCAAAAGTGGGTTGGGAATGTGCTGATGGTGATGCACTAGTAGATGGTGCTGCAGTAGATGGTGCTGCACCAGTGGGTGGTACTGCACTAGATGATGGTCCTGCACCATGAGGACCTGGTGTATGTACCACACCAGGGACAGATGTCCCATCCTCACCCATATGCTGAACCATAGTGCTATGGCGAACAACGGCCCGTGCCAAACTCAAAAATGCATCACGTGTCTGTGGAATCACATGATGTAGAGGTGGGACATCTGGCCCAGGCAACTTCCTGTGAGGTGCAGGGATAGGGCGATCAACGTCTTGAAGCCTGGCATTGGGTCGGTTTTGGGGCATCCCCCCACCGATCCCCTGAAATTGCAACATATCAAAATAGTTTACGTGTTTTCCCAAAATGAACTCTGCATACATTTTCCGAAGGAAGTACAACGGGATTTCCCTGTTGTTGTGCGGTGGCCTATCAAAAACCATATACCATCTGTCCATCTAGTTATCAACAAATGGTTGATATGTGCACCACTCAATAGAGATATGTGGCTTGTTTGTATTTGGGATTTGCCCCGTGCGAGGGTCCCTAAACAATGAAAATATACGCTCCTTCGTGATTTTCAACTTTTTTACTGCATTGTAGTTAATCCCATCAGCATACTCACGTCTCTTTCTTTCTCTATATGAAGCCATATTATATAGTACGTTGTTTGACATTGTGATGGTCTCAACAATTGCATCCAAAGTGGATGCAAGTGAACGTCGGATTCTGTCACCACCACTAAAAGCACTACTCAAGGCTCTCAACTGGGCAAGCTCTCTCAATATTTCCGCATTCGGGTCCATAGCCGCAACTGCAATAAAAAAATCAATAAGAAAATAATTAGAAACGTATACATGGTATATAATGACATCTCTTCAAAATTCAAAATGTAAATGCATCTAAATCCAATTATTTTCAGAACATCCAACCATCACATAGACCTATATAGTAGTAAATAAAATGTCACCACATAACTAATTCAAAAGCATAAGCTAGCTAACAAAAATTTGCGAAACCCCATCAAAATAAACTGTGTTTAACATGCCTTTGCAATAAGTGGGTTGCTACCAACAAGTATATATGGTGAATACACATCTAGTAAAGGTTGTTTTAAATATCTATGGTTGATGACATAGTAGTTCTCCTAGTTGGCACCAAAATCAGTAATATCAAAGGAAATGTTGGCATTTGAATGGAGTACAAAAATAGGGTTGATTCTAGTTGCATGCCTCATAGGGTTATAAGTTATGTAATTGAGAGAACCTAGAATGGATAGAGACTAGATATCAATGAGATAATGACTCCTCAAAAATTACTAACGATGGAACATAGGGTGGATAAAATATCCATGTTATGTGGTTGTCCATTTCTAATGAGGTTGAGATTAACAAGGGAAACCTAGAAGGTGAAAACAACTAGAATATTATTGAAACTCTTGAAATCCCATGTCAAATGCACGTACTCTAACCTGAACCTAGTATTGATTTGCCATAGTATCCCCAAACATGATCTCTTATCATTTTGATTCCAAAGTGACCCCATCACCCTAATGGAGGCTTTAATGATTCCAACCCTTATTGAATATGAGAGTTTGCAAACATTGATCAATTGATAATTAAAGAGAAGATATATATTCCCATATACACTACATTATTCCCATCCTTAAAGAGGACATTCCAAAGATGAACCATAAACTAATATTCACAAAATGCAAAACGATTATAAAAAACAACACTCCATGTGAGTATGAAATAAATATTAAACAAAGACACACATCACTTGACACAACATATATAAGAGGAATCATAAAACATGGTTGATGGCCATTAATCAGATCCACAATATAACTCTCACACACACACACATATATATATATGACAAATCAGACCAGATCAATACAATTCTGCCAAAACAATTCTTTGGGTAGCCTGAAATTTCCGATTTGACTCCGGTTCAATTGCCAAATCATTATCTTTCGACATTCATATATATTATTGTTTCATTATATATAATCATTATTGCTTGGTTATATATTTGTATCCAACAAATAAATGAAAATCAATATGACATTTGATATATGACACATCGTACGAAATAAATAACCCACCAACGAAAATATTAAAAATAGATAAAAAATCGACCAACATAGAGATGTATATGGCCTGAGAGAAAGAGCCAAATGCTAAATCCTCATCATTAAAGAGGACATATTAGCTTGTTCCATAGCTCATAGATTCTCTCATAGCCCAATACTCATGGAATTAATTTTATGTAAAGCCTTTCATCTCATTAGCTAATGGATGCCCTCAAAAACTTATATGAATATAATTGATATTTGTTTAAAGGAAAAATGGAGTTTATATAATATGTTTGAAAGCATGATACTATTATATATATTAGAAAACCAAACACAGAAAGAAACCTTGAACTAAAATACATAACTATAAGAGGGAAAATGGTAATTTTGTTATAAAATGAAGAGAGGGTATAGGAATCAACCAATGGTGGGCGTGAAATCTCCTCCCTTCCACTTGAATCAACTCCAAACGCTCCAATGCCTGTCGAAATCTCGCTCCAAACGCTCCAAACGCTGCGATGCCCGTCGAAATCGCGTTTCTGATAATGAAAATGGGCTCGGGACTCTGTATTTTTTTTTATTTATAATTTTCATATCGCGTGCATGTTTTAGAACTACAAAACGCATGCGCGTTTTGTAGTTATATAACGCGTACGCGTTTTGTAGTTCTATAACGCGTGCGCGATGTGTTTTCCTATCCTACATGTTTTATGACATGTCAGGCTGGGGTTGAACCATACCAAGTGCTATGTCAGGCTCGGGTTGATGTATTTTTTGGTAGCATGATGTTGTTTTTGAAAACTAGGATTGCATCTTAAAGGTCCATCATCTTCTTTCATTGACCCCAGTATCTTTTTCAAACTTCAATGTCTATTCTTGCCTGGTTTGTGGAATTTAGTACTATCAACGAAGAGGTCGGAATTCTCATGCGGTACACTCATAGTCTTGAGCCTAAGGTTTTCAAGGGAGCAGGTTGAGCAGTTTGATACAATTAAGCAATGGTTTAGGGGCTTGATGGTTCAGATTATTTATATGGAATGGTTGGTCTCAACAACATCAAGGAGACTGACTTTGTCATCGTTACCATTCAGCCACTAATGAGGGTTACTCTTTTAAGAAACTTTTTCCTTATCCCTAAGGAAATGATCAGAACTTTAAATCTCCTCTTCATGTTCATTGATTTGGAGATTTGACAAGAAAAATATGGCATTCTCGAAATTTCAAGGGGCAGGTGAGTCCCCATGAGCTCCTACATGCAGTTATGCTGTTATGAATAATAATCTCATAATCTAATTAGTTAATTTATGGTCACTTCTATAATAGTCAAATATGTAACATATATACTATTGTACACTAATAGATAATCAGTTCAACCATTCTTGGTTTTTACTTATCTGTTTCTCCTTTCTCCATTTTATTAATATGGTATTATGATGCAATATGGTATTATGATGCAAGAAGAGTATAAAAAAAGAAAAACTATGAAGCCAAGAGAATAGTTGCTGAGCCATTCCATTTTATTAACATGGTATCAAAGCCTTAGGTTACAAGAAGAGGATGAAGAACGAAGAACGATGAGGCCAAGAGAATAGTTGCTGAGCCAGTAAAAAGAAAAGGAGAGCTTATGTACTTAAAGAGAATGGAGAAGATATATATTAACTAAGAATTCCAGATCGTTGTTATGTTGAAGATGATGAAATCGTAGAGAATCACTCAAAAGCTGAAGGACGGCACATCCCAATAATTTCAAAAAAATTTCAGAGCCAGCCAAAGTATGCAGAGAGCAAGTTGTCCATAATGCGGTAAGTTCATACCCTGAGAAGTCAAATTTTTAAAGCAAAGAAGAAGTTTGTGCGTCAATAAAAACAGAATATTTACAAAAAGAAAGGCTAACGGGTTATTAAAAGAGTGGCATTTTTGATATATTTCAAAGAAATATTTTTTGAAAAATGGTATTTTCATATTTTGGTGAAAGAAAATATAGTATCCTTTAGCATGAAAAATTTAAAGAGAAACGTTGAAAGCATCATAAGGAAGCTAGCATAATAGAAATAGACCGAATTCGCTGAGTGAAGAAGACAGTTCGCGTGTGGAAGAAAAAGTAGTATGAAAGAATTCTCTTTTGCAAATTTAAGAAGAAAATGGCCATTGATTGGTTGAAGCGGTCAATCCCTTGAGAACGGAGCTACACCAACTGCAAGTTTGTGTTCATAAAAGAGGATCGTTGTTCGTATGAAAGATGAGAACGCTGTAGTATCTCAGAGCATTATTTACAGGAGTAAGCTATTTATTCGACCATTTGCACTGGGTCCTATTGACGCCCTGGATAGTAGATAGCTTGCTCTATTACTTTCTCACCCAGACTTAGTCGATTTGATTTAATTTATCCAATTTGATTCTTGGTCATTTAGTCTTATTGTTAATTAGTGAGACTGTATTTTGTATTTTGTGTTTCTGCATAGTTTCTATTCTGAATTGTTAATCAGCATACACAGTTCTATTTATTAATTTATTCATTTACAATGACTTCATTGACTCCATTGTGTTGAAATTATTTGGACTTATTATTCTCATTAAAATCTGCATATTTTCTATTCTTAATTGTTTATCAGTATACAGGGTTTTTTGCAATCATTTACTGAGATTCCAATAAAATGAAAAATATTAAGAGGGAGTCAATTTTCCAATCTATTTAATAGAGCTGTCCAAATAATCTCATACAAAGTTAGAAGTTTTCATAAATCAAATTAAATAAGTCTAGATGAAAAAGTAAAGGAGTAAGCTATACATTAAAGAGCATCCATAGGTCCCTATACAAATGTTCTGGCAGATAGCTTACTCCGTGTGCGATTCATAATACATCCATGGCTTAATCCATGATAGGTCATTTTCTGGCATCCTCATTCAAAACTCGGGTTCTGACATCTTTCACTGCGTCCATTAAATTGCCTCTGCTGTTTCATTCATTTTAAGGATCGCTGGGTTGGAAGTCGTGCGTCATTATAAGGATGAATGTGATGATTGTATCATTTGCCGTTTAGTTCAATTTCAAATTAAAAAATTTGAACCTGGCCTTTTCCCTCCGACCCTTTTTCAATTTTTTTAGTTGGTTATGTTGTGGTTTCCATCTAGTCTTGGAACGCATTTGAGAGAAAGTCGAGGTACCAAATATATCATGGCTCCGTTGGATAAATTGTCCATACTCTTCCCTGCCTTCCTGGATAGAGCTGCAGAATGTGAAGTTTCTGTGAGTGTCGGGGAGCGAGTTAAAGACATTGTGGGAAAGGGAAAACAAGTTGCAGGTAATTAAAAATTCGTTTTGTTAGCTTGGTTTATTTAGTCCATATTAATATATTATCACAATGTTTCGATCCAATTGAACAGTTTTTCTAGATTAGATTCTTGATCCATATATAAATAGATTTTCGGTTGATTCGTCTGCAGGAACCTTAGCAACTGCAGGCATTTTTGGATCCAATTGAACAGTTTTTCTAGATTAGATTCTTGATCCATATATAAATAGATTTTCGGTTGATTCGTCTGCAGGAACCTTAGCAACTGCAGGCATTTTTGGATCCAATTGAACAGTTTTTCTAGATTAGATTCTTGATCCATATATAAATAGATTTTCGGTTGATTCGTCTGCAGGAACCTTAGCAACTGCAGGCATTTTTGGAGGTGTTGAACAAACCGCAATGGGAAAAGCTTCGAATCCCAAATGTTAATCGCTGATGTGAGTTAGTAGAGCTACCAAGCATGGAAAAATTGGTATCTCTAGAGGAGATTTACGCATATGGATGTGTGAAGCTGAAGGGCATAGGCGGCTCGGTGCAGTGGGAAAGGCTTCGAATTCTGGCTGTTAGTTGGTGCTCTGAGTTATAAGCGCCGCTGAGTATGGAAACGTAGGAATCTTTGGAGGAGTTTTACGCAAAGGAATGTGTGAAGTTGAAGAACCTTCATGGGTTGCGATGGGAAAAGCTTCGAATGTTAAATGTTGCTGAGTGCTCTGAGTTAGAAGCGCTACCAAGTATGGAAAAATTGGTTGAGTGCTCTGAGTTAGAAGCGCTACCAAGTATGGAAAAATTGGTATATTTGGAGGAGTTTTACGCATATGGATGTGTGACGTTGAAGAGCATACGGAGGTTGGAGCATTGCGCCAAGCTTCAAGTTCTATATGTTAACAAGTGTGGTGAGCTAAAAGCACTGCCAAGTATGGAAAATTTTGTATGTCTAGAGGAGTTTCATGCATATGGATGCATGAATATTAAGAGCATACCGGGGTTGCTACAGGGGGCAAAGCTTCGAATTCTGTCAGTTAGTAGGTGCTCTGAGTTGCAATCGCTGCCAAGTATGGAAACTGGTATCTTTGGAAGAGTTTTACGCAACTGGATGTGTGAAGTTGAAGAGTATACGATGCGTTGGTGCAATGCACAAATCTTCTAATCCTAAACGTTAAAGGCGGTTATGAATTTGGAAGCGCTGCCAAGCATGGAAACGTTGGTATCTTTGGAAGAATTTTACACATTTGGATGTGTGAAGCTCAAGAGCATTGGGGGATTATTGGTGCTATTGGCAAAGCTTCGAATTCTAAAATGTCTATGGGTGCTAAGTTAAAAGCGCTGCAAGGTATGAAAAATTTGGTATCTTTGGAAGAGTTGTACACATATGGATGTGTCAAGCTGAAGAGCATTTCGGAATTGGAGCATTGTACAAAGCTTCGAGTCCTATTTGTTAATAGGTTGTGTAAGCTAGAAGCCCTGCCAAGCATGGAAACGTTGGTATTTTGGAGGAATTCTACGCAAAGGAATGTGTGAAAAGCTCAAGAGCCTACGAGGGTTGGCTCAATGGTCAAAGCTTCGAATCCTAAAAGTTAATGGTTTAATGGTTTCTCTGAGTCAGAAGCACTGCCAAGAATCGAGGAATTGATCTTTGGAGGAGTTTTACTCATTTGAATGTGTGAAGATGAAGAGCATAAGGGGGCTGGTACAATGGCAAAAGCTTCGAATTCGACATGTTTATGGGTGCTGTGAGTTAGAAGTGTTGCCTAGTATGAAAAATTCGGTATATTTGGAGGAGTTTTACCCATCTGGATGTGTGAAGCTGAAGAGTATACCGGAGTTGGAGAATTGTACAAAGATTCAAATCCTATATGTTAATAGGTGCTATGAGCTCGAAGCACTGCCAAGCATGGAAACGTTGGTATGTTTGAAGATGTTTTAGCCAAAGGAATGTGTGAAGCTGAAGAGCAGATGCGGGTTGGCGCATTGTACAAAGCTTAGACGGTTGAGCGTTTTTGAATGCTCTATGGTATAACAGCTGGAAGGTGTTGAATCTTGTCACTTGGAGGAGTTTGACTTCTCTGAATGTCCCAAATTCCAGGCTGCAAGGCGTGGATTTATCCAGATCATGCAAATGTGACTCAAATTTGGTCTCAATAAAAAGTACAGATAAAAATCAAGGCGTGGATTTATTCCCTATGTAATGCAATAATTAGTAAAATTTATGTTTACTTATTCACCTCCATTATATGTCCCAACTTGTATATTTGATGTACATATTGTTTCTCTAAAAGGGCCTTGTTGGCCAGGAACTTGTCAAACAATTCACTCTCAAGTTTTAAGAAGCAGACCCAAGTGCATATCGTGAATTCATTAATGAAACTTAAGAAATACTTGAAGCCATAGAAAGAACCTTAAGGAACAAAACCACATAAATCATTGTGAACAAGTTGAAATGGGAGTGAGGCATGCCAAGAGGCATGTTTTTGAAAACTACCCTTATGATATTTGTCAAGAACACACCTGGGACAAACACCATCTTTGCAAGAGATGAGAGGAAGAAAAATCACCATTTTCTAATTATATAGTTTCTACAATGAGTGATAGTTTATATAACCAAATCACCCATGTCAAAGTTTGCTCAAGTCATTACTATGAGAAATAAAAACCGAGAGAAAAGGTGATAACCCAAAGTTGTTGAATCTATGGAACCTAGTAATATCATCAACAATTCAAGTATCTAAGAGATTGTTAGGATATTTGAAATATTTGATTACAAATTCTTGAGGTGTAAACTCTACAATCTTTCCAAGTCACCATAATACATGATTTGATAGACTGAGAACAAATTGTAAAGAAATCCTTGGAGAACATAATATATCATTGAGTTGACCATCATCTAGTTGAACTATTCAAGGTCCTACAACATTAAGATATCTATCAGCATGTGTTGCATTCATTTAGAGCTAAAAAATGGAATTATCCTTATCCATATGATAATATGCTCTAGAATCAATGGGCCACTCATTAGAAGAAGAGGAAGAAGATGCATTAAAAGAAAACCGCAAAGAACAAATTGCATGTCCATGATTTGAAGAGTCAAGAGATGAATCAAGGTTGATGTTGTGGTTCTTCATTGCTACTTCTAGTGCTTAGATCTTCTTCAAACAATTAGATTCCACATGACCAAATTTCACACAAAAGTTAAAATGGAGCTCAGTCTTCTTATCTTTGGATTTGGTCTCCTTATCAGCATTGGAAGGATGAGTTAGTTCAAAGGGTTTGGTGCCCTTGTTTTGGTTATTGTTGTGAGGACATTTCTTACTAGTATTCTTGGTTTTATTCTTCTTTCCGCATTCACTAGATGTATTGATTATACTAATTATTCCAATATTTACGAGCTTACCTTTCTCTCTAATCAAGGCATCACAAAGGATCAATAGAGGATTCTGTTGCAGGACTACCATATCCCTTTTGGTGTAAACAAGGAATTGTTTGTTAGGTCATCCTATATAACTAGGGAGGATCATCATGATGATATAGTGTTGAAGGACTCCATTCTATCAACGAAAGTTGTGAATCCGATTGGTGTAGAGTCTCATGTATATGTTCATGACATGTTTGAGGATTTTGATTTGTCCTTAATTCAATTTGATAAATTGGAAACTATATGCAAGAAAAACCCCAAGGAAATTCCCTCTTCATATGGTTCCAGAAAGGAACCTTTACTTCACTCTCCTTTTTAACCCAATTTAGACTCTTTAATGTCTATAAACCCAATTATAGGTCTCATGTCTCAAATTTGAGGGCTCAAGCTTGTGGATGCATTTCTTGAGGCGACAAAATGTTATGTACTAGATTTCCCTAGAGAATATGAACTTCTCTCTCATTCAAAGAGACCCGGAAGGGTTCGATAACTAGTCAGTCTTGTTTTGGTCGAGGTGCATGTGGTTTTGCAATGCTAGTATTAAAAAAATATCTACATGAAAGTGGAGCATTATTACAATATAAAGGAGTCCTAGAGGGAGCTTATGGTGATCCAATGTTTGTGGAGTTTTTTTTCCTAATCCAAAGCTCAGTGAATTCAAATAAATTCTATTGTTAAGGATTTCCCAAAAGAATGGGGTTAAATCACTAACATATTGGGATACCTAAGTGGTACATCTAAGGCTTGATTACAACCAATCTAAACTCCTGGTTATAGTAAAATATCAAGAAAATCTACTTCAAGAGTTAAAATGGAAGAAATAGTATGTACCTTGTTTATGAAGGTTGGTCATAGCTTTCTTTGCTCCTCATATTTTCTTCAAAGCTTCAACCCAAGGGCATGCAAACCATGCGCATTATTGGTGGAACCATGAGCATTGTTGTTGGAAACATATGCCCTAGTTATGTAACTGTGAGCATTATTGGTGGTTGAATCTCAAACAAAGTTAATGGTACCATGAGCATTGTTGGTGGAACCATGAGGTCTATTTATGGAACCGTGAGCATTGTTGGTGGAACCATTAGTAATGGTCCCGATGCGGTGGAACCATACATGTAACCTTGAACAAAATTCATGGAAAAATGAGCCACTACATTATTTGAACCCGAAATCCAATGACAAAATCCGACGTCATCCGACATTTCGCATGGATGTGTCAGACAACAATCAATATACAGAATGCTGAAAACAAAATATTTATATCTCCGTCGATTATCTGACACTTTGGAGTCAGAATTCTGACGCTTGCAGTGGCAGTTATCCGACACTTCCGTGCGGGATAGGCGTCGGATTTTTGACTCTTGTAGTGGCGGTTATTCGACACCTCCATGTCGAATATTCGACGTCTGTGAACCAAAACCAAGTTGGATATCCGACTCATAAGCGTCGGATATCTGACGGTAAGTATATATTTTTTTATAAAAAAAAATTAAGGTTTACATGATTTTAAATTTTATGGTCCCATACTTTCAACAGTAACTATGTTCAAGGCGTCAAATATCCGACGCATGTCCATTATAAATATAAATTGTTTTAAACATTTTGACATGTTTGTTGTAGAAGCGACGGGCAATTGCGAAAATGATTTGTTCCTCGACGGACGTTTTTAGGAATAGTTTTATTCTTCAACGGGTAGTTGTGGGAATTTTTTTTTCATCGATAGACAGTTTGCTGGGAATTTTTTATTCTTCGACTTCTCTCCGTTTGACAAAACCTTGATGCACGGAACTTAATTTTTTAAGACAACTGGTTATATTCGTTAACGAAGTTTATGACAAAATGTCAAATAGATTAAATATTCCAGATCCAAACGAAGACAACCGACAATTGCTTGCTAGACTATGGGATGCAGCGAAACAAAGGGGTGATGGAAAATGTTATTGTCCGTGTACTCAATGCAGGGGATTTAAGAGGAGAAGAATATTTATCTCAACAGCCACAAAACATTGTAGGGAACATGGACACGCTGAGGGGGGGAACGGATATCGTCCATTTGTAGGTTTAGCATTATAAACATTATTATATTCGTTTTTTTTTGTTATTGTATGTATTTTTTTCATATATTAATGTATATATATTGATGTTTCCATGTATTTATTTTAAAGGAAAGACACCATATAGCATGTCTTCCAGAGGAAGTGCTTTCAGAACAAGTTCAGGATCAGGATCATGGAGCGTGTATGTTTAATGGAGAACAAGTGAATGATCATATTGAACAAGATGATCATGCCGATGATGTAATTGAAGATGATGGTACAAATACATTGATCCATGATTCATTTAACGTTAGAATATATGACGATGATGTTGATAATGAAAATGATGATGAATTTGATGATGTTCACGATATACCTCTTCTCGATAAGGCATATGAACCCCTTTATGAAGGCTCCAAAACAAATCTTCTCTCTACTATATTGTTGATAATGAACTTGAAGGTTATGAATGGTCTTTCAAACATTGCAATCACACGTATGCTAAGGTATCTAAAATAATCCATCACATATATAGGATTGTGATAAAGTTTATTTGCATTCCTCTAATAATTGTATTGTTAACTCATTATTGATCATCGTACGGATGAAGCGTGTTTCGTTAATATTATTTATTTATTACATTAACAATTTTTTTTTTGGGTAGCTTGATAGCTGATTTTTTGTTACCACCATCAAATATCTTACCTCACACATTTTGAGATTTATCTTCCATCATGAAAGAGATTGGAATGCATTATGAAGCAATTCATGCATGCCCCGATGACCATGCTATATATTATAATCAGCATGAATTTGCAACAGAATGTCCGGAATGTCATGTAAGTAGATATCGTACAGATAATGTAACAAAAAAATGCCTCAGAAGGTTCTTCGTTATATTCCCATCATTCCACGTTTGCAACGACTATTCAGGTGCAAAAACATAGCGCACTTTATGGATTACCATGCCAGGAACAGAATTCAAGATGATGTTATCCAAATGCCTGCAGATGGTACTGCTTTTAGAGATATTGAGGAAAAGTGGCCTCACTTTAAAGAAGAACCACGTAATATTAGGATTTCTTTGGTAGCAGATGGTGTTAATCCATTTGCACAGATGAAATCCATTTACACGGTGTGGCCTATTTTTGTTATCAACAATAACATTCCTCCATGGTTGTCAATAAAGAGGGAGCACATAATGTTGTCGATGATTATTCCAGGTTTTATTGACGAAAACTATTTTATTTATCATGTAGTTGTGGCATCTCATTTGTCGTAATATGTATCTTAATTTCATATATATATATATCTATTATTTTACTCTTTTGCATGGTTTATATATCTTAATGGTTCTCATAATGATATATTTTATATGTTCTTCAAATTATGAATCAGGTAAGTTCCAAGTCAAAGATATGAATGTATACATCGAACCTCTTATAGATGAGCTACTGAAGTTATGGAATGGCATAACTATGTATGACGTATCTAGACCAATATGACAAAGGAAATTTCAATTCCATGCAATGGTTGTATGGACAATACATGATGCCCCTCGGTTAACTTCATTTTGTGGTTTGTAATTTTAAGTTCCACTTTAATTGCATTTAATGATATGGAGTAGTTAGAATATTTTATAAATGATTATATTTGACATAGATATCCATATGTAAATATTGTAGGTCTTCAAACAAAGGGTAAATTTGCATGTCCAGTTTGTGGTCCTAAGATAAAATCTCGACGTTCAAAAAGCTTAAGAAAGGAGGTGTTTGATGAGTATAGGCATTTCCTCTCTAATAATCACATGTATAGAACAACTGAAAGAAATATTTTCAATGGGAAGTAGGATATTGCATTAAAACCATGGAGAATGACACCTCACCTTTGGAAGATGCAATACAATAGAAATCGTCATCATGGTACGTATGGATCATCGTATATGAATTTTTATGTATTTTAATTTTTATTGTGAGTTGTTTGTTATGGTGGCCATATTTGATTTATGATGTAATTTATTAATTATAAAATAATATTCATGATGTCCATCATGATCATGAAGGCATTAATGGTCTTCCACGAGGAATGAAAAGTTATCCTATTCAATTCCGCAGGTTGCCCTACTATGAGTACCTACAAATTGCTCATTTGTTTAATACAATGCATATTGGAAAGAATGTTACTGAAACCTTATGGTGACTACTAGAGCTACGGAGGGAGAAAGATAAAGTTGTGAAAGTGTGCAAAGACATTCAAGAAAGCAACCATGCAATGAAAGACGTCATCCAATTTCATACCAACGGAGAACAAGTTAATATAAACTCAATTCCATGGATGTTTACGGAGCAACAAAGCAATGTTGTCACAGAAGTAATGCGGAAAATTAAATTTCCCACTGGTTTTTGTGCAAACTTGAAGAATATCATAACTAGAAAAGGTGATTTTGTGGGGGTCAAAACACATGATTGGCATGTCTTCATCAAGGTAATTATTATTGTTATGTCCATATAATTTTTTCTTGTTTGTATACTCTTTTTTTAATAAATGGCATGGTTTGTATATTGATACAGTATGTTCTACCTCTCTCTCTCCCGGACAACTTCGACAACAATGTCAAACAAGTTATATATAATCTTGGTAAATACATGAGGTAACTAGCGATTACTTGCATGTGCTTAGTGTTTCTCCGTATAATAATTTATATTTGTTTTTATTGTGCACTATTTCAGAATACATTGTAATTTAATGTTTATTTTTGTTAAATATTGTTATTGGTTTGCATCACTTGTAGATGGTTGACATCTAAAGAAATCCATAAAGAAGATATAAAGTATTGGAGGAGAGAAATTCCTCGTCTCATGTGTGAAATGCAGAAGCATCTACCATCGGCATTTTTCAATGCACAGGAACACTACCTCATACACCAAGTTGAGGAGATTGAGTTGTGTGGACCTATGCACTCAAGGTCCATGTGGATGGTTGAGAGGCACTTGAAATTTATGAAGGGTTTGGTGAGACAACTAGCACATCTGGAGGGTTCTATGATGGAAGGATATACGATATACCAAAACATGTTGTATGTTAGTGAATATCTTCCTATTTTAGCGTCAAATCTCAATTTACGTCGCATTTGTGATCCGGACTCCAATAAAAAATTTGAAGGGGAGCAACTGAAGGGTAAAGGTATGTTGAGGAAGCTGAAAGGTAATTATTAGCTATTGGATTTTTATTATATCCTTCATATTCTAATTGTATTTTCTAGTCATAATTGCTTCAATTAAGAGCATATACGTCTTTGTTCAGGATATTTACACCTTTCTTTGATTTAAATGGTTATTGTCATTAAACAATTGGTCGGGAATGGGATGCAATTCATTTATACATCGCAAACAATCTTGACTGGATGAAGGTATGGATTGAACGATGCGCACAATCGGGTCATGGAATATCATGGGAAGGTGTGGCTTCATTGGTAAAAGAAGCACAACGCAATGGAGATAACAATATAACAGAAAGGGAAATCGATTTGGCATATGGTGTAAAAGATAAAATGGCAAGTATATAATTAATCAAATATCCCTCTAAATATTTTATTTTGTTTGATACTTTTCGACGTACATGTTCTTTTTTCCATGTATTGTTGCATAAGGACTGATTGGTTGTGTAATTTTTTCGTGTATTGCTTATTGCAGGTAAAACACCATAAGGCTATGGTCTGCAATGGAGGTAGATATCGGATCAAAAAATTGGATGAAACAAAGAAAACATCAGATTCTGGGGTTTCGGCTGTCTTTGAGGTTACCAATGTTTCATCTAGAACTGACAGACATCCAGAAGTCTCAAAAAATTGATACTATGGGTATTTGGAAGATATTATACAGTGTGAATTTAAATCCTTTAACGTAGTTCTATTCGTTGTCAAATGGTACAGGTTACGATTGAATCAACGTGATCCCGATAGAACTATTATTGAACATGATAATGGATTTACCATGGTAAACACAAGGTTGTTTGAGCCAGGAACAGAGCCCTATGTTCTTCCAAGTCAATGTGAACAATTATTTTACTCAGAGGTTCCAATTAAAGCGGGCTGGTCGTTTGTTGTGAGACACGATCCAAGGGGAAGGCTGGTAAAGTATAACCTAGATGATGGTAATGAAGAGGGTTCTCTGGAAGAAGAATACGATGACGAAGATCATGATCGCCTTGAGTTAGCTGATGATGATGATCCAACAGAATATGTCCAAGGAATAGTTGAATCAGATGATGTAGCAGACAATGTCGTTGAAGATTATTCCGATGATGACACGTTGAGCGTAACTGATGATGATGACGATGATGATATGGCCAATCCTTACAATGTTGACATAGATGATGATACAAATGGTGCATCATCATCGTCATCATCATCATCGTCTTCCTCATGATGATGATACTCATCATCAACATCATCATCATCGTCATCCTCATGATGATGATAATCATCATCATCATCATCATCCTCATGATGATGATAATCATCATCATCATCATTGAGATCATCATCATCATCATAATCATGATCATCATCAGAATCATAATCATCGTCTTCATCAGCATCATAATCATCGTCGTCATCATCATCATCATTGTCATCGTCAACATCATCATTGTCATCGTCTTCATCATCATCATAATCATCATCATCATCATCATCATCATCATTGTCATCGTCGACATCATCATTGTCATCGTCGGCATCAACATCGTAATCATCACCATCATCAACTTCATCACCATCATCGTCATCATCATCATCATCATCACCACCATCATCACCATCATGGTCACCATCATCATCACCATCATCACCTTCATCAACATCATAATCATCACCATCATCATCAACATCATCACCATCATCATCAGCATCATCATCATCACCACCATCATCATCTTCATCATCATTGTCATCATCATCATCGTTGTCACGATCAACATCATCATCATCTTCATCATCATCGTCATCGTCATCATCGTCATCCTCATGATGATGATGATGATTCATCCTCATGATGATGATGATCATCATCATCAAAAGAATCATGATCATCATCATAATCATCATCGTCGTCATAATCATAATCATCATCTTCATTAGCATCATAATCATCATCATCATCATCATTGCCATCGTCTTCATCAGCATCATAATCATCACCATCATCATCATCATTGTCATCGTCGACATCATCATCGTCATCAAGATCATCATCATCATCGTCATCACAATCATTATCATCATCATCATCATCATTGTCATCGTCGTCATCAACATCATCATCATCGTCAACAACATCATCAACATCATCATCATCATCAACAACATCGTCATCATTGTCATCATCGACATGAACATCATAATCATCATCATCATCATCATCATCATCACCATGCTCACATGCTCACATGCTCAACTTTTCAATCATCCTTCAAAGATATATTTTCATTTATCCAAGATAGGGATGTGTCATTATGTAGATGGTTCTTCCTTCATTAATGTGAAGGTTCTTTATTCAAGTTATGATACAATAAAAATATCCTAATACTATTATGGCAATTTATATAATATAAAATAACATATAATAAAAATAAAATACATATAATATAAAATAGTATATAATAAAAATAAAAAACATATAATATATAATAATATATAATAACAAATGACAAGTGTATTTGGACATTGCCGCGACTGGTTTTGGACAGTTCAGTTCAATTTGGAGGTTTTTGTGAATTTGGGAGTAGGTTCGCTGAAGCACAGGGTTCAAAATTGGAGCTCACGGTTGATAATTAGAGGTCAGGGTTGAGAATTGGAGCTCACCGTTGATAATTGTAGCTCACGCTTGAGAATTGGAGCTGACGATACAAATTTGGAGCACACGGTTCACATTTTGGAGTTCCAGTTTTGGATTTGGAGCTCATGGCTCAACGGGTAAGCATCATGACCTCTTTTTTTTGGGCATGTTGTGACAATGGTTTTTGGGCATCCCGTGACAAGGGTTTTTTGTGCACGCTGTGATGTTTTCTCCTTTGTGGGGCAAGCTTGAATGCAGACAGACCCTTCCTCATTTAGTGGGTTATTCAGGGATTCAATTTACAAACCTTCTTACCTTATAAATGAGAAACTCGTTGTTCGGGTCATGAACTTAGAATAGGGCTTCGCGCCTCACCCCCTCTCGTATCTGTGAGTCACTATTATAGTGATCATTCATTTTGTAGTGCATCTATAGATGTAACTACATAATTTCTCTAGTTTTGCATAGACAGGCTTGATCAAAGAAGTACTTCGAAGAGACTGATTATCCGGACCTATCGAACGGTTAAAATAGAACTAGGAAATTGGGGCCCATGACTGCAACTAGTAAAACCCCTCTTAAGGTAAGGAAGGTCAGACTATCTTATGGGAATAATAAGGGAATAAAGACTTCCACAATGAGGAGGTCTTACTTCACAAGGAGGGATTAATTCACCAGACCAGTTCATCCTCATATTCAACCGGTAAGGTCAGATACTATAGGGAATATAAGCCCTTAATCTTTTAGAAGGAAAGAGAAATAAGGGGTAGGGGTTGAATTTCATGTTTCCAGCTCAGGAAAGTCGTAAGGCAGGAAAGGAAAGTAATAAATAAAGTAATAAGGGGGTGCCAATCACCCGCTCCACCACAGGGTACCCGTTCTGGCGGTGCCAATAAAGAGCGAGTCTTAAGGAAGAGAGTGGTACCATATCTAGGGAACGACCTTGGATCAATAAAAAATATACCATAGGGAACATATCCTCTCAAAGCCAAGACCTTGAAAAGCACACTAGTTCGGGGCCCAAAGTCCTGTTAATATATCGTTAAACAAAAATTGTCCATGAGGACAGAGTTCAAGAACTCTGTCCACATGAACTATATCTCACAAAAGATATGATTTAGGAATAAGTCCTTAGTTTTCAAGTGTGAACTAATTATTTTCCAACTATGAATTAATTATTTGAGATCATATTAGACTCCTTAAGGATATAGAGCCATTGGACTGTCTTATAATGAGTAATGGGTTTTAAATTTAAGTTATGAAAAACAATAATGAATCCAATAGCAATTTATTATAAAAGTAAAAGTATAGTATTTGGTTAGGAGATTTTTATTACTGTATTCATAGTAATAAATTCTTTGTATTAAATCTATCAAAAGAAATATGTGGATGGTGTCTTTAATAGTTGGGAAGATTATTTACATTTAATTGTAATTTGTTTATAAGACTAATCATTATTCCATCGAGATGTTTCCTTTCAAGGTTGTGTATGTTAGCAATAGTTACAAAATAACATACATTAACTATTCCCCTAAATTTTAGAACTCAACCCTAAATTAAACCCCTTAGTTACTTCGAAAGAAAAATATTTACAAACACGATTCTCATACTGATTTGGTAAAAATCTATCCATATAAAAGTCAATCTTTGACCTATTAGCTGAGCTAGAGAAAAAATGGAAACTTCTGCAATGTCCCCTATTAAATTCTGGCCGTTAGTGCTACAAAACTGCGTTTCCAAAATTTTTGTAGCACTTTCCCCTATTTTACACTGCAGGTGCTACAAAAGTTTCACCTTCAGAACGTTTGTAGAATTTTCATTGTTTTTACACCATTGGCACTGCAACAGTTATAAAAACTGCATTTTTTGTGCAAAAACTTGTCTAGACGCTTTCAAACCTTTTCCAAGGCTCTAATACTAAAATTTAAGCATGTTATGGTCTAATTTCATCAAATTTATCTCTTGCCTCAGCAAGAAGTTTTAGATTACCTGCACTGACCTCATCTTTCAACATTTGCAACTCTTTCTTCATATTTTTGTTTTCTACTTTAAGGGATCTGTTATGCTTATATAAATTTTGAACTTGTTTATGTAATGGAAATCTTCTCCTTCGCATCCCTCTAACATCCATCAAAGCTTTTTCATATAGGTATAGACTTCCATCTACTTCAAACCTATGTTTTATGTCTTCTTCTTGCAACTAAACAATCATCAACTGGGCTTCTTTTAACGGTATATTTACCTTCTTCACCTCTGGATCATCACTCTATGTCTGTTAATATGGTTGTACTTTGGAGAGTTTTTTCTTCTTTGTTTGGATAGATTGCTCAAGTGGAGTCTCTGATGTATCTTCTTCCACATATTTTTGCCATTTCGTTGCTAATCTAGTCTTAGGTCTCTTAACCTACACCCTTTCTTAAAAAAAGTCCAACTTTATTCCTTTCATTTTATTTTTACTCTTTTAAAATTCAGGTCTCTCCTCTATATCTATAACAACCCTAGGTTTTTCCTCCATATGAATCTTACCCTTTCTCTACTCCTCACTCGTGTCTTTTTCTCCATCATGATCTTTGCTTGCGTAGTTGTTTTTTCTTTTGAGCTTGGAGTACATCTCCTTGCTGAAGGAATACCTAGCACCTCAGGATCATAAGCAACAAGGAAAAGAAAAATGTTATAATCCCTGCTTATTTTCCTAATATCTTCATGCACGACCAATTTGATTAATCCAAAATGAAATAAACTAGTGTTCTACCTTCTTAGGTTTCAGCTGCACCTATGTGCCATCTTTCCTAGACTTCTGTACAAATCAAAAGGGATGTCTAAAAATGTTTTCCAATGAAATGTAACAGCAATTTGAAGTGAAATTGATACTGTTTCAAATATTCCTTCACATGTAAAAGAATTCCTTATGGCAAATAAAGGTTTCTCATATTTCTCTTACAGCCAAGCTTTGGGTATCCCATGAGTTAAATTTGATCCCTTGTGTTCTTCTTTAGAAAATCATCATACTTTATCAACTAAAACTTAGCAGAAGTAGCGGAAGTATGACCCTCTAATGAGATCCATAATTTACTTAGACAAATACTAATTGCATAATACATATGTATTAAAAAAAACTTTACATGAATAATAACTTTAACTCTAATTATGAAATGTGTTAGTCAAGAAACTACTAGCGCTCATAGCAATAACAATTACAGACATGTAACAACAATATCAACAAGTAACAACACTAGTTTTAGCAAGTAATAACAACATTTTCAGCGAGTAGCAACAACAACATAAATTAGTTTAAAATTGCTAGTGAGTAACAGTAGTAGCAATGATTAGTTCGAAACTAATGCTTAATAAAAATATAATAAAAATATCCTAATACTATTATGGCAATTTATATAATATAAAAGAACATATAATAAAAATAAAATACATATAATATAAAATAATAATAAAATACATATAATATATAATAAAAAATGACAAGTGTATTTGGACATTGTCGCGACTCGTTTCGTTTTGGACAATTCAATTCAATTTGGAGGTTTTTGTGAATTTGGGAGTAGGTTCGGTAGACATGGCAGACAACTTTGTTGACCCGTGGTAGCAAGAGCTCAACATCTTCTCGTCAGCGGAAATTACCGGTATACTGTCCCCGAACATAGTGCAGAACATGCTAGAAAATTAGACAACTGGAACCGAGAGTAGGGTTCCGGTTTCTCCGCCAGATGAAGAGCTGCTAGGTGTGTTCGCAGCATGACCATTAAACCCGACCTTAGGAGGAGGCCCGTACTCATTATTCCACTCCATCCAACCTCCGAGTTTTACTAAATAAACTATTTCAATAATTATACATACATCTTCTTTGATGGGGCTTCAGCCAATCAAATTGGAGGTATAGGAGTTCATCTTTTGATCACCCAGGACCACTATTTTTGCTTCAAATTGGGTGTTGGTATGAGTACAAACACCAGATTTGAACTGCTTTCTTTATGGACTCTCCTTTATTGTGCTAAATCCACTGTCCTTCCCACTCTGCACATTCATGGTGACTCCACAACCATCATTAATTGGTTCAATAGAAGATCATAACTAACTTTACTTGCACTTGATGGTTGGTGTCAACGTATTCGTGATATGGAACCTTAATTCATCCAGCTAAAAGCCGTTCACATATTCAGAGAACATAATACTAAGGCTGATAGCTTATCCAAAGAAGCATTAAACTTGGCCTCAGGCCATTTTCAGTTTACTGAATTCACTGATGGTGAATGTACTGGTCAGGGCACTTTCCAGCTTTTCTAGCCCTTAGCACTTGAGTCTTTTATGTGCTGTTGCTATTGACATCCTTTGGATGATTGAGGTGGATGATCCCCTCATATTACTGATCTCTCTTATTTATTGCTTCTTTGGATTAGCTACTTCAGTATTAGACTTGAATTCTCAGTCTGTTGAAGGTTAGTGATGTGGATGTAGTCAAGATTCCTAGATTAGAGGTGTTACCTTTGAATGTTTGTCCGGTACTCTTGTGAAGCTGATCAATTGTATTCCTTAGGGTTGAAAATTAGTATGGGAAAAAAAGTTAGCATTGCCTTAGGGTTGAAAATTAATATGGGAAAACAAGCATCATCAAGACAAGCTAAAAGGAAAAAATCAACAAATATTACAGATTGATATAAATGTATTTAATGTGCCAAGTAGCCAGATTTGGAAATGTCTGCTCTTCACCACCGCTGGGAAATATGCCTCTGAAGTGCTGGCTTATGCACTTTAGAGTAGCACAGAGGTTAAAACATCCACTCTAAAACTAAAATCATCTACAACATCACAAAATCATTCATGGGAAAACTAAAAACCACTTAAAGGAGATATGTTCTTTGAAGGAGATAGTCCATTAAAGGAGAACCTCCAGGTTTTGTATAGACATATGTTGGCATAAATTGCAGTGTTATATGTGATGCATATGCATAACATATCGTCTCAAGCTTGACAACATTGAAAGGCTAAAGTACAATGGCCACAAGCATACATTTAAAGCTTATGAAGCCTACCCAATTCATGTTAGCAAAAGGCAATGCAAGCAATAAGTTAGAATGGATACTTGTATGTAACCAAAAGAGGGGCACACGTTATAATTTTTAGGGCTACCAAATTCCCACACCTATTAACCAAACTCCTTCTTGAAAAGCTTTTTCTTTAACAAGTTTTTGGCTTACAAGTCTTTCCAAGTTTTTTTTCTCATAAGTCTTTCCACGTTTTTTTGCTGGTATTTTGCTATGCTTATGCCAAATTTTTTTTTGGCCACGGTGCAGGTAGAACCAAACAGGTATTTGTCAGACCTGTCTTCCTCCAGCGAAGGGAGTTTGTGAAGGATAGAGGAAAGTGAGACATCCAGTAGGTTTACAAGAGCTAGATCAACTAGATGTCAGAAGATCAGAAGAAAATTCTACAAACGCATGAATTTTTTTCTCCAAGGAGGGGGGTCATGTTCCTACGACGATGAGACAGTGGTAGACATCGACGTGTCCTTAAGGTACCAAAACCTAGTGAAACAATGGGTGCCTAGCGATCTTCCTAAAGTAAACATTGATTTTTGTGTGAATGAGAGGATATATAGAATTGCACCGTCCTCATTGCATGGATTGGGCTTGTTTTGCATGGACGACATAAAGGTTGGATACGGTAGATGTACAAAATTGATGGAGTATGTTGGACCCTGTTACAACTACAATGATTGGATGCTCTTGGTCCAATATACACGAAGTGTGCATAGATATGGATTGTCAGCGAATTATATACAACTGAAAGGCAAAGCTCAAAATAAAAGAGCAGCGATGTACATGGACGGAAGGCCAAAAAAAACTGGTAATATTGCGGGGTTTATAAACAGTACACAACCAGGGTCTACATTAAAGCAACCCAACTGCATATTTGAGTCGTGTGAAGGAAACCATGTCTTTGTATGTGCAATTAAATCAATAGCTGCTGGCGAAGAACTGCTTATTGATTACAATTTGAACCGTGTAGATACAAACAATGTTAGTATGCTTGTGGTACAACAAACAATTTAACCACCCTTTTATTAATTATTTTAACGTCTATAGGAATTTTTGTTAGCATATAATTGAAATTATCTACTTAATTTCATGTTTCCTTATGTAACTTTTAGTATGTTTTTGATGCAGGGTTCTCTCAGGGGCACCTCCATCTCCGTAGATGTTTGTCGACCCGAGTCAAGGCAGCAGGTATACATCGATATTGCCAATGTAATATTAAATTTTAGGATGGACATACATATACATTGTTATGTATTTTCATTAGTATATTAGGTTCGTTTATATAATATTATCGATTTTCCATGCAGAGTGTTGATCAGGGAAGCCAACCGGCTATTGATCAGCCGACTACAACATCATGGAAACAACCAAACATGAATGTAATTCTCCATTTCAAATACTTTAAAATCGTAAACATGTCTATCGTGACGCGTTATGTTTATTTTGTTATGTATTCTTTCATTTTTATCGTTGTGTTCATGATGGTAATATTGTCTACCTTTTTTGCAGATTGACCGGGGAAACTCCCCAGCTGTTGATCAGACAACTGGAGACTCGATCGAGGCAACCATTTAACCTAAATGTAATTTCACATTCTAAATGCTTAAAAAATGTACACATATAAAACATGTAGCATAGTGTTTATTTTTGTTTTTGTTCTGAATTTGTTAGCTTATACATATTGCGTTCATTGTGATAATGTTCTCTACGTTTTTTGCAAGTGGCTAATGGAAGTAAATCCCCATCTATTGATCAGACCATGCCCTTGGCTAGGCGTCAGGTAATCCTAGATGTAATCCCTAATATAATTATTTGTGCACACTATATTTTCAAAGAATAAGCATTTTTTTATATATTTCAATTGTAGGCAGGGGATTCCATTTATGAAACGACGTCTCAAAACTATTTACAGAATGAGGTCTCTTGGTTGATGAGAGATAGTGAAATTAGAGAGTCTGCAGACCCGTTGAGGGTGCTACAAAGGACAAGGGAAAAACAAAATGAGGAACTGGTTCATCTGACATTGGCAGTTCCACTAACAGAAGGGCTCGAACAAAGGCTTCAATTGTTGTTACAGAAACGTAAACAACTGGACGTAAGTTATCGAATAAAAATGTAAATTCATTTATAAAAACTTTATAATATTTGATTTTATATGTTGTTGAACTTATAATACAATGGGTTTAATTTACAGCGTGCTATGGAGATTATCAGTGGTGGTCAAGGAAATGTTGGTTCCAGTGACCAAACCACTCCACGTACACCACATACTACTCCCATATTGTCCACTGAACAATCGGCAACACGCTCTGCGACACCGCCGAGGGTAGCGGAGGGTGAAGCCAATGGTGCCCCCCCCACAACAGATGCTGTAGAAGAAGGGGTGGATGCAGGGCTAGATAGAGATGTGGGAGCATTTCTTGGATCTTCTCATGTGACTAGCACTGGTTCAATAAAGTGTACATTTTTGGTGAATGAAGAACTAGTTCCAATAAAGATAGAGAGGATTCCAGGTCATTATAGATTGTTCAATTTATTTTTTATAATTTGTGTCTAATATACCGATAATATTTTCTAATGTTCACTAATGATGGCAATAATGTTTTGCAAGAAATGATATATTTTATAAACACATGAATGATTTGGCCATGGAAATCTTCGGGTCCACCATTCGCACAATGTGGAACAAGCAGCCAAAAGCTTTGAAGGATGATCTGACTAATCGCTTGGTTAGTCTGTTCAGAAAAAATACCTTTGATACATCGAAGGTACTACAGAAGGTTGGAAAACATCTAAAGATTGTCCGAGACCAATATAGGGTTCACCTAGAAAAGAACCCTAGGTATGAGCGCCTTCCAATGATTCCATCTATGGAGTGGAAAGTCCTGGTGGAAGATGGAAAAGAGAAGGGCCTGAGAAAATCAGGAAAGATACCACTAGGTGGAACAGGGAGGTATGCAATTCGTTCCAAAATGTAGTGGTAAGCCTTATTATTACTAGTTTTTGTATCAATTTTGGTACATAGACTAATGTATTTAAAAACTTAATTAGGCTCTCAGACACATCTAAGGCCACAAAGGTGAGAATTGAAAAAATTGGCCAACACAAGCTTGGGCCTGGTGGTTACTCCAACTTGGCGGCCCAATATGTAAGTATCGCAAAACCCAAATCCGCATCCAAATATCATACAAATTATTATTTTTGTTTTGTTCTGACAAAAGGCTTTAAAAGTAATGACATCATGCAAATATGAAGGCCGACCGGTTCAAAGAATTGCCCAGTGCGGATTACATGAAGCTTGGCTTAAAACATGGCTTTGATGTCATTGTTGAACACTGGAGAAGCTTGTCTATGAATACTGCATGATCTTCTGTTGATCCATCAAGTGCCCAGGTATGTGAAAACGGTATAGTTTAATGATAATTTATTAATGCTCATGCAATTTGTTCCTTATAAATAAACTAACGTAAATTATTTATTCCTTTTTGTGCAGGAAAGTAACAATTTCGTTCACGTCGAGGATGAAGTACATGACCAACCAAACGAGGATCATGCTTCTCATC
Source organism: Pseudotsuga menziesii (assembly GCA_001517045.1). Lineage (NCBI taxonomy): Eukaryota > Viridiplantae > Streptophyta > Pinopsida > Pinales > Pinaceae > Pseudotsuga > Pseudotsuga menziesii. Next base: position 79,821 of record LPNX010772896.1, on the reverse strand, counting down.
CTGGTAACGAATTTATTAATGTGCTACTGTTTTTTATATACCATTGCAGATGATGAACATTAATTCTAATTCTACACAATTCAACTACAAAGCATGTAGCTGCAGATCATAACACATAACAGGTTGGGCCAGTACGAGATAATGTTGAACATGTTGATGTGCACATGGCAGGTAAAAACACACATTCATAATGTTTTTTTAATGAATTACTCGTATTTATCAAAATATAAATATATTAATGAAAGATTTTGACATTATTGCAGAAATTCATCGCCCCTCGCCTGAAGTTCAACCTTCTGAGCAGACTAGTAGGGATACCGATGATCAGATTCCCAAAGATGTGACTCTAACTAAATATTTAAAGAGAAGAAAAGTAAAAAGGAAGTGACTAAACAATTTTTCAGTAATTCTTATTTATAAAAAAATAATAATAATGCTTTTTCCTCTGTTTTATGAATGAATGCTTTATTGAATTGTTTACTGATATTTTTTTTCTGCCATTGACTAAATTAATGTTTTAATGAATGAGTTAATGAATGGTTTTTTCAACTGTTGAATGATTGAATGGTTTAATGAATGTTATAAAGAATGATTTAATGAAAGCATTTTTCAACTATTGAGTGAAATAATTTGCATTGTAGATGCATTGTTATTTGCATTGTGAAATAGTGAAATAAATTGTTATTTGCAAGTTTAGGCATTGGGTTTGGGGAGTTGAGAGTGATGTGAGGGGGGGGAGGGGCCTTAAGAGCTTCCACCTTCACGTGTTTGGTCCTGTTTAGTAGAGAATATTAAATTATTCTCGAAACTGAGAGGAGCTCAATGAATGGTAAGGAAGAATACATTAAAAAACATCTATTTCTATATTTTAACTGTGTAATTTTCACTATTGCTATTTGACTCCTCCATTGGAACTTGTTGCAGATAGAGTTGAGAAACATTTCCATAGTTAAGAGGCAAGAAATGGAGTTTTGATTAGATAGATGGCCTTATATACATAGTATTTTTGGTTATCCATGTTTTATTAGGTGATATATTCTTACTAATTATAATTTTTTGCTTACATAATTTATGTTAGATCATTATATTTTAAATTCCTTGATTAGATTAAGCAATTGAGTGTCATTTAATGTTGCTTGAGGATTTTAAAGAACTCGGTTACTTGAATTGAATTAGTAAATGATAGATGTTATATAAAATGTTTATATAAATGGTTGGGCATGATAGCTTCGGAGATAGATTGTTTGAATACTTGGTCAATTGTAGCAGGATGCATTTATTTTCACAACACACTCATGTCTTCATTTTATGTTTTCAAGATGCTTTTGAACAAATAATGGCTTGTTTCTACATCATAAGTCCACATTCAATGTTTTGAAGATGCTTTTGAACAAAAAATGGCTTGTCTCTACATCATAAGTCCACATTCAACAGCCTTTGCAGCAAGAGTTTTTATATACTGAAAAACTAACATTCATTCTTTACTTGTTTATGGATTTTGCAATCCTACATATGCAAGATGTGGACAATGGTACAATGTTAAAGTGGACTCTTCAAAGGTTACCTTGGAAAATAGGGCAGATCTTCTTCAATGAGTTGAAGTTCGTGTGTGTGCTTTTGATATAGAGACAACCAAGCTTCCTTTCAAGTTCCCTGATGCCCAATATGACATGATAATGATGATTTCACACATGGTGGATGGGCAAGGCTATCTTATTAAAAATCGAGAGGTAAAAACACTTGGCATTGTTTTATGCCCATTGGTCAGCCTATCCTTTGTTTTGGGATTTTTTTCAGCTATGTTTTGGGATTTTTATTGTTTGCAGATTGATGTTGCATTGATTGTTATGAACATCGTTGCTCTTCTTTAGTTTTCCAATTCCTTTTCGCTTGTTTCTTGAGTGTGTAGGGGTGGGGCATTGAAGACTTGGAGTACACTCCAAAACCAAAATTTGAAGGAAATTTCAAAGTAGCAAATGTGCCAAATGAGGTATATCTCCCATTTACTGTTTACCCTAAGACTATAATTCTAAAGACAAGTATTGATCCCTTGGAAGTTTGCTATGTTTTCCAGACAGAGCTTCTTAGGTAGTGGTTCGATCACATGCAAGAATTTAAGCCTAGGACTTATGTCACGTATAATGGAGATTTCTTTGATTGACCTTTCGTCGAATGACAAGATAAGCACCATGGAATGAAAATGAGTGATGTATGTTAATTTTTTTATCTAATATACTGGCATCTTATGCTTGTTGACTGTTGCTGGATTTTTGCTCAATTCGATGTTTAATTGGAAAAGGAGTTGATTATTTAGTGTATTACAATGAATGTATTGATCCACAGAGTGGACATCTCAAGGCCCCAATGTATACTGTGTTCTTGGATCCTTCAGAAGTTTTTCTCTACCTCTTAAAATTCCTGCATTGTTTTGCAACCAAGGATAGGTTTTTGACCATCATTATAAATTTTGACCCCTCTATTATCTAGGCACTTCATTTAGCAAGAACAATCTGTGCTTACCTTGGTTGTTTGGAATTTGCAAGAGTGAAGTTAAATATCTACTGTACATTATTAATAATGATTTAAGGTAACATACTCTGTTGTTTCTTTGTCTCTTTGCTATATGAAGTGGTTATGTATTTGTAGGATTCAATCTTATTCTATATCCCTTCCTTGAGCAAAGCTAGAATATTCTAAAAGTAGTGAATGCCTCTTGGTCAACAAGTTTATTTCTGTTATTTTTTTATCTTAGTTGTTTCCTTTGGTCCCCTCTGTTTAGAGACTCTATAAGTTCAGTGTCCTCCATCATCACTTATTAAGATTGGGGATGTAAAGCACTCTTTGCATGAGAGCTCTTTCTTATACAGGGATAAACTTATGCAGATACTTATACAATTAGCACAATGCATATGAAGGATAAACACAATTCTTTAGACCCATTTCATCTTAATCATGTTATAAAAAGCCACCCTTTAGAACTTTAGTCAACTCAAAATGGAGGTCAGGGACACAGACAGTGTATGGGGACTACTTCATTCCACTTTCCAACTAATAGTCTCACCCAGAGAAGCACTGCATTGTCTTCAACTAGGAAAACTTGATTGCAAGCAACCTTTCTCTGACTCTCTAGAAAGTGAAGTCACATAGGCCATTTCTAAGTGGGTAAGTTGGAACATGCGGGCATGGGATTACGTGACCTTTGTACATGTGGTTCACACTACTGTGAAGTTGTGTTGTAATCACCTACCCTTAGCACATGTAATGTCTCTAGTTAAGGGACATTCTCTTAAAGTGTTCATGGATTGGTTAGATTGGACTTTGTCTTGTTAAGTGGTCCACTTGTAGACTTAGTACGGGGTTCGCTTGTAATTACTCTCTTCCTTATTCCATAAATAGAAAGGAGGGTGCTTCTCTTGAAGATATTGGGTTTTCTATTTTGCAAAAAGTAAAGTTAAGAGTAAAGTAGTTGTGATAACTATATGTGCAAGGATGAAATATATACTTGACATAGAATCCTCTAGTTTGCTACCAGGCTTCCTTCAGTGGTCAAATTCTAGGTTGAAACCATGTGGCCGTAAGTGAAATCTTTGGATTTTTTTTTTAAAAATCCATCAACAGGCGTCGCTTTTCCGACACTCTGATCAACCCCTCTGACGGCCGTGCCATGACTCCGACGCTTCCTCCCGTCGGACGACCGATGGTTGAAGTGTTGGACTGCGTCGGAAGGCCGACTCTTCTAGTGTCGGAGTGCATCGGATTATCGACACTATTTGAATTAAAACCAACGACACCTCCATTTCTCAGATACTTTTTTCCATCGAACGGTCGACGCTTCAAGGGTCGGAGGATGTCGGAGTTTCGACGGTTTATGCAATTTTGGTTGGCAATTCGGAAGGAATAACGGTCGAATATGTGACACAATGGTCTGTCGGATCTTCGACCCTTATTAGTTGATTGTCGAAGATCCGACGTTACACCATTGACGACAAAAAAAAGTGTATGTGTCGAAAATGAGACAGAGAAGTGTCGAATTTCAGACATGCAAGGCGTCGGATTTTGGGTTGAAATTCTGTTGTGAGCGTTTTAGGTGTGGAATCACGATTAATATTTGCATAAAACCATGGACAGTTTTGATGGAATTGTGAACAATGTGGGTGGAACCATGTACATACAAAACCATGTGCAATTAAGTAACCTTGAATAATATTAGTGTTGATGAAATTGTAAAAATATTGGCGACATAATATTAGACATTTGGTGGTTGAATCTTGAAAAAAAAGTTAATAGCACCATGCGCATTGTTGGTGGAACCATGAACTCTAATTTTAGAACCATGAGTAATGGTCACGAGGTGGTTGAACATTACAAGGAACCATGTTTATACAAAACCATGTGCAATTAAAGAACCATTCAGGAACCTTGAACAATGTTGGTGGAACCATGAACTTTCATAAGAATGATTTATGAACCAAGAACCATTTAGTGAGTAATGCATACGTGGTCACAAGGTGGTGGAATCACAAGAAATGCATATGGAACCTTGAACCCATAAATGTGCATGGAATCTGTAAATGTGGTGGAATCTGTAAATGTGCATGGTTGCACCACCTTGCAACCATTACACATGGTTCCACAAATAGAGCTCCCATCAATGCTCATGCTTCCATCAACAATACTCATGGTTCCACCAACAATGTTCATGGTTCACGGTTCCATCAAAATGGTTCATGGTTCCATTTACATTCTCCATGGTTCCACCTCTAAAAATATCATTTACCATGAATTTTGTTCAAGGTCCCTAGGATGTTTCCACCATCTTGGGACCATTACTCATGGTTCCACCACTAATGCTCATTGTTCCATAAATAGAGCTCATGGTTCAACAAATAAATCCCATGGTTCCACCAACAATGCTCATGGTCATAAACATAGCTCATGTTTCCATAAACAAATCTCTTGGTTCAATTCGTAGTGCTCAATGTTCCACAAAAAATGATCATGGTTCCATAAATGCGCACGGTTCCATAAATGTACCATTAGAGAGAATTTGAGGTCAAAAATGGGCCTCAAAAGGACCAAAATGTACTATAAAAATCAACCAATTACATTCTAGTAGATGACATCATCCCCCATGGTTGAGGTGGCATTGCATGAGTTAAGAATGCTTATTTGTCACATTTTCTATGGTGGATGAAAACCCATAGTTAACCAAGGTAGTGGTACAAGTACTTTCAAGTCATAAAGTGAAGTACTCACAATAAAAGTCATTTCACACTTTCTCATAAAATAATATTATTATTATTTTCAAGTAAAGTACTCACAATTCACTTTCTCATAAAATAATATTATTGTCATTTTCAAGTAAAGTACTCATAATTCATAAAAATGTCTTTTCACATTTTTTTATAAACTAATATATTGTCATGTTTTTTAATTTTAAATTATATATTCACTCAATTGTATTTAATATCATAATGTCAAACTAATATATATATATCTTGTACTTTAAAAACAAATTAAATTCATGAATGATATTTATATGAAAAAAATATGTTAGTTATGCATATAAATTAAATTCATTTTTGTTTAATTTTATTTACAAGTTCAATACAAATAAATGCTAAAGGACAATATTTTTTTGGGAATTTACAATGAATCTTAGTCACATCATTGTAGAGTTATTTTATTAATTTTATTTATAGTCAATTTAGAAAAGTAACTCAACCATGGTTATTTATATTGTGCATAAAAAGTAGTGTAAGAGATGAGTTGTCATATATACCTACCCCATAAAACCCCTAACTCGTAATATTTTAATATATCTTATATTTTTGTAGTACATCTCTTAGGAGGCCCATTTTTTACCTCAAATTCTCTCTAATGATGGTTCCACCAATAATGCATGTGGTTCCACTGATAATGCTCATGGTTCCACCACTTGGTGACCATTGCTGATGGTTCCACCAACAATGTTCATGGATCCATTAATAGTGCTCATTGTTCCACCAACAATGCTCATGGTTCCACTAATAATGCTCATGGCTCCACCAACAATGCTCATGGTTCCACTAATAATGCTCATGGTTCCAACAACAATGCTCATGGTGGTTCCATAGCTAGAGCTCATGGTTCCACTAATAGTGTCCATGTTTCCACCAACAATGCTCATGGTTCCATAATGCTCATGGTTCCACCGATAATGCTCATGGTTCCATAACTAAAGCTCATGGTTCCACCAACAATGTATCCATTAATAGCGGTCATGGTTCCACCAACAATCCTCATGGCTCCACAAATAATGCTCATGGTTCCATTGACAATGCTCATGGTTCCACTAATAATGCTCATGGTTCCACCAACAATGCTCGTGGTGGTTCCATAGCTAGAGCTCATGGTTCCACCAACATTGTTCATGGTTCCACCAACATTGCTCATGGTTCCACTCATAGTGATCATGGTTCCACCAACAATGCTCATGGTTCTGGACACTAGTAATGCTCATGGTTCCACCAACAATGCTCATGCTTCCATAGTTAGAGCTCATGGTTCCACCAACAATGCTCATGGTTACATAAATAGAGATCATATTTCCACCTACAATGCTCATAACTAGAGCTCATGGTTCCACCAAAAATGCATCCACTAACAGTGCTCATGGTTCCACCAATAATGCTCATGGTTCCACCAATAATTCTCATGGTTCCACCGACAATGCTCATGGTTCCACTAATAATGCGAATGGTTCCAGCAACAATGCGAATGGTGGTTCCATAGCTGGAGCTCATGGTTCCACCAACATTTCTCATGGTTCCACTCATAGTGCTCATGGTTCCACCAACAATGCTCATGGTTCCACTAATAATGCTCATGGTTCCACCAACAATGCTCATGCTTCCATAGTTAAAGCTCATGGTTCCACCAACAATGCTCATGCTTCCACAAATAGAGCTCATGCTTCCACCTACAATGCTCATAACTAGAGCTCATGGTTCCACCAACAATGCATCCAGTAATAGTTCTCATGGTTCCACCAACAATGCTCATGGTGGTTCCATAGCTGGAGCTCATGGTTACACTCATAGTGCTCATGGTTCCACCAACAATGCTCATGCTTCCATAGTTAGAGCTCATGGGTCCACCAACAATGCTCACGATTCCTAATATTTTTTTGTTATTCCATTTTATTACATATTAAAAGTATTTATAATCTAGAATATATGTTTTTTTATAATAGGTTATGATCCATTCTAAACTTTTGTATTACAATATGATATGTTTTTTCTTAATATTCTAAATAGAATGAATTTTTAAATAAATTTACAATATATTTCAAATTTAAAATATTTTTAATAAGATTATTTTTCATAAATTTTAATCGTTAAAATTAATATTTTTTAAATAGAATTATATTTTTTATAACTTTTAATCATTGAAATTATATATATTTTTAAATAACCGACTCGGTCGGTTCTTTTCTGTTGATGCGTCTGGAGTCTTGCTACCTGCTGCTGTAATTTCTTCAAATCAACAACCTTGCTCATCATTTTAGTCATTGTTGGTTTTCTTAGATCATTCTTGAGTTTATTGAAGTCTCCCTCAATAGTATGCAACTACTTTGTTACTTCCCATGACTAAGAAAATTACTTGACTGCTTTGGCACAAAGTGATTATGCCTATCCGATCTTCATTGTAGCCTCAGTTGCTTATTTTCTACGCTCTGTCGTGGCTCTACCAGTACCTTTGGAGGTGTATTGGGCTTCATCTGTTATTCCAACTCCGCGACCCGCTTATAGAGGTTCTCAGCTACTTCGCCAAGTCAAAATACTTTATCTTCTCAAAAACATTTCTTCTGTAATTGTAATGCCCCATATTTTGACTAGACAGATTTTTAGATAAACATGTTGCCGTTTATTTGCTTAGTATTTGTTGGAATTAGTTCGAGCGAGTAAACTATATTTATGATATGCTAGACTAGAATATATGTTGTCACTATGTTTATGATGTCATTATTATTATGATCTTACTATGTTTATGCGGATACTATGTTGGCTATCGAAAAGTTTTTTTTATTTATGACAATAGTTATACATTTCATTTATTTCCATTAATGAAAAGCAATGTGGTATGTGGACACCGTTTCCATGATATGATCACTTGAATTATTATATGTTCAGTTACCTTGTATATATTTTGTTTCTATAAGAATGAATAATGATGATGAGGATCAGTTGATGATCGAAAGGAAATATTTGTTATAATTTATGTATTTTGGGTGAAAAACTAACCCACGGGACACAGGGGCTATGTGATAGTCGAGTACTTGATACGATATGTGGAATAATAATGTGTGTATGAAGTAAACCTTAGCAACCAAAATTGATGATACGATGACACAAGCCGATAACCTTTATAGCAACAAAGTATGATTCGATAGGGTATAAACCCAGTATGTTGAGAGGGATGGATGTATTGTGCACCCTATGTTACTATAATACCCGAGGTCATGGGAGGTGTAACATCTCGGTTTTAACCCCATGACATTTTGATTGTACATGATGTATGTATTGTATTGAGATCATGGCATGGATCTCAAGGCCAAGGCCTTGCCATCGATCTGGTATGTTGTATATAGGTGATCAAGGTTGATGCCTATGGTCTTGGTGTTGGTTATGCACAAGCATGTTTTGGAATATCATGTAAATGCATAATTAAATAAAATACCACAGCTAGCTATGGAACTGCAATGTGAAAGAGATGGGGGCATGATTCTACAAGGGACAGGGTGGGGAGTTAGTCAAACCCCCTGAGCCAATAGGGTGTGACCAGATGTCAATAGGAGAACCCATGGGAACCTCAGCTACCCTTTTTGTCCTCTGTCCTCCATCATCGACTTCTTCCAGAATTTCGTTGAGGCAGTTAATTTTGGGGGCAGCGCAAGGCATGGCAGACTGCAGTGTGCGTAGGCCTACAGCCTAGGGGAAGTCACACTTTTTGTTCTGCAGAAAGAAAGCACGTGATGCATGCCCAGTCTATTAGGGAGAAAGTCACGTTTGGGTTTTTCTCTCTCCTCCTCGGTCATTCGGGGAGTTCATCATTTTTGGCGGTCGAGGATTCATTCCATCCATTTGAGCTCTCCAGTCTGCTCATGCATGCTATGCATTTATCCTATTTTTTCTTGTTGTTCTATGTTCTCCACTATTTTCTTTAGTGTCTTAACTTTTTTGTGCGATGTCTTGACTTGATTAAGTAACACATGCTCTCTAGTCTTCATTTATTCCACTACAACATTCTGAATAACATGCACTCGTGTCATTATTCCTTCACAATTCTGATATGATGGTAACCAGAGAATCCATTAGTAAAGGAATAGACTTATTGACCCCCAACAATCTCCAATACTTCATCTGTAAATCGGATTGAAAATGGGTCATGTAGGTAGGATTCATTCAACTTCCTTAGTTCAATGCAAATACACACTTTACCAATAGTTTTATTATCCTGTACTACCATTGGTTTGATGCACTTAGATTCTTCAACAGGTTATATGATGCCCGCATCCAACATTCGATCTAATTATGTCTTAACGTTTTCTTTGTACCATAGATTGAGTCGATACGGCCATTGCTTAACAGGTTTTGCATCGGGCTTCAATATAATCTCCATTTCTCCAAGGTCTCCGACAATTCCCTTCATTTCAAAAAAAAATAGTGGGGAATAGATCTTGAAAGTCATGTAGGAGGTTTGTACTCTTCCCAATAATCTCCAATATTGGAAAATTTTGGATTCTCTGGGGAGCCAATGTTTACTTTATTTATCTTCAACGGATTCAGAAACTTGTCTCTTAAGATACCTGATACTTCCACTGCATGAGCACCTTCAGACCTAGGAATATGTATGTCACAAGGATCATCATCATTAGGTTCACATGTCACATTATAGCACTCCATCAAGTGTTGGACTATCTCATTGCTCTGAAGAAAAAAAAATTCGTTGACACAAGAATATCTTCAAATATCTAAGCCTTGATTACTTGTAGGGAAGCATCAAGTGAAGGATGACCATCAACAAATTCAAAAGTACGGGTGAAACTGGAAGCTATTCTTCTCATTCTACTATTCCTCGTCGCATCTAAACCAGCGTATACCAGTTCCTTGGTATTATATCCACCGTAAATCTAAATTGGTGGACCCATTCCTGTCATGGGCATGCCTCCCATGTTGCTTGACAATGTGCGATATGCTCGACGTGATTAGTTAATCCTGTGTATTTCTAGCTAGTGTATATCACCTTCTCTCTGAATTGGAATTCCATCAATATTCGACATTGGGGCCATTCTAAGATAGACTATTTATGTGCAACCCACCATCTTGTGAGTGTAGCCTGCAATGCAAAGTCCAGAGCTAATAGGAGTTGGGCTTCTGTTACTTTTTCTTCAAATTTTGTCAGAAAAGATTCCAGGTTAGGAAATCCCTCATAGTTAGGTATATCACACACCTCGATACCTACCCATCGCATGTATTTTGTAACTTTTGTGCATCTTCGCATTGACACTTCATGTAGTCGGTTCTGCCAATTCTCTAAAGCTTCTCTTGAATCCAATGTGCAGGACCTAACACTTCAACTGTTGAGTTTTCCATGGGCCATTGGATTCACATAATCATCCATTGCATAAGTAATGTTATATATATGGTCTATATATTCATCTTTCCCTTCACTATTCACCTACTCGACATACCTTTGGACTTTTAAAGGATCAAGCGATGCAACCACCCTCTACACTTAATCTTCAAACGTTGTATCCTTCTCTTGAAGTTGATAATAGTTTGGTTATCAATGGCCCAATCGATCCCTAGAAGCGCAGGATACGGATTTGTATCATCAACAATGTCGATCACCTCAAAGTATGCATAAGTGCGAAGTCCTTCTATCTCGATAGGAATCTGATTCAATCGACCGATAAGTAAAACCTTCGATTGATTTGCTAGTCTGAGTTGGACATGAGACCATACTAGTCTCAAATTTCCCATACTCTCTCATGTTTGTCTAATAAGAATGTTAACATCACAACCAAGTCCATAATAATATAGTCCATGTCATAATCTCCTATATGGGTAGTCATTCTTAGTTCACAACCAGTTTTCAATCCTTTCCCAATATGGTTAACCCTCCTTTTTGGTTGCACATCTTCTTGAGGTTCTTCTATCAAAACTGCCAATTTTTCTACAACAGCTTTATCTTGTATTAGTGCTAAACAACTCTTAAATAATTCCTTCCTTTGACTAACCTTTTATGTATGTTTCTTACGGAACAATTGGTCGAATTGTTGAGGCATCTCCAATATTGGTCCTTCATTCGGTTCAGCAGAAGAATTCGACGCTTGATTTCGAGGATCCAAGAATATCTCTTTTTCTTTTTGGAAATCGAATGGTGCTTTATTTTGTGTTGTTGGTCACACTTTCGGTTGTCCATATGGTTCTTCTTGATATGCTCTCATTGCAACACCTCCTCTGGTTACGATATCAATATTTGGCTCCCTCAATTCAACAAATATCGTTTGTTTGTTCGTATTGGGATTCTGAGGTGGGTTCTAATTTTCCAAGTTCCTAGCCTTCCATTTCGCAAATAATTGAGGGAATTCTTCGACAATATGGTCAAAGTATTTACAATATGAATAGGTTGTAGTAGGATTTGTGCAGTCCCTTGCAAAGTGTCTAGGTTGTCCACAATTATAACACATAACTTGGCCTCTTTCGCGACCAAATCCTCCTCCTCATCCTTGCCCTCTAAAAATTCCACCCTCCCTGGGATGAGGGTATTGTGCTTGAAGGTACTAAACCTAAGGGTACTGGTTCTGAAGAAATTGTCCTTGAGTTTGCTTAGCCTGCATATGTTCATCATTCTTCATCACGTATGTGTCGACTATTTTCTCTTACAACAGCTGATATGCTTTTCAATATTGCTCGTTGTGGCACTAGCTAGAACACTTACGATTTTCTGTAAGTATAAGCATTCTTTAAACCAATGTCCTCTATTCTAATAAATTCTACACCAAGGAATCCCTTGTGTATTCATCAGATTCTATGCTTCTGATGCGACATAATTCATAAACGTCGGCAATTTTCTTTATGATGTACTTCGGTTCTACATCTGGTACACCATAGTTCCTCTTGTACTTCCTTTCCTTTCATGATATCCTAAAGTTACAATGTAAGGTTGACAAGTTTCAACTGGATCTGCATCATTCATGCACTAGTTTCTTCGACTGGTGAGGCTTCCAATTTCATGGTGAGCTCAAGAGCCTCAATCTATGATACAATCTTTTGTTTCATCAAAGGAATACAAATGTACGGTAACATCACCCCAATAGGCCATTCTTTGTGTTGGACGTCTGACATCTGGAAACTTACTTTTGCCATCAAAGTCCTCAATTTTTGGTTGAAGTCCCAAACAGACTACGTTGGAAATTTCTTAATTTCTTTGATTTTTGTAATGCACAGCGACTCAGATGTGGGCTTCCTGAACTCATATATTAATCCTTGTCATATTTGATCTAATGTCTTCTACAGGATCCCTACTAGAACCATAGAGAATTGCATGTACTAGTCCAACACATGACCTTTAAGGTTTGTGATCATCTAATCTTTCTTGATGACCGCATGTTGAACCTGTCGCATGGTCCATACGGCTTTGCATAGAAACCAATGTTTCTCAAGGTCTTCTAACTCATTTCCATTAAAGATTGGTAGCTTTATATCATTCCCAACCATTTTGTTTACTCTTGGTACTGTTGAATTGAAGATTCAGCTAGTGGGAGTTCCTTGACTGCTATTTCCACTATTACTATTGGTCTGATTAGAAAAACCATTGGGTGATGTGTTTCTAGATCTTACCTCGGGTAATGTACACGGGATCACGGGTATGTTGTAATCTTGATCTGGATCTGGTGTTTCTTCTTCTTCTTCAAATTCTTCATATTTAAGTCAATACTCCTCTTCTTCATCGCAAGATCCTCCGTCAAGGAGCAACGCCAATTCATAGTCATCTCCTCTGGTTCCATTGCAACTTCCTCTTTTGTCACAGACCTTCTTTTCTTTCTCAACTGAAATATTCTTCCACTCATGTGCCCACCTTCTAGTTCAGTCTCACTATTACCAGAAAACAACTCAGTTTATCCCCACCCATTCTGCTGAAAATATTTCTTGCGACATATCCCGGGTCTCCACACATAAATATTTACTTGTCGGACTCCATTCTCTGAATCTCTTTATCACACACCAACATATTAATCCACAGTTTCAAATATTTTAGATAGCAACCTCTAGGACCTTGAAAAAAATTCTTTTTCGTCTCTCTATGATTTTATTTTATTAACTACAATTTTTATGGTATATCCTCCCAAAATACTATCATCCCAGAGTTCAACATCCCTAGATATAAGATTGTTCACCCTCTTCAACCACTGGATCAACTCAGGACTCCACTCTATTGGTTCTCCTTTTTGGAAAGTTTTCCTCTGGGTCGCTAACTTCAATAACCACTCATGCAATATGATGTAAAACTCGCTAAAGAAAATCTCATGAATTTCCATGTAAAGGTATCACTTAAACCATACGGTCAGACTCATTCGTGATTCTTCAATTTACTCATGTGTGAATTCTAGTGCTTTATAATCAACCAACCTTGAATTTTCGGCTTCGTCGGGTACCAAAACATATCCCCGTCAAGAATGATTCAGGTCCCAACAACATAACCATTTGTTGGGGTAATTTCGGTTGACCTAGGTTCAGATCCCTTGTTCATGAACAAATCCCAATATATCGTCTCAACAGAGCATGAATGCATCTACAACGTAGATGCAGTCTCACCCGAGATATCTTATGGGGGCTGCTAGAACTAGGTTTCTACAGTTATGTCCAGGATTTCACTCTTACAATACTATCAGATCACTCAACCGAAACCAGCAATTGTACTTATGTTTTCATTCATTCATTCAAGATAACTATCCACTCATTCGTCGACACATATTGTAGTAATTAACATATATTTAACATGTTAGATTTGTGTAAGACAGGTTGTGCGACATATTCAGATTAAATCATTTGTGATAGACACGCATTCGACATAAACATAAGAATCAAAGATACATATAGACAAGATATAACGTGGAAAATCATTCAATAAAAGCAAAGGTGCTTTTCATCTCGGATGTGAAATATCTTAGCAACTTTGGTCTATGCACCCAACTTGCAGACTTTTCTTTAGATATTGTTTATAATTCATACATTCTTCTTTCATCTCATGCTAGGCTCGTTTTGGTCTCTCTCTCTCTCTCTCTCTCTCTCTCTCTCTCTCTTCACTTCTTCTCTAAATAGTCGATCCGCACGCAGCCTAGATCGATTCTATGACTAAGCAACTCTCTCTATGATCAATCAACAACAAACCACACATAGCTTGGGTTTATGCTTTTATAAGATTTTATGTTTTTACACTTGTTGATTCAACCGTCGACTCACTCTCAATTGTTAGTCAATAGGATGTCTTTCTATTTTAATACATTCAGTCACATCCAAAAATAGGCACTATCGGTCCAAAATACAGTCATTCTTTATTACTAAAAGCATGCTTTTAGTCTAACTAACTCTTCCCCAAAATCACTCGAACTCTGTTTTTCAACTTTTGTCGTGGCTCCTTTCGTCGCGGCTTTTTCCCATCTTGTGACCAGAATCTTTTAACCGGAGTGTACATCTTTCCGATAATTATTCTGGTTGTCTTTTCCTAGGGCCAACAATTTTACAATATATAAGAGTAATAAAATATATCAAATAAATAAAACTAGATAATTTTATAATTTAGTTTTATATTTAAAAATAATAAAAATAAAAAACTGAAATCATTCTAATTATAATAAACAAATGTCATAAATAATATTTAATTTACAACATAACTTATATTATAGAAATTGTATCTTAAATAAATAATGTTTACTTTTATTTGAAATTGTATCATAATTTTATAAATTAAATCATTTTAATTTTACCATCAACCTAATTATAAAATTAGTACCAAAACCAATCTTTAAACAATAAAACCATCTTTAACTATATTTATTTTATTTATATTAAATTAAAATAACATATTTATATATTTAAATATAATTTATTTCATCAACATCTATTAAAACTGAACTACCAATATTACCATAAAAATAAACATAATATTAATTTTTATTTAAATTAATTATATTAAAAAACTTATTCACAACAAAATAGTAAAATGTATTAGACAAACTAAGTATATAAATGTATTATTCCATTTATTATACAATATTAATGTAGATCTTTTCAAATTCATATATGCATTTCTATTTACTATATAATATATTAATATATATGTTATTCCATTTATTATATATATATAAAGAGAATGTAATTTCTAATGTAGATCTACAATATTAATGTAGATCTTTTAAAATTCATATATGTATTATTCTATTTACTATATAATATATTTTTTTCTCGGAAATATCGTAATTTTATTACAACAAAGCACAAAATTACATTCACAGATGTATATAAGGTAACAAATACCCCATACATTGTCAAATGGAAAACAGAATATAAACTATGTATCATCCATGCCAAAGCATTTACAGTATTGGAAAACCAAAAGGTTCATCCATAAGCAAGCAGATACCAAAAGAAAAATGCTCGCAGAAACCAAGAAGCTAAGAAAAAACAGTAAAAACACGCCCATGAACAAACAGATCCAGGGCATCAAAGAAGAGCCCATAGGAGACAACCTGCCACCACCAAATTGCGAAAAGCACATAGCCTCACCACCAGGGCACCGACTACCAAAGTATCTGTCACCACCGCAAAGATCGGGAAGCCGAACTAGGGGAAAAAAACCCAAAGAACCACACCCAATGTATGTAGCAATCGCAGCTGCAACACCCAAAGCAAGCAGCATACATAGCTGGGTGAAATCATGAATCTGGGTGTCTATTTTGGGGAGGGGGGGTAATGAGAAAATCAGTGTTGTTTTTTCAATTCTATCAACTTCAGGCAAAGAAAAATTATATTTGTATTTAGAATTTCATTTTGAAGTAAAAACAGAAGTTGTAAACAATTGTGTTAGCTTTCTATCGGTTATTTTTTAGATTTTTTTTATTGGCATTTGATATGTTATTTTTGCAAGTGTTTGATAGTATGTTATTAATTAATGAAATTCTGAAACATAGTCATGTTTTTAGACATGTAAGTTAATTCATTATTCAACTATTGTTCATTAAAAACAAAATATTTTATGATGATCTAGATAGATTGTAATAACATCTGTCTATAAGTTTGTATCTAACAGCTGCATGCACTAATTATTAGAATTTTTTTAAGTTGACCAATCTAAAAAACTAGCATAAAATTGACAAGTTTAGATTGACACAACATCTTCCCTAATTTACAATTCAAAACTAAAAGTACCCTTTTGAAAACAACACATCAATGTTGAGGACCGTGATTTTTCCAAATTTTTCATCATTTTTTAAGAAGTTATTGAATTTTCATTTCAATGAATTCTATTAAATTTTGAAGCAATCCACACACCTTCTAAGAAATATAATAAATAAAATTATTGTATCACACCAATTTCAACAAAATTCGCATCTATAGAAAGTAGATTGAATTATGCAACTGATAGTATTATTTGTGAAGAGAAATTGTAAGTATTTGATATGATCCGATCTCTCCGAAATTGGAAGAAGAGTGAGAAATGGGATGGAATTCCATTTTTGAAAATTTACAGGTTTTTCGAATGAAAGTTACTTTTAATGGTAACCGTTAATTTTAAACTTAGAAAGTTAGAGATATAGTTATTTCTAACTTTAAAGTTAAGGGTTTCTGTAAAAAGTAACTTTCGGTCAAAAGTTAGTTCTATGTTTTCGGCCGAAAACATAAATTAGTTCAACCGAAAAGTTACGGAATATGGATTTGGAAAAATTATTCGCACAGAATAGACACCCAGATTCACGATTTCACCCAGGTCCAACACCCAGACGTTGAAAAACAGACCAAAACACATTGCCACAAGAGTTCTACCATTTGCAGAGAAGAAAACACCATAAAAAGTCGCCGCCACCGCCGCAAAGACGGGTTGCCGCGCAAGGAAAATAGCCTGTGGTAATCAGACAAAAACCAAAAAGGGAAACCCCAAAGCTTCCACAGAGGAGAATAGGGTAGGTGGCTGGGTAAAGAACCCAAGCCACCCGGAGCACAAAATAAAAAAAACAACCC
>LPNX010772896.1:0-58275 GCA_001517045.1 Pseudotsuga menziesii | reverse complement strand
AAATATGCCAATTCAACCATTATGGTTGACTTATTTTATTGAAATTCTATTGGTTCTTGAATTCCAACTCACAAAAACTTATTTTGGCACGGTTTCTTAGAAGGCCCATTTTAGACCCCAAATTTCCTCTAATGAAAGTTACTGAAACAAAAACAAAAACAAAAAATAAAAAATTTATATGTTTATGTTAACTAGGTTAGTGATAGAAAAATGGGGTTACCTCCTCTTAATAGTATTAATCTGATTGTCATATGGTATGAAATGTTGTTTAATGGAAGTAGGAAACATAACGAGGAAGATCATGAATTTTAGGATTTTAGAATGAAGTAGGTGGTATAATTAATCGTCGAAAACCGCTCCATCAATGCATTTGAATTTTTGGACTATTATTAAAATAATAGCAGCATGATACAATAGACATTTCTGAATGTAAGAGGTAAACTGCTTAACATACATTATGGCGACATACTGAGTAGATTTCTATCAAAATTTGAACCACTTGGGGGATTTCCCTTTTCAGAACGGTAAGCCTTGAATGGAAACTAAAAATGCGAAATGAGTATTTTTTATTAGAAGTCTAAGCGTACCAAATCCTTTAACCAAGTCCAGCGATGAGTATTCATGTTTTATAACAATGAGACATCCCGAACATTTAGTCAAAAACCTTGAATCGAGTATGAAGTAGTAGCATCCAAGAAGTCTTTACCAATATCTTTATATTTTATGTTGTAAGTAGGATTCAAGAATGGTCTGTACCGATCTTTTTGCCACATTCTTTAGGAAAAAAATATTATCAATATATCAAATATATACCTCTAGGGCGTATTCCAAACATATTAATTTTATTAATATGGTTGTTGCTAGTATTAAAAATAGCATCGTACATTTGTATTTATATTTAAGGAGAAAGTATAATTAATTCTAAATTATATATTTTTTAAATAAACTTATTTAGGAGTATTTTTTCAATTTATTATAATAAAACCTTACCCTTTCTGCTATTGTGGAAAGATCTTAAGGGGTCTTCTCAACGACTCTTTTGTCCTACACGCGACAAAATCTATTTACAATTTCGTCGATAAAAGTGTTGATTTCAGTTCAAGTCAATACCTAGTCAATAAGTCACAAGAATAGAAAAGGCTAATTAGGAATAGGTCGCCAGAATTGAGGCAGACGGTAAACATTTCATTGCACATGGAGGAGATGGAATGTCACAAGAAGAAGATGTTTTGTGTTTTGAGGAAGTTGCACATATGGACTTATTTCTTTGTTTAATCATATAATTGTTTCTCACAGATTTCATGGATTGTAATCAATTTATGGAGATCCCTATGCTTGTGGCAAGATCAGTCTCATAAATGAAGAGGATCGGGCGCTCAAGTCTATGTTGAAGCACATGAGTTGTAAATATAACAATTTGCAGAAGCATACCATGTCTCTGGTTGAACTGAAAACCAGGTATATTATATTGTTTTGGGAAACTGATTTCATGACTTAATTTGGATAATTAGAGTTCATGAGGGGTTTCCAACTTTCTTAGTGTAGTTTGCGTTATGATTTTGTAGATAGTCATTAGTCCAGATCATGGATACAATGATGTATTATATTCAACGCACTCCAGCGGTGCAGTTGATCCCAATATGATCAGTATTGGGATTTCCATGAACGAGGATGGGAAAGGGTGAAGAAGAATGGCGATATGATCAGTACTGGGATTTCCATGAACGAGGATGTGAAAGGAAGAAGTCTAAAAATGCCAAATTTATGGAGCTATATTCAAAGAAGAGGACAATGAATTACCTATAGTCAGCACAAATTGAGAATCAAATAATTTCGTCGATCGATAACAGCCCCTGCTTTCATAAGAATTCGCTGAACAAGAACCATCACACCTTGAGCTGGGGATCGACGGCCACGCCGAAAAGAATCATTTCCACTAGGACAAGTTCTGAGGCAGCCATGGTAATAATCAATTTATGTTTTATAGAATTTATGTGAACAACCCAAAACCATCTAAAGCCCAGTGGTTTAGATTGGTTGGACTAGTCGAATTACCAACCATCTAAAGCCCATTGTTTTAGATTGGTTGGACTAGTAGGATTAGTAAGTTTCTCAGGATTGAATGATTTCCATGCTTGTATGGTGAAACCCTGTGTATGAAGTTGTTTCAAAGCCCAATATCAGCACTGCATATGTTCTTGCTTTCCCTCCATGTATAAAGAAGTTGATCTAATGTATTCTAATCAGAGAGGCCATGGCTTCCAGCTGTGGCAAAAATATGGCCCAAAAGACACAAAAACAACCGACTTCCAAGATATTATTACAAATGTTCTTGGGTACCATGTTTCCCACTTAAAAAACAGGTTAGACCTCATCATTTTCTGAAAAGAAATATGTTATTGAACGTCTCATTGATTATAAAATACATGCCAGGCTGCCTGGTAATAATATGTTAAGATAATGGCGGAGTTTGGGAAGGTTCAGAGATGCCCCTAAGACCCTACCATTCTAATAAAAACCTACAAAGGCAAACATACTCATTCTCCTAGTTCTTTTCCATATTACAACCTACAAAGGCAAACATACTCATTCTTCTAGTTCTTTTCCTATGGCTGCTATGCACGCTGGTTCGTCCAACCTGCTTATTGGTGAGGGAATGAATATCGAAAACTTGGTTACATGCAACCACTTTATACGCACAACCCCGTTTCCCACAATCACTCTCAATTTTAAAGACAGCTGACCAAACTCAGTATTACGTTCAACACCTCCAAAAATGTTGGCAGCTGGGAAGGTTCCTGCAGACAGATCAATCGAAAATCTATTTATATATTGATCAAGAAAACTGTTCAATTCGATTGAAACATTGTGGTAATATATCAATATCGACTAGATAAACCAAGCTAATAAAACAAATTTCTAATTACCTGCAACTCGTTTTCCCTTCCCAACCCAGCCATAATATCTTTGGTACCTTGACTTTCTCCCAAATGTGTTCCAAGACTGGATGGAAACCATAATATAACCAACTAAAAAAATTTGAAATAAGGTCGGAGGGAAAAGGCCAGGTTCAAATTTTTGAATTTGAAATTGAAGTAAGCGGAAAGTGATACAATCGCCACATTCATCCTTATAATGACACACGGCTTCCAACCCAACGATCCTCAAAATCAGTCAAACGGCGGAGGCAATTTAATGGATGCCGTGAAAGATGTCAGAACCCGAGTTTTGAATGAGGATACCAGAAAATGACCTACCATGGATTAAGCTATGGATGTATCATGTAAATGACCGATTCAACATACCTTATGCCATGAACAGTGGTGCGCTCTGATAATGGGCAGACTCGTCTTGAAGACGAATTTGTCTTGTAAATAAGGCTCGCCCTGTAGTCTCTGCTATATAAATTGTGAAGGAGCCAATTAAGAAATCGAAATGAGAGAAAACATGAATGAGAAATCCAACGTGAGCTGGTTGTTGAAGAAAAGGGAAAACTTCGTCATGCCTGCGTTGGTGGAACCAGTGTTCCTGATAATCAGCCTATACTCATTTGTTTCGTTGTATAAAAATAACAAGAGTTTTAAAAAAGGTATTTTGTTCTCATTGATGAAGTCTACCTTTGATTGATTTTTTTTTTTATGAGGGTTATTTAAAACAGATAACCATAAGCCTTAAAAGTCTAAGCCTTCCATAAATGTCCATAATATTGGAAGGCAATGAAAGAGCATTTTAAAAGTGAAAGTTGGTGACGCAGTAGTGGGAGAATTTTTTGGTATGAAGAAAATGTCGAAGTAATAGAAGAAAATTGCTGCATAAAAAAATAGAAATTAAAAATGGTTGTATAAAAGAAATAATCTTGAAAATAAGAAAAGTAGAAGTAGCTGCTAATCCGTTCTTTGAAGAATCACTTTTTTTTTGAATAATCACTGCATTGAAACAACATCAAGACAAATTCATATTTGAAAATTTTAAATTTTAAATTTTATGTATGGTTAAGAATAAAGATGGAAATATTGAGCTTTGTGAAAGACAGAAACATCATTTTGTTATTGCTTGTGAATGCATCAAGATTGCCTAGGTGACAAAAGTAAATTAATATACAGTGTTGATTGATTTAAGATGGAAATATTGAGCTTTGTGAAAGACAGAAACATCGTTTGTACCTACATGTTTTGGTAGATGGAAGGGTTGTCATAAATTCAGTCTATGTACCAATGTTTGATGGTACCTAGACGTTTTGGTAGATGGAAGAGTTGTCATAAATTCAGTCTATGTACCAATGTTTTGCCCAAAGGTACGGTTGGATCCCATTCGGTACTTATATGACATTTTTTTTTTGTTTTCGCAACATAAAAGATGCATGAATAATGTAATTGGGCATATGTTGTATTGAGGTGCATGATCGGATGTACTCGACACCTCCAAGTTTTCTAGTTTTCGGTCCATGTTGTAATGTCTTTTCATAGACATGTTTTTTGTTCCTATTTTTTTGTAAGCTTGCTTGTTGTATGCTTGCTCAGTAGGCATACTTGTAGTGCTAAGGCACCTAATATCACAGGATTTGATACTCTCTTAGATAGTTTTGTTTTGTCAAGTTGTGGAATAGATCACCGCTAGAGGTAATGGGGGTGATAGGTGTACCTAGGTTTGTTTTGTCAGGTTGTGCAATAGACCACCACTAGAGGTAAGGGGGGTGATAGGTGTACCTATTTCCTAAACTTGATCAAGGTCGAAAATTAAAAAAACATCTTCGATACATGGGGATTAGTTGATGGACCAACAGATATATTGCCAACAGTTACTATGTTGAAAGCCCAAATATTAGTAGAAAGCATAAGCTATTCTAAAGAGTATAATGAAAAATGAAAAAGAAAAAGAACAGAAAGAATATGATGAAAAATGAAGAAGAAGAAAAAGATCAAAATAACAGAGTTTTGCAGCATTGAAAAAAGAAAGAAAAAAAAGATCGAAAGAAGAATCAGAAGAAGAAAAATATCAGAGTCAACGACATCATTAATCATAATTGAAAATTAGAAATCATAAATCAAAGTTGAAAACCAAAAGTCATGAATTAGAGTTCAAAACCCAAAGTTTTCAAAATCAAAATTTTTGAAAATTTGTTAAGTGTTTGTAAGCCTCGCTGAGACATAGACCAACAAGCATTTTTCATTTCAAAATTTTTCTATTAAAGTATCATACTTAAGTAAGTAACTCTTGAGATTAAGAGGGAGTGTTGAGAATAATAATCTCATAATCTAATTAGCTAGTTTATTCAGTTAGTCAGTTCCATAATCGGTTAGCTAGTATTTGCTAAAACCATCAATTATGTAAGATATATAAACTATTGTACACTAATGATAATCAATTCAACCATTATTTGTTTTTACTCATCTGTTTCTTCTCTCTCCATTTTATTAACAGTTATGGTAGTCAGTAAGAAACGATGAACTGGTGAGATCACGTGAGTTAGTGCTTCAATACTGCATAGTGATATTAATAGAACACAAACTTGAAAACTGTTGCTAGTAAATCATATTATGCTAGTGAGTTGGTAAATCATATGTTGCTTGCATTGGATAATGTGCAATGGAGAACCCTAATCCGCCTACCAAATAGTGTGGATTCTCTTGAAGTCTTAAGAGCTGTAGGAGTGTTCCATTCCTTTGCTTCCCTAGAATGAAGTTGAGACCTTGAAGAGTATTGTTGCATTTAAATGTTGTTGTCTACCATGATTTTTTAAATTGTATATTGTTGTTGCATGTTGTATAGAAAAGGACATGGAGTGATTTCTAGTCATGAGTGAGACATGAGACAATGTTGTAGTTATCTCTGCATCTTAAAGAACCATTACCAGAGTTGAGGAGAATTTTTTTTAGTTGAAGGCTACCTCTAGTTTGATTCACTAGTGAGCTGCAATTTCTTGCCTTGGTGTAGACTCTCTCTTCTCCTTTCACTAAAAGGTGTCATGTTAAATTTTTGTCTAGTTTTTGCTTAACTCTACAAGCAACATATGTGAGCCTTGATTTATGGTCTAAGATAAATATTTGGAGACTGACACACCAATGTTTATAATCATATAATTTAAAGTGTAGATATTTAGGCTTTAGAAGGTTATTGCGTCTGCTTGCTTCATGTTATGATATGGCTTGGAGCTTGTGTGAAAAGATTGTAGACCTGTAGCTTGCTATGTATCTTTAGAGATTGTGATGTAGCTTATATGACTTCTAAATTTAATGTGACCAAGTTGAAATTGTTGTAGAATGACTCTCTTTAAGAGTATTGTGGAATTTTCTTTTCGTGAAAAGGTGGTAGAGACATAGACCTGCACCTTCAATATGCCTCCACAAACTACAAATCCATATTGATGACAATTGCAACACAGCTTATTGCGATGAGAATATTTGGGTTTGGTTTGATCCAAGTAAGTTTGCAGCTTGTTGTTACAACTGCTCCAAAAGAACAAGTTGTAGAAGCATATCATCATCACTCAAGAACTTAGGTATAGCAGATTCACTAATTCAACATTCAACAGTGTAACTTGTAAACTATTGTTTTTTGTAAGTTCTAATGCATTTTTTGGTACTTGCTTGTGTTTTTTAGGGTTTAGGATTGCCTCAAGGTGTTGTCCTTGCAAGCTAGCTAAATCTAACCACATGCCAATATATTTATGTGTCCATGTGGCATCCATCAATGCATATTGTCCTAACCAAGTGTTACACTGCACTTGTGTGATGTATGTCACATCATCCTCCGTCAATCCTTCTATGGAGATGCTCATCGGGAGGCAAGTCACTTGACTCAACATCATCCCTTGGTCCCTCAATCCAACACACTAGTACACCGTCCTATCTGCCCAACCATGATTCGATCACCAAGGCTACCAAAATATTATGAATGTGTTGTGCATCCTTAAGTAATGCATCCCAATGCCTAGGCTCACTATGCGCTCTTGAACAACACATCCCAATGCACCATCCACAATTCCCTACCAAAGTGTTAATCATAGTGTCATTACATCAATTGATACAACTGCCATAAACATGGTCACTATACCTCTGAGTGTCCTTAGAAGAAAATGAAGAGAAAACAACATGCATGAAGAAATATTGTTGATGAGCATCCACTCCAAAAGAAGACAAAAATTGATGCTAAGACAAGAAAAACTCTTGAAAGAGAAGACAATTATGAAGATTGACACTTGTAAACCAACTATCACATCAAGGAACATTTCATATAGAGGTTTTCCAAAGCTTAAGGTAGATCACAAATGTATTTCCAAGGATTATACAGTTTCCAAGAATTCTAAGGGATCTCCTCAAGTAGCGATGGAAGATCCAAGGGGATCTTGGATCTAGTATATTTAGATAAGGTTCTAGGATTTCAAGGCTGAGGAAAGAGAACTTGACAAAGAAGAAGATCAAGGTTTTAGAGGACAGTATACCTACAAGGACTTTAGTGATTTCTACAAGGAGGCAAGGATCAAGAGGGAGTCAACAACAATGATAAGTATTTAATGTTTTGTGCAATGAGTTTTATTTACTCAAATTTAATTGATATTTTGAGGAATATAATAACTATTTAAATGATATTGGTTAACTCTTGTGAACATGTTTGTCATGTATTTTTGGAGGTTGTGATCCATGATTAGAATTTACCTATGTTGTTATGGGCATATATTCATCCTAGGGGATTGATTCATATGGCTAGAGGTGAATGACCCAGCCAAGGGAAGACAATATCCCATTGTCCTCAGTCATATGGTGTAGGAATATTAGCCCCAAGGGAAAACAATCTCCCATTATCCTGAGTCATATGGTGTGGGGATATTGGCCCAAGAAGGAGACTTTGAAGGATGATGGTATAAATCCCTCTATTCCAATTGTCCATCCTCCAGACTATTAGGATGAGTTAATAGAGCCAAGAATCTAACTAGAGATGTTAAGAAGAAGACAATATGGCTTCGTGATACTTTGCAAGATGTAGAGAGGCATGCAACTCCTAGTGATACCTCATAGGTTCTCGATTTATATGAAATTAATGGCTCACATCATTGATACTGAACCTTCCAGTTATGAGGAGGCAACACGCCAACGAATTTGGAAGGATGCCATGATGGAGGAGTATTTGTACATCATGAAGAATGATGTGTGGGAAATAGTGTCGACACTTGAGGGGAAGTTAGTGGTGACTTCCAAGTGGATCTACAAGATTAAGCATGCAGTCTAGATGTGTATCTATAGGTTATGGAGTTATCTAGTTTACAGGATCAGAGAGAGAGTCATGGATGGTATTTGGTGTAGACCCACTTAATGGGAAATGACATAGATGGATATAGAGGGGCAGATAATCTCCCAATCATCCAGAGTCATATGGTGTGGGGATATCTACCTAGGAAAGAGCAGAGTGTATAGGTGCAGAGGGAGCGATGTGCTTCAACATAGTGGGAGTAACTGCAACACAATTGTTGATGATGGAGGAGGTTCCCTAGTATCTCCCTCACCTAAAGGAAGTTGGCCTTTGAGTTCGAAATGAAGGATCTTAGCTTGATGTATTATTTCTTGGTATTGTGTTATATAAAAAAAATATAACATAATATATAAATATATAAATATTAATAATTAATATAATATATATTAATAATTAATAATGATTAATGAGTTAATTAGAAAAAGTAAAGAGACGTACCATTTTATTTGAAAAGGCACGATAAGGCTTTATAAATCCGTACCAATGTAAATGTAAATCATATATCTTATCTCATACTTTTATACATAGATTCTTTTATCCAAATGGATGTTTATATAATATTCCAAATATTTAATAAATTCAATACTACATAATAATATTCATATTACTAATATTGAATTTTTAAAATTCTAATTTTCTAAACTTCGTATATATTAATTTATAATAATAACGTTTAATAATATAAAATTACACAATCCCAAATCTTTAAAAAGTTGTAATTAATTATTATAATATATATTATCATTAGAATATATATAACTTTTATGTTTCCCAATAGTTATTATTAAAAATAATAACTATATCTATAATAATAATAATAATAATATATTATTGAAATAATAATTATTTTTGGAAAAGGAAAAATGTTATTTAACCTAATAAGAAAAAGATAAGAAGTAGTCAAAGGAAGACAGTTTATCGTTGAAAAGTCAAAATCAAAGGAAGAATATTTGAAGAAGTCAAAGTCAATTGAAGGCTCGTCAAAGAATTTAAAATCAAAAGAACGCATATTTATCATCAAATAAGTCGAAGCCCATGAAAGCCAAATTAAGGCATTATCAAAGAGACGATGAATTGCGAGACATATGAGATTCAAAAGGAGTTCAAAGAATGACAAATTTTTGACCAAAAAAATGATATAGAAAAATTGTTTGCGAAAATTGAGGAATTAAAAGACGAAAATGATTTCAATCATAGATTAGAAATCAAGATATAAAGAAACAATTAAACAAGTATAAAGAAGAAATAATATGCTTGAACAAAATCGTTAACAACAAGGATGAAGAACTGGAACATGTATGAAAGAATTTAAAAGATAAAGAATCAAAAGTCGACCAGTGTCGACAATAGATAAAAGTTCTTCAATAATAAAATGATGACTCTAAAAAGGCACATAAGTTGGATATCGCAAAAAGTAATTATCATTATCCAATAAAAACCATAATAAGACGTTAGTCATGAAAATTAAGAAGTTGAAAAACAGTCGTAAGGCAGAACACTCTACATAAGACATTGAAGGAAAACTTCTAAACAAGCAGGAAGAAAATAGCTGCATCAGAAATCATAATGAAGATCTTAAGGAACAACTTATGAAGTCCGAAGATGATAGAAAGTCACAAGTAGAATTGATTAAGAAGTTTCAAAGTGACAACATGCAGTTAAAAAAAAGGTTGGAAAAGATACATAACAAAACATTAAACCTCAAGGGATGAAAATACAACTTCCAGCTCAGATCAATGCTCAAAAGACGACGCTCATAAAAGAAAATGACATTATGACAATTCTCTATCGACACCCTAGTCATAAAAACCGATATCCTAAAATGGGGGAAATGTCGAAAGATAATGGTACTAATGTGATCAAAGCTCTTGACGTCAGATTGGTAGGGAATCCCAACAGTCAGCAACAAATAAATTTGGGATGGATTGATCTGTCAACATATTGAAAGTTATGCTCTACACTTAGAAGTCTGTATCAACATGTTTCATTAGCTACAATGTAAAAAGGAACGATGTGGCAACATTATAAAGCCTTGAGGACAAAACCTTTCTAAGAGAGAGACAATGTTATATAAAAAATATAACATAATATATAAATATATAAATATTAAATATTAATATTAATATATATTAATAATTAATAATGATTAATAAGTAAATTAGAAAAAGTAAAGAGATGTACCCTTTCACTTGAAAAGGCACAATAAGGCTTATATAAAGCCCTACCAATGTAAATGTAAATCATATGTCTTATCCAAATGGATTTTTAATACATATCCATATATGAACAAATAACCAACATTCTCACTAAGCCTTTGTCCAAGGAAAAGTTTGTATACTTCAGGGAAAATATTGGCGTGATGGAGCATGCCTCCCTCAGTAAGTGGGAGTGTTGATGGATGAACACAATTGGGCAGAAATTGATGTGAATTGAATGGCCCAAATACCATGATGGTTCTAATATGAGCAACATACAATCACGAGAAGTAAATGGTCAAGATACCATGATGGTTATACATATGAATGAAAGACATGAGAAGTGAATGGCCCATAAAACATGATGGTTCTACAAATGAACAATATACATTCACAAGAAGTGAATGGTCCTGGCACAATATTAATCCAGATAGTCATATGATTTGGCTAGGAGTGAAAGACTTGGGATATAGATGAAGTGCATATGCGAGATGGATTATTGTCATTCTCACCAGGTGTGAATCTTGGAAGTGATACATACATTCTCACCAAATAAGAACCTTGGTATTGATGAAGAATGTTTCTCACGGACACTCTCACTGAGTGAGAAGCTTGGAAGTGATGTAGAGTGTCTTCTACAAACATTATCACCAAGTGAGAAGTTTGGTGTGATGCAGAATGTTTTCCTCATTGAGAGGTATTACTGATTTTTCTCTAGGTTGCACTATTAGGAAACATTATGCAGACATTTTCCTAGAGAGGTCATGAGAATTGACTGATGGCCAGTGGAGGATGGCCCCGACATAGCCTTGATTCGTCATGAGAAGTGACTAAGAATTAATAAGGATTGAGATGCTTATCCTTAATTAATCATGAGAATTTGATAATATTAAATAAGGCTATAGGTCACATTGCATACTCTGAGAAGGAGTGCTCCGAGAATCAGTGATCTATTATATATTAGAGTTATTTGACTTGTGTATTTGTTAGGGGATTTCATTCCCTTGTTAAATATACAAATTCTAATCTAATGTTATTTGAAATAGGCTATAAGAAATGCGCGAGACTTCTTATATTGGGGTCATATTAATACTAGAGCTCTATGGGTGAATAGACGTGCATGTGAGGAGATGAACCTCAATAAGGACAACTTTTTTATTATGAGGAAATAACCAAGAAGTCAAGTCAACCATTGAAGAAGTCCCAAAAGAATTTGAATACAAGAAGACAAGTGTCATGTCCCCATTTTGATTGCACCATGGAGCAAGCACTTAAACCCATTCAATTCCCATGGGTCCTAGTGGAAAAATTAATTAATTAATACATAGTTAATTTTTGTCCAATTTACTTATGTAGTTAAATAAATAACGATGAACCACAATTTTGCTATATTAAATGATTATGAGTTGTTAATGGCTTAGGTGGATCAAGAGGGTGCATAGGAAGATATAAGGCATGTGAGTTGTCACCCTCTAGAAAAATCAAGAAAAAAAACATGCAAAAGTAGAAACATCAATGAAAATCAAGAAAAGCAAGAAAATCAACACAAAGCAGAAAGTTGGAAGTTTCCTAAATTCTGCACTCAAGAAGGAATGGTAAAAGCACGAAAGAAGTCAAAGGATTTAGGAAAGATTCATAGGATAATTTTATCCAATGAGGGAACATTCACATAAGCAAGTAGGGCCATATGCAAATGCAACTTTCCAAAGAAGCCACCACTCTTCACAAATTCAAATTTAAAAAAAGGAAGGCTCTAGAATGAAGGAATAAAAGCTAGCAAGGGTTAATAAAAGGAGTATGAAAGCCTCACCAAAGACTATTTTGGTAATTTTTACATTTTTCATTCATCTTAGAGAGATTTGTGCTTCTAAGAGGCTTGAGTGGCGTGCCCCTTTCCAACATTGGGTTATGTGCCCCTTTGCGTTCACTAATCCAACTGGGGGATTGAGAGATTATTTTGTTGGAGTTTAAGGAAGAGGGCACCCAGTCCTCTTCATGGAGGTTTTATGCATACATTGAAGTCTATTTCAGATCTGATCTATGTTATTGTATGATGGGGTCAAGTCCTTAGTTGACGTGGCCGAATCCTATAGCAGAAGTATTGCTAGAGAAAAGTGTTTTAGCCGGCAAGATCTAGAATTATGAAGTGCACACCCTGTGCTCTTTAGTATCTATTCATGAGTCATGAATGAGATGTACTACTGCTCTATTATCTGATCCAAGAATAAATATTCCTTTTCTTACTCTCCATTTATCTATTTCTGCCTTTGAGCTTTAACATCCAGTGAAAAATGAGCATATTGTAATCATTGTAATATTTAGTTGTTGAATGCACTCCTAGAATTCTGTTAAGACATGATTGTGCTAAAGAACATTTTCCTGGTCTCTTCTAAATGGTTTAATGCACAATTCAAGATATTTGAATGCCTTTTGGGAAGTGATAGTTTTCATTGGTTACACCCTTGTTGAGGAAATTGATCATATTCTTGTTTTGGTGAGTTTGATTGTTGTATGAAAATATAAAGGTATGATTGAAGAATGCTTCTATTAAAGGAAATATAAATGAACTTGTTTCAGCTGCAACTTTTCCCAAATTTTTTAAATTTTGGACCCTCCTCTTATTTTATATCGCCTAATTTTGTTTGGATTCATGAATTTTGTTTGTTTTCTCACTGGTGTAAGTTGAGTTATTTTGAGGACAATTGTTTTTGTGCTTTTCGGGAATCTTTTTCGTTGTTTTCACCGCCGTTCTGGAGGTAAAACAAGTTTTTTGTCGCTACCCGGCTGAAGGTCTGTTGGAACTTAGTGTTTATTTTATTTTTATTTTTTGGAGGCCATTCAAACAACTCTTCGGAGCCATCTTGCCTTATGGAACCTCCATTGCGGAACATGGACGATGAGTGTTTTGCCGGATGGTTTGGACTTCTCCGATGTCGTTTTTTGACTTGTTTTGGCACTTTCGGAAGGTTTTATGACTTTGATCGGGGGTGGCAGTCTGATTTCTTTCTGCCATTGCAGCTCTCGAGTAAACTAAGTATCCATTTTGTAGTCGCTCCACCCGCCGATGTTTGTTTGGTTTCACCGATATGTTTTTTTTTTCACCGTGGAGTCTGTAGTCTTTTCATCTTTCGCCATTTCAACTACGTACTTCGCCAACTTCCCGGCGCTATGTCGCCCCAGTCGCCGAAGAGGAATCCCCACCCGATGCTTCAGTGTTTAGTCTTCCGGATGCCGATAGGATTAGTGATCCTACGGAACTCATTGTCCGTTTGAAGCTCTCCGTTGCGGATGTTCCTTGAACTATCTTCCTGATGTTTAATGTTTCAAGCTGTCGATAAGGTTTTTCCCACCTTTTGTGAATTTTTAACTTTCTTTGGGCGGCAGTGGGGTCTTTGTTTTGGGTTAAACGTTGTGCAGCAAAAGCGCAGTACAGGACCTCATTTTGTTGATCAATTTTATTATGGTTGAAAATATGCATTCCTAATTCATTGTTAAATTCTGCAGATGGACTCAAAAGGATCTCTCAGATCACTGCGGCAAGGAGGCATAACTGAGGGATAAAGCTGAGGAGAGTTGACGGAAGAGTGACAAACAGAGTTTTTCTGCAATCAACATGAACTAAGAAGGGACAAATAAAGAAGAGGCAGAACCGGTGACGATAGAAGTCCAAGTTTGGAAAGGGCCCATCAATTACTAAGATTAATCCGAAATGTAACGTATTACGCGAATCATGAGCACTCAGAAGAAAACAAATTGGGAGACTAAACGGTTTTGGGAATCCCAAGAGTCATTCAGGAGCAGCCCAACAGTTTGGTTCTTTTGGTATAAATATGGGAGATCTAGATAAGAAAGGGAATTTTTTCCAGTTAGATGAGTGAAGACATATTGTAAGAAGAACTATTTCCTTTTGCAATAGATAATTACAGTTTTCCTATTGGAGAAAGCTTGGTGGGATGTTGAAATGTTATGCTATGGATTTGTTGAAGAGGAACTATTTCATTTTCAGCTTTGTGTCCATTAACTGTGAGATCGTTCTAACTCTTAGGACCTATGTTCTTGTCTGAATAATTTATGGTTCATTTTATGAAAATTACCACCATGAGTAATGAATGTTGTTCATAAGCAATTGGCTATCTGGTTGTTTAAATATCTTCAATTGTTCGTGTGTTTTGGAAGAAATATCAGCCATCTGTAATTTCTCTTTATAATGCATGCACAAGATACATTACTCATTAATAAGTGGAAATCTTGCTCCCTGGGGATAGGTA
Source organism: Pseudotsuga menziesii (assembly GCA_001517045.1). Lineage (NCBI taxonomy): Eukaryota > Viridiplantae > Streptophyta > Pinopsida > Pinales > Pinaceae > Pseudotsuga > Pseudotsuga menziesii. The sequence goes on along the minus strand of LPNX010772896.1, from coordinate 43,565 downwards.
GGTAGTTAGATTTAATTTCTTGCTATGTGTGATTTAGATGCATGAGAGCCTAAGACGAGAGGTAAGAACCTGTGCATCACATTGTGAACACTCCTTGCATTCTCAATCAATCTGCATTTTAGATAGGCACTTGCATATCATATTTAGAGTCAAAAAATACAAAATATACACGGTGGACCGGGCCACAACCAGTAAAACCTTTTATTTGTTACTCGACCTACAGTAGCCAAACCACAAATCAGACAGTTTCCCTACACCAAACAATCACGGGCTAGTTGGGAACGTTGACTAGGGAGAATCCCTTGCTGTTGTTGCCTGTGATTTTCCAAGCCTCAATAGTTTTATGGCACTAGAAGGAGGGCCGCCAGTGCATGGCTGGCCGAGGAAACCCATTTTCTCGAAATAACCCCACAAGTGATAATTTTGAAAGCAGTTTCTGTCCTGATCCAAATACTCACGAGAGTAGGGAACATCTATTTGCTGTGGACAACCAAGTAATAAATGATGTGAGGAGACACACTAGTGCATATGTGAAAAATATTGGAGGATTACTAATTACCCCTAATTTGCCCAGAAGAGACTATAAAGGGAGAGACCGTCCCATACTGGAAGACTCAGTGTTGGTTGGAGATTTGGAATAACTTGTAGAAACAGTCTTACAAGAGGTGGTTTATCCTTTAAATCAAGTGGGCCCAGAGACACTCTACTGTTCCCCGGCCTGTACTCCTGTTCATTCACCCCCTCACTCTCCACCCAGACTCATGGCAGGCGTAAACGCAAACCAACCACCCAACCCACCTAATCCACCACCTGCTTGGAAAGCCAAGTCGCCTTTGAACTTAACACCTCCATTGCACGACTTGCCTCAAGCCTTTGAGAAGATGCTGCCTAAGTTTGATCCAAACGAGAAGATGCTAGTTGATGACCATTTACAAATTTTGTATTTGGCAATAGAAGGATTAAGAGCTGGGGAACATGAAGATGTAGTTTGTAGACTTTTCCCACACACTCTTAAAGGCGCAGCAGCATCATGGTATTTTGGTTTTCCTGCAAACTCTATCCTAGATAGGGATACCTTTGAAAGGATTTTTAGAAGTAAGTACGCAACCCAAAAGATGCATGCAGCACTCATGAAAGGACTATGCTCTTTAAAGAAGGAAAGAAAAGAGAAGGTGCATAGTTTTACCCAAAGATTCGCGACCTATCTTAAGAATTTTTCTGAAACTGACAAACCCTTAGACAAGGTCCTGATTGAATATTATACCTCAGCTCTGGGACCCGAGTTGGCCATGTTTGCCGAAATGAAGGCCAAACCTACGTTAGCAGAGACTTATGAAGAAGCAGAGAAGGTAGAGGCGGAAAAAGAAATCATTGAGGATTATCCTAAACGGTCAAGAGAAAAAAATGTTGGGGAAAAGCTTTGTTATTTACTAAGCCTAAGGAGGAGCAATTATCAGATTTCGAGGGAATGGAAAAAATGATGCAGAAGCTCTCTAACAGAATCATAGACTTGGAAAAGGACAAGGAAACCCATAAGTTCTATAAACCGTATTACAAGAAAAGATAGGACAACAGACAACCCCAACTCCCTTCGCACGGCCCTGCATCTATGAACTTAACGGAGGTAGGAATGGATAACTTTTTCACTTTCCACCAACAACCCCATTCTGAAAAGAATTGTCCTCAATGGATAAATTCGATGATGTTGGTTATGAATCAGCTGTTGGATTCTAAATTAACAGAAGATCAATATGAAGAAGCGAAAGACAGCAATACATCGACGGAAAAGCAGGAGGATGAGACCATGTTTTTATGGGACTATGTTTCTTTGTTCGATGCCACTAAGGAAAAGGATCTGAGGAATGAGAGCATCCTGGAAACAAATGTAGCAATGAGAAGCCAGGGGTTGCTTAAGGATAATAGTCTTATGCTCCCGAAGATCAAAAGACTTCAAAAGAATGTTAAGAAATTTCAGAACAATTCCTCAACTAATAAATTCTGGAATTTGCCATCACCAGTCAAAATCCTAGACATACCAACATGTTTGCTAAACCCAATGAAGAAAAAATAAAAAACGCTAAATCAAAGCTCATGGACTATCAGATGGACTATGAAATTGTGGAGGATATCAAAAAATTAAGGGTGAACATCTCATTATTTGAAATGTGCAATCTTCCGCAGGAGAAAGAAAAGCTATTGAAAGCACTTGAGGTATCAGAGGAGAGGCTACCTACTAGAAGTCAACCCTAAGAAGAAGAAATCAGTGAGGCAAGTATAGGAGGTAATCCTAAAAACAAGAACCCACCTTTTCTCTTTACCTTTGAAATTTTCAACCACAACGTGCATAATTGCCTATTGTACTCGGGGGCCTCAGTCAACGTCATGCCGCTGTCGGTCTGCAAGAGAATAAATGGGCAGCCTAAACCATCCACCTGAAGGGTCATTCAGTTGGATAGAACAAGCGTGAAGGTAATTGGGGAAATGGAGGATGTCCTCATTCGTCTATCTTCGAATGATAAAGTGTGCCAATTCATTGACATTGTGGTGGCTGACATACCAGAAGCTTATGGGTTTGTTTTAAGTAGGGATTGGTCGGCAAAGCTGAATGGATACTTTGCCTCAGAGTGGTCAAATCTGTGGCTACCATATAAAGGAAGCCCAAATCAAATTAAAATTTTGAGGGAGCCTCACATGAAACACAATGATACCTAGTTCGAGTGTAAAAATGAACTAGTGGATTCTGTTTTGGGAAACTACTTTGTTGAGCTTGAACCAGGAAACTGTCAAGCAGAAGAGGCCAGCGATACATCAGACGCTCAGCCTGATCTCCTTCGGTTTTCACAGGCTGATGAAATTGATTGTAAAATAGTAGACTTAGCTGTAGAAGTAGATATTAATTCTTGCACAGTAGTTAGCGATTTTTGGACACTTTTCTTTGATGGCTCTAAAACTTTAGAGGGGTCGGGAGCCGGCTGTGTCCTGAATGACCCTAGAAAAAACAAACATTTTCTTGCGTGTAGGTTAGAGTTTGAATGTACAAATAACACAGTTGAATATGAAGCATTAGTTCAGGGAATAAGGAAAGCAATTGAATTTAAAGTAAAAAATATAAAGGTGTTTGGGGACTCTGAAATAATTGTAAATCAAATCCGAAATCAAATACATTGCATTTCTCCTCATTTAAAAGCTTACCAAAGTGAAGTATGCGATTTACTTAAAAGTTTTGAGGCATTTAACATTGTATCGATTCCGAGACTTAAGAATGTCGCAGCTAACTTGTTAGCCACCTCAGTTACAAGGCTTGTGCCTTCTAATAATCGGTGCTCTGTTGAACTGCTTTTCAGGCCTTCAGTTCCAGACATGATAACCAATCTACGAGTGTTCGATGATGATCAGCAGATTATAGAATGCTTGACAAATGATGAGACTTTCATAGGGGCCATTATTGATGATGAAGAACATCAAGCCGAGTTTAGATTCGATAACTTCATTCCTAAAGGAGTCAGGACTTTAGAACGAATGTTTGATTTAAACGAGAAATTTAGAAGACTAGCGAATGTGAAGACTCATAGCTCGTCTCTACAGTTCGAGTTGATCAATTTGGGGACTGAAACAGAGCCCAAATATGTGAGTTTGGGAAAATTTTGTTCCCCATATGAAAGGAATAAGTTTATCAATCTTTTCAAACGATATAAATATGTTTTTTCTTGGGCGTATGAAGATCTGAAGACGTATGACACCAATATTATTCAGCATGTTATCCCCATCAGATCTGGAATCAAGCCGTATCAACAACCTTTGAGGAAAATGAATCCAAAATTAGAACCTTTAATCCAGAGCGAAGTCAAAAAACTATTGGATGCTAGGATTATCTTCAAGGTTAGACACTCGGAATGGGTTTCAAACCTGGTTCCGGTAAGAAAGAAATCTGGAGAAATCAGGCTATGCGTGGATTTTAGAAACTTAAATCGCGCTTCAGATAAAGATAATTATCATGTTCCACCCATGGAGCAGATATTGCAAATAGTTTCGGGTTCTGAACTTTTCTCTTTATTAGATGGATTCTCAGGCTATAATCAAGTATTAGTAGCCAAAGAAGACAAACTTAAAACGACGTTTAGAACCAGGTGGGGAACTTTTGCTTATAGAAGAATGCCCTTTGGACTCATAAACGCTGGAGAAACTTTCCAAAGGGCTATGGACATAGCTTTCCACGGTCTTGTTGGCCATAGTGTTGTAGTATACCTTGATGACATCATGATATTTTCAAAGAAAAGAGAAGAACAAACATTCCATCTAAAGCAGATTTTTGAACGCTGCAGAAAATATGGTATCTCACTAAACCCCAAGAAGTGCATGTTTGCTGTTACAAAAGGTAAGTTGTTGGGTCACGTAGTTTCTAAGAAGGGGATCTCCATAGACCCAGAAAGGATCAAAGCCATTGAACGAATGCCCTTACCCCATAATAAAAAGGGCATGTAGTCATTTATGGGGATAATAAACTTCGTGCGAAGGTTTGTGCCAGATTTTGCGCGAATTGTTAGACCTTTGTAGCAAATGGTAAAGCAAAGTGTACAATTCAAATGGACTGATGTAGATAAGAACGCGTTTAGCAAAATCAAAATAGCTATTGCGCACGCACCCTCCCTCAGAATTCCAAATTTTGAGAAAGATTTTATTTTGTACACTTTTGCATCTGATGACTCACTCGCAGCTGTGCTTACCCAAAAGGAAGATGGGGCAGAAGAGTTCCCCATATCATTTATGAGCACTGGTCTGCAAGGGGCCAAATTGAATTACCTGGCTATGGATAAACAAGCATACGTAGTGTTCAAAGCAGTGAAACAATTTAGGCCATACATACTAAATAACTGAACAAAGGTAATCGTCCCACACCCAGCGGTGAGATCTCTTTTCGTAGAGAAGGAGTTAGGAGAAAGAAGAGGCAACTGGGTAACAGCTCTACAGGAGTATGACCTCAAATTCAAACCAGCTTCTATAGTCAAAGGGAAAGGATTGTGCAGACTGATGGCTGAAAGTAAAGATAACGAAGAACAGGACTGGGAAGACGAAGTTGAGTTACATATGATGGATGTATGTCCCCTTTTTACAACTCTGGACTCCTAGTATCGAAACCTTATACATTTCCTTCAGACAGGATTATTACCAAAACACTGGAATTCCAAGCAAAGAAGAGCATTACATCTTAAATCAGCCTCCTATCAGATTGTTGAAGGAATATTATTTAGAAAGAATTATGATGGAGTCCTCCTTAGATGCTTAGAGAAAGAAGATGCGAAAAGAGTAATGATAGATTTACATGATGGGCCTGCTGAAGGACATTTCTCTGGAGATACTACAGCTCATAAAATTCTCAGAGCCGGATACTATTGGCCCACACTGTTCGAAGATGCACACGCTCATGTTAGAAGTTGCGACATCTGCCAAAGGTGTGGTGGAAGACAAGTTAAAGCGGCAGGACCATTAAAGCCTGTTATGATAACAGAACCTTTTGAGCAGTGGGGGATGGACATCATTGGAGAGATAAATCCAAATTCTTCTTTGCAACACAAATATATTATGACAACAACCAACTACTTCACTCATTGGGTTGAAGCCATTCCATTGCATAAAGTAAATGAAGATGTGGTCATGGATTTCCTGCGAGATCATATTATGACCAGGTTTGGAGTTCCAATTTCTTTAGTTTTTTATAATTCTACTTACTTTTCCTCGATTAAATTAAGTGCATTTTCTCATGAAAAGGGAATTAAATTACATTACTCTGCAAATTACTATCCACAGGGAAATGGGTTGGCTGAATCTACAAACAAGAATCTGATCAGGATTTTAAAAAAGATGATGATAGAAAATCAGAAGAGTTGGCATTCAGCATTACCAAATGCTCTGTGGGCCGATAGGGTCACCCCCAAGACTGCTTTAGGTGTGTCCCCGTATACCCTTGTTTATGGAAAAGAGGCCATTCTACCCCCCAACATCATGCTACCGTCTTTCATAATCGCCCAGGAATCCAGAGGATCAAATAATGAAGTTTTGCAAATAAGGATACACAATCTTTTGAAGGCAGAAGAGTCTAGAGCCAAGGCCAGAGAACGTTTTAAACAACAACGGGAAGTAGTAAAGAGATGGTTTGATAAACACAAAGCTGGTACAAAAGAATTTGAGGTGGGAGACTTGGTTCTCAAGTGGGATCATCCCCATGATGAGAAAGGAAAATACACGAAATTCCAACAACTATGGATAGGCCCTTTCCAGATTGCTGCAAAGCTTGGCCCCTCAACCTATAAATTGCAGGATCTACAGGGGTGGGAAGAGAACTTACCAGTAAATGGTTTAGTTCTCAAACCTTATTTTTCCTGAGTTTCGTTTTGTTCTTTTGTCTCGTACATAATTATTTTGATTTGGTTGTTTATTTTTTATTGGTTTTATTTCTGTTTTGTTGTAGTTTAGGTCTTGATCGATTTCAATAAGCAAGAGGCAAACTTTTGGTTGCATGGAGAATGTCAGAGTTCTGGAGTAATGAAAGTCCTTTAAATATAAAACTATGTACTATTGTTTGATCTGAAAGAAGTTCTTCTAGTTTAGTAGTTTTCCTGAATGGCTATGAACACATTGAAGTCCTACTCAATCCTTGTAAAATAAACCTGGATCAAAAGGTCTGGAATACTATTTTGAGGCTCCATCCATCAAACATTTAAAATGACCTAGGGGGTGACAGAGTTAGACCCACGGAAAGGAAGCAAGGTAAACAGCATGTTATATATAAATGATCCCATGTCAAGAATTGAAATCCAAAAGGCAAATAAGAGTTAAGAACTCCTATAAAAGCATTATGCATTGAAAGGAAGTACTGAACCACATGAGTACTAAATTGCCAAAAAAATTTCTCTGTCCGTGAGATGAAAGTTAAATATATCTCTCACACAAAAGGACACTATGGATAGAAGAGCTTGAATATAAATTTCAAAAAGAAAGGCATGCAGGAGGACTCATATGCAAAGAACAAAAGTTCAAAAGCACAAAAGTGAAAAACTACATGGGAATGAGGAACAAATGAATATTGTTGTTTACCATATGTTATAATCCTGTGGTGCCCAAGCTGGAATCTACCCGAAGACAAGTAATAAATGAAACTCACCTCTTGGCCTCGAGAGAGTTATCTTGACGTGGAAGTCTTGGTTTCCCTTCTCCTAAATCGAACTATCATCAATGATTAAAAGTACATATCTTTTCCATTTGGGAAATCCAGACATCTGGAAGAATTCAACATATTGGTTTTATTGTCAAATAGTCTGTTACTTAAGGAAGAAATTATCCAGAGATCTAGGTTCACCAGATAGTCGCCAATTGTTGCAACTGCAACTTTTCCCAAATTTTTTAAATTTTGGACCCTCCTTTTATTTTATATTGCCTAATTTTGTTTGGATTCATGAATTTTGTTTGTTTTCTCACTGCTGTAAGTTGAGTTATTTTGAGGACAACTGTTTTTGTGCTTTTTGGGAATATTTTTCGTTGTTTTCACCGTCGTTCTGGAGGTAAAACAAGTTTTTTGTCGCTACCTTGCTGAAGGTCTGTTGGAACTTAGCATTTAGTTTTTTTTATTTTTCAGAGGCCATTCAAACAACTCTTTGAAGCCATCTTGCCTTATGGAACCTCCATTAAGGAAGATGGAAGATGAGTGTTCTGCCGGATAGTTTGGACTTCTTCGATGTCGTGTTTTGACTTGTTTTGGCACTTTCAGAAGGTTTTATGACTTTGATCAGGGGTGGTAGTCTGATTGCTTTCTGTCGTTGCGGCTCTCGAGTAAACTAAGTATCTATTTTGTAGCCGCTCCACCCGCCAATGTTTGTTTGGTTTCGCCGATATGTTTTTTTTTCACCGCGGAGTCCGTAGTCTTTTCATCTTTCGCCATTTCGGCTGCGTACTTCGCCAACCTCCCGGCGCTATGTCTCCCTAGTCGCCGAAGAGGAATCCCCACCCGATGCTTTAGTGTTTAGTCTTCCGGACGGCGATAGTATTAGTGATCCTGCGGAACTCGTTGTCCGTTTGAAGCTCTCCGTTGCGGATTTTCCTTGAACTATCTTCCCGATGTTTAATGTTTCAAGCTGCCGATAAGGTTTTTCCCACCTTTTGTGAATTTTTAACTTTCTTTGGGCAGCAGTGGGGTCTTTGTTTCGGGTTAAAGGTTGTGCAGCAAAAGCGCAGTACATGACCTCATTTTGTTGATCAAATTTATTATGGCTGAAAAGATGCATTCCTAATTGATTGTTAAATTTTGCAGATGGACTCAAAAGGATCTCTCAGATCACTACAGCAAGGAGGCATAACTAAGGGATAAAGATGAGGAGAGTTGACGGAAGAGTGACAAACAGAGTTTTTCTGAAATCAAAGTGAACTAAGAAGGGACAAATAAAGAAGAGGCAGAACTGTTGATGATAGAAGTCCAGGTTTGGAAAGGGCCTGTCAGTAACTAATATTAATCCGAAATGTAACGTATTACGTGAATCATGAGCACTCAGAAGAAAACAAATTGGGAGACTAAACGGTTTTGGGAAGCCCAAGAGTCATTCGGGAGCAGCCCAACATTTTGGTTCTTTTGGTATAAATATGGGAGATCTAGATAAGAAAGGGACTTTTTCCTAGTTAGATGAGTGAAGATATATTGTAAGAAGAACTATTTCCTTTTGCAATAGATAATTACAGTTTTCCTGTTGGAGAAAGCTTGGTGGGATGTTCAAATGTTATGCTATGGATTTGTTGAAGAGGAACTATTTCGTTTTCAGCTTTGTGTCCATTAACTGTGAGATCGTTCTAACTCTTAGGACCTGTGTTCTTATCTGAATGATTTCTGGTTCATTTTATGAAAATTACCACCATGAGTAATGAATGTTGTTCATAAGCAATTGGCTATCTAGTTGTTTAAATATCTTCAATTGTTCATGTGTTTTGGAAGAAATATCGGCTATCTGTAATTTCTCTTTATAATGCATGCACAAGATACATTACTCATTAATAAGTGACAATCTTTCTCCTTGGGGATAGGTAGGTAGTTAGATTTAATTTCTTGTTGTGTGTGATTTAGATGCATGAGAGCCTAAGACGAGAGGTAAGAACCTGTGCATCACATTGTGAACACTCCTTGCATTCTCAATCAATATGCATTTGAGATAGGCACTTACATATCATATTTAGAGTCAAAAAATACAAAATATACATGGTGGACCGGGCCGCAACCAGTAAAACCTTTTATTTTGTTACTTGACCTACGGTAGTCGGACCACAAACCGGATGGATTCCCTACACGAAACAGTCACGGGCTAGTTGGGAACGTTGACTGGGGAGAATCCCTTGTTGTTTTTGCCTGTGATTTGCCAGGCCTCAACATAATTCATCTATCATGTTTACTTAATAATTCATGATTTCTCAATACAATTTGGAATTCATTGTTTCGCTGACTGCGCCATTGATGAGCAAATTAGAAATATTTTCAGTATTGAAGAGTTTAACTATTAAAAACGATTCTAATAACTGATCTGAAGGTACATTCATCTAATTATAAAATATTTGATCCCATCCCAAGTCATGAATCTAAAATTAGGAAGGATTTTATGCCTTTCAAATTCATTTGGAAATTGTCTTTTTCCACGAGTCCTAGTTTCCAATATTACACATATTATATTTCTTTTTAATAAAATATTTGTCTATTAAGTCTATAGATTTATTATATGGGAATAGTAATATCAATACACATATGGTATATATACATCGAGTGCAACACTAGAATCCATTGGGTTTCCACATAAGTCATGGGGCCATTTCCTTGAAGCCTTTAGTTTAGCCAAAGAAGTCTACCTAGGTGTGATGTACCTAGAAAATGTGCCACTATCGAATGTATGGACTCAAATACATTTTGATTTATGTTTATCAAACCTATATTTGCATGCTTCCCTCCATTTTGAATTTATCATATCCCTGTGTTGTTTGAGAGGGAGTTTAGAAAAGTTCCTCGGTGTTTGAATCCAATTGGTCCAAATCTAGTCTTGTTTTTGCTTGTTCTGAGATAGTGTGCCCGAATCTCCATTTAGGTACATTACAACAAGTAGGACTATAAGAAAGATCAAGTATGCCTTAGTAAAAGGACAATTCAACCCCAACAAAATGTGCAAGCCACGCCCATTAAGGAAAACTTCAAGTGAACCGAAAAATATAAATAAAGTGCTCCAACATTTCATGTTCACACTCATCATCACATATATTATTTGCTACACAAGGACACACTTTCCAAGAGGGCATGGAAAATTTCCAAGGAGTAATTTTGGGGTTTCTTATTGTCTTTAAAAGATTCACTACACTTGCTAGTGTTTTTAGTGAAGAAGGGTGAACCTCTTATTTTTCTAGGGTTTCTCTTCATGAATGGTATTGTACTTAAATTGGATTTATTTCTTTTGAGAAAAGTTTCTATATTTTCTCCCTATTGGGTTTCCCATGGTAAAATATTTGTGTCTCTTGTGTGTGGAAATCTTTCTATGATCCTTTGTTTCTGCTACAACTTAAGTTGAAATTTTCAATGTGCAATTATTCAAAGAAAAATGTGGGATGAAACGAGTGCTTGAAAAATAATTGCCAAGATTTGAAAATAGAAAAAAATTCAACAAATATTACAAAGAATTAAAAGGGACGAAGACCTTCCAAAGTCACTCTTCTTGGATGTCAAGGAAAACATATTGACATGAAGCTCCAGTAGAGGTACAATGGGCCCTAGTATGTTACTAAGAATAGATATATGCATATCAAAGGAAAACAGAGTCAATAAAAATAGATCCTTTAGGGGGGGGGTATACCTCAATTCATACTCATTCCACATTCGACTCATGAAATAAATAGGTAGTTCATTTTCCTATAAATATTCCCGAGTAAAGATGATTGTAATTCTTTCTTATGAGGAAAATGAACATAAATCAAATTTATGGCCATGTTGGGGTTGATAATGGTTGGAGTGCTTGATATAGAATGTTTTATGTTATTGAAGAATTATTTAATCTCTACACTCTATGATTAATCAAATAATTAAAGGTAACTAATGCTTGAGTTCCCTAAGTGTTGTAATTGTTCATGCTTTCAACATTTTTGCAATTTCATATTTTAGTGTCTTTGTTGGTACTAAATGCCATTTTTTCCTTGTTTGTTGTTGATCGAGTATCCTTTTATGGTCCCCTTTTATATTGTCTTTCCTTTGTTGCTGGTGTCAAACTGTATTTTCTCTTTGGACGATGTCAAACTCTTGGGATTTTCTCCTAGTTGGAGCTCCTCGATAAAGTTGGAACCCTTATGATTGATTTCGCTTGCTTCTATGCTTCTTTCTGATTGATTATAAATGTTTTTTTATCATCGTCTTTGATCTTTGATCTTTGTCTTCGGATACTTTACATACCTCCTCTTTTCCCTTGATTGTACCTTGACCGTTGACTTAAGATTTTTCTTTGTCCCCTTTGCAGTCGATCTCACAAATACTTATCATTTCAAGATCTTTGTATACCTGCACTAGAATGATTTCCATCCATCGCACATGTGCATTTCGATGCTTTCTTTCAAGTGTCTTAAACTTGTGATGATGCCATGCTTTGTCATTTGTCCACTAGAGAACATATTCCATATGTTCATAATTGCATCCTACCACACACTGTGTACATTGTGACTCCTTCCAAATGCATATACCACGGATTCTTCCGGGCTCAAATCCACATATTCTTACAGGTTCTTCAATTAGGGTGATGGTTATGATAAAATTGTAAAAGGTCATGTTAGCACCCGGTGATTTTCCTCTGGTTGTGGTAGGAGATCACTGGGGTAACCATTTAAAACCAATATTTAGAATGTGATCTATCCTATACAGTCAGTGAGGGCTCTTAGTGTCACAAAGATCATCCATATACAAGTATAGCCTCAAAGAAATGATAAGAAGGATAGATATCTGACAAGAACGGATTTTTTGTAATTTTAGATATTGTACAACAAACAAACAGAAAGTACCATTGGGAAATGGAGTCACAGCCTAAACCATTCAAGGGGTTACAAAAATAATGAGTAGTGATTATCCTTTAAAATCTAATAAAACTTGGGTGTTATATTGAGTCAAATAACTTGAAGTGATGACATATAGAAATGAGAAAAAGGCCTAGTGAAACAAGAGGCACCTATCAATGGATGAATCTCTTAGAACACCATTAGCAGAAGCAACAACCAAGGCTAATAACTGGAAAAAAAAATCACCTAGCAAGGGATCAATTCTATCACAACCATTATAAATACAACAAATACGATTTCTGATGGAAGGAGTGTTTAACAAAGAACAAATTCCTTGCATACAATCTAGAAATGTATTTGCAGAATATGCATGCATGGAAATGGGAAATACAAGAAACACAACTGAACATTGAACACCTTGATGAATCTTAGAAACTCAGAAAATACTTCTTCATTAATACTTCCAAGGAAAATTACAGAGATACAACACCAAGCACCGAAGGCTTCCAAAATGAATGTCCAACCCTTTGCTCCTCTATGGAGGTTACAATTATAATGTATCCCCCCCCCAAGACATATCTTGAAACATGGAATCAAAATTAGTTACATCACGAGAATCAAACCCGAGAGTACATTCTAAAACCTAACAAACTCTGATGTGGAATATTTTCCATGATCACAAAACAATTTGGGAAAGCATGATGTGTTCTGCGTGACCGATCAAAATGGGAAATATTGAATTTTGGGGATTCTAACTCGCCCGATGAAAGGGAGCGCTTGAAACACCTTTGAATGAAGGTTTGCTGACTCAGTTGTTGGATTCCCTTGCAATTTGTTGACTGCTTAACCTATGTATGTCTTTCGAGAGCTGATCTGTAGGGATTGTCATTTCAGACAGCTCCTTTAGGACAATATCTAGATCAATTGAGGGATTATGACTGACAACATGAAGACTAGATTTGATCATTCGAAATTGAGTCAACAACTCAAATTCATTGCTGATTTTACTGACAATTACTTCTCCCTTTAGCCCTCAATCCATACCCTTAAACTTCACATGGTTCAATCTTTCCTGATTCAACAACTCAATGTACTTTCCCTGAGGGATCAAATTTCCATTAGGACCCCAAGACTCAGGCAATCCTTTCTGAAACAGGGGCCAAAACAATTTGTTGAGCTTATCCAACGCTTGTTGAATAATTTCAACCCTCACAAGTGCATTCTACAACAGGTTGTGCTTTGTACTCATCCTCCTTGCTGCAACCAGAACTACGATCCTTTCAGTGACCCCCATGGAAATTAGTTCCTCCCCAGATGCTACGTTTAGGACATTAATTTCCTTCTGGGCCTCCTCCCTAGGCCTTTTTGTTGGACTTTCTTGTAAGACCTTACATATACTGTTTGCTTCCATAAAGGCTTGTTTCTATTCATCCAGCATGACCAGGTGTTTCCCTAATGGGGTTGTCTCCTTTATCAATACATACCAGATCAAATGCTTAGCCCCCTACAGGGGAATTTATCCTATGATCCTTTCCTCAAACCTAGTTATCTTCTCTTTCATCATCCTAATCTCCCTAGTAGAGTCTTCACTTTCCTTTGCACTAATCCTGTCCTTAAGCTCTTGATTGGATTCCTTTAATTGAGTGATCTCCAGGTATTTTAGGGACATGTTAGACATATCCTTGATCACTAGAGAATTGGGTGACTTATCTTCAGGGGTTTTGTAGTCATTCAATTCATTAATCCTTTCTTGTATGTGTTTCTTCTCGTCTTCCCATGTACGATTGTCATCTTCCAACACAACAATGAGGCCTTTCAAATCCAAAACTTGATGCTACAATGTCTCAATGTCCCCTTGCAATTGAACAGTTTGAGGAGGGAGTTAGATGTCCTTTATAGGTGTCTTTCTCCTCTTTTTGTAAGCCTGGATCTTAGATAGAGGCTTATCTAATGAGGTAGGATTCTCTGTAGGAATAGGCTACTCTGTAGAAATAGGCTGCTCTATAGAAATAGGTTGCTCTGTTGAAATAGGCTGCTCTATTGCAAGGGGTTGCAACAAAGTGTTCTGTGTAGTGATATCTTCCACCTGGTCCTGTAGGAGTCTTGCCTTCAAGTTCCAAGACTTATTTGTTTCCTTCTCCTGATTCAGTTGGGTTTCCCATTTTTCCACCCTCTGTTGGGACTTGAGATGGGCCAATTCCTTGTTGGTCAGGTCAACATAAATGAGATCACTAACTCCCTTATGGAAAAAAATATTGTCTGGGATTGGGAACTGGTGCATCTTGAACTCGACCTCTCACACTCCTTCCTCATTAGCGATGTCCATATTTAGAGAGCTAGTTGCAAGATTCCTTGCAGTAGTGAAGGAAACCTTTCTACCTTCCAACTTCCTCAGCTTTTCGGATTGCCTCTGAGTCTCAGTTTTGGGCTGCTCTTTTAGTTGCTCATAAATGGCCAACATCTGCTTCTCAGTCTTGAATTGTCCTTCAGCAGTAGAGGTGAAGGCTGATATTTGAGGAAAGTCTCCTCAACACCCTTCTTCTTTGACTGTGGAGCGTCTAAGGGATTTCTCTATGCTTGTGTAGTGACTGGATTCCCAACCAGTATTGGTCATGCAATCACCATCTGATTGGAAACCTCCCCTCCAGCAGGGATTTCTGTAGTAGGATCCTCTTCTATCATTGTCTTGAGGGAATCCAAATCAAAATTAAATTCCTGCTCCATGTTGATTATGTCCTTCTTTGTGCATATCCTTGGCTTCTTTCTAGTACATGTTCATCACATTCAATATCCACCACCTCTAACCGAGACCTCATGTTTCTACTATCACCATTTAGGGGCAAGAGAGTAGCTGGGACTGTACCCTGCAATTCTTGAGGTGCCTGAACCTTCTCTGCAAGAGTCCAATCAAAACCATAGGAAAGAGAATTTTCCTCCCATGACAAATCAGGGATCATGGAGTGAACAAAAATTGACCTCTGCACTTGGAACCTCCTTTGGGAAATTATCCCCTTAGGATCATAATTTTGTGCATGAGCCACCTGAAAGTTTATGGGCTTGAAAACTTGTTCCACCATTGGTAATGCTGTTGGATTCTTCACTATGAAGGGCCCAAAGTTGATAGGGTATTTGATCCAGGAATCCTTCTTGTGAGCAGTAAAATGCTCCTCATCAGCAACAATCCTCTGCCTGATCAATTCCGGGGTGAATACTGAGGGATTCAGGAAAACTGGCAGCATGAAAGGGGTAGTTGAAAAACCATATACCCTAATCACTGAATACTTCTCCATCATGAACCAATCTCCTATACCCTCTTGCTACAACACATCCTTCATGATTTCTGATATCCTCTTCTCTTTAGGGTTGAACAGCCTAGAGATGTCAAGGATGATCATGTCAATGAAAAGGGTGTAAGACCAGTCCTGGATTCTCCGAAGGGACCGAGGCCAGTCTTTGAACACCTATGGATCCATGTCTCCAAGTTTATGACTGTTAGAACTGACTACGATGGAAAATAAATACACATGATATCTAAAGTGTTTATCAAAATGAAACTTATGGAGTTGGGAATTGAAATCCCTAACCAAGAACTCATCAAACATAATTCCTACTTCATATTGACTTAGGTAAAGGAAAATTCCTAGCAATACTTCAAAGACCATAATATCGCTATTGAGACCTAGATTTGACTTAGAAGGAAATGGCCGATCTGACAGGTTTCATAAACAATTCAGAGGAAAGTGGGGTGATAAGGGTCTCTAAGGGAACAAGGGTTTTCAAAATGGCCTAGAACAATTTATTTTTGGATTCTAGGTCGGCTTTCCCAAACACCTGCAAAATATTTAATTCAATGAAGGGGACCAGCGCTTGAATTTGGGCTTCAGAGAGACCCAAAGCAGGCCTAACATTTTCTGATGTGATTTTGCAGATGGCGTGGGAGTGGGTATCATCTAAGATGGCCTTCCTAGTGGTGGAGTAGTTAGAGGCTACCCTCTGGACCATATATGGGAAATGGGGCAACTGTTCTAATGTAAACCCTACCAAGGATGACCTTAAATTTCCCAACAGATCTAACTGACCCTCAAAAGGTGACGACAAGGAATTCTGGGCATCACTGACACTAGAAAACTATAAACGAGGATCATGACTGTCGTAGAGTCGATCACGGATGATTTCCTCGGATGGGTCAAGGCTTTTCACAGACGAGACCATGGCGAAAACTATCGATTAGGTGAATCATAGAGTACATAGGGTTGATAAGTGATGAACAAGTACCTGGTAGTGACGGTAGACACTTCTGGAGGTTGCAGTCGTATCCATATGACTCATGCTTAGGCAGATGTGAAAGTTGCAGGGTGGCGGGAGCAGCAACAAACCATTTGATTTCAAATCCCAGGATACGCGGTTAATTCCAAATTGATTCGACCTTTAAACCATTTCTCCCCATAAACGTTACTTTTGTACCTCCAATCCCCGAGCGTGATATCTAATGCGGAGGGGACACGTCATTTAAGCGCGTTCCCCATCGTTCATACCTTCTCTAACTTCACGTGTGTAGGTTTCCACCACGATGTGCATGTGCACTGTCATATCTCATCGAAGATGTGTGGACTAACAAAGGTCGTTGATACTCTCCCGTGATTTACCATGGCATCGCTTCGAGCCCGTCATATTTCATTGATTCCAAAGTCAAATAGTGTGTGCATATTCACGTAGCGGGATTTACCTCCATCGTAGATCTAGATTAGGCTTTGATCTTGGTCGTTGAAACCTGCGGGATCTACAAAATTGCGCTGATTTTCATATTTACCTCATCCGCAATACCAGACCTTAGGAGTTTTCAATGTTTTCTTCATATTCAACCAGGGATAGATCCTTCAGAACCTACCCAAAACTCACTCAGAACCTACCAGAACACCCTCCATTTCCTTCAGTATGTAGGCATTCTTCCCTCTAAAAGCTGCAATTTTGTAGGGACCCTTCTATAGGTGATCAAATTTTCCATGCTTTCCCTTCTCTTCATGGGGTGCATCCCAATGCAAAACTACATCACCCATCTAGAAATCATCAGGATTTGCACTCTTGTCAAAGATCTCTTTCATTTTATCCTGAAATTTCTGATTTCTTTCAAAAAGTTGCTCTCTTTGTTGTTGCAGTTCAACGAACTAATACATCCTTGTTTGAGTCGGGTGGGTTTCAACATCTTTTTCCTGTAACAACCTCATCACTGTAAAACTCATGGAACTAAGAAAGATTACCTCAAAACCATATACCAACTGAAAGAGAGAGGTGCCAATGGATTTCTTCACACTGATTCTATCATCCCATAAATCATGGGTCATCTTTGTGTGCCAAGCCTTCTTGTTGTCTTGCAGCAGATTCTTGATGATCCTCATCAGACTCTTATTTGGAGATTCTTCCAACCCATTTCCCTGTGGGTAATAGGCTGTGGAATGCCCCAACTGTATGTGATATTTGAAACAAAATTCAACCATCTTCTTTGACTTGAATGCATCAACATTTTCAGTGATCAACTTCCTAGGAACCCCAAACCTCAACAATATGTGCTCCTCCAAAAATTACATAATTACTGTCTCAGTGGCCTATCTAGTTTGGATGGATTCATTCCATTTAGTGAATTAATCAGTGGCAGTGAGAATCCACTTGTGTTTCCTTGAGGAATATGGGTTAATTTTCCGATGAAATCCAATCCCCATTTCTAGAAATGGGCCTCAACAAGTATGGGCTTTAGAGGCAATGGCAAGAGCTTCCTCCTTCAAAGATCTGACACCTATGGCATGCAACGATATCCTTGTGGGTATCAAAAAATATAGTAGCCCAATAAAATCCTTCCCTCATGATCTTATTCATAGTGGTATTCCAATAACGATGACCTCCACATTCCCCTGCATTAAATTATTCAATGAGCTTATTTGCCTCTTATTCATTTACACAGTGCAATAACACCTCGTAGCTCTTTCCATTACAATTTCCCATTTAAGATGCAAAATTTTGTTGCTTTCTGCTTGAGGAATATGGCCCTTGTTAAGTTTGTATTATGTGGAGCTTTCAGATGCTGCAACACAAAGATGACGTCAATATACCATGGGAATGACATGAAATGTTCAGTCACTCGTAGCTCCGGTCCTTCCTCAAGGTTTTTCTCTTCTGTTGATAGTTCAATGGTCATGTGCAGGCTGAGTACATCAGAGTTAGACCGTTCCATGAGTTTGGCTAGTCCCTGGCCTTTAATTAGTTTTGTGGGTTTAATCTCTAAGTCATATTCAAGTAAGACTGCTATCCATTTTCCCCTTCTACCTTCAGGATATGGTTGGGTTAGAATCTCCTTCACTGCACTGGTGGGGACATGAGCAATAATGTGAGAATGCAGGATGTAATCCCAAAATTTCTTCAAATCCTGCACCAAAGCATAAGCATGCTTATGCATGATGTTGTATTTTATTGGGTCATCTCTCAATGTTTTGTTGTAGAAAGCATTGGGTTGCTCATTTCCCTCATGATTCTTTTGTAACAATACCCCTTCCACTATATTCTCTGAAGCAAATGAAAATACGAGGAAATCTTTGGAGAAATCAGGGCTTTCCAGTACAGGTGCTTCCGAAATATCCTTCTTTATGTATTCAAAGGACCGCTTTGCTTAAGGTGTCCACTTGATCTCCTTGTCATTTCCTAGCATGTTAGTTATACACCTTGTTATCTCAGCAAAAGCAACAACAAACCTTCTCAGAAAATTCACCTTTCCCAGAAAATATTGAACCTCAACCTTGTTCTGAGGGAGTTCAATTTTATGTATTGATTCAACTCTCTTTGGATCTATTTTGATGCCTTCCTGGGAAATTATGTGCCCAAGCAGCTTCCCTTCTTCCATAGGAAAATATGACTTTGCACTTTATGAACACTCCCAGCAGGTGTTTGACGTGTTTCTCACCAGACTTTGAAAAGACAGTGATGCCATTTAAATAGATGACAAAAATATTGTCCTTCTCATCAACAAATTCTATGTCCATGGCCCGCTGAAAGGTTTCCTCTGCATTCATGAGTCTGAATGGTATTTTTGCATACATAAAAGTGCCCAAGGGTGTGGTGAAAGCTGTATTTTCTCAATCTTCTAGATGCACCATGATCTAATTGTAGCCTGAGAAGCCGTCCAAGGTGGAGATCCTTTGAGATCCCACTAAACTCTGCAGAATGTGGTCCATATTAGGAAGAGGATAATGGTGTTTTAAAGAAACTCAGTTCAGATTTCTGAAGTCAATGCATATCCTTATCTCTCCATTCTTCTTCCTCGTTGGGACCAAGTTCGACACCCACCTTGAAAATATAAGGGCCACAATGATTTTTTCCTCGAATAGTTTCTTTATTTATTTTTCCACCAGGGGTAGCAGCTTGGGGTTCATTCTCCTTAGATTTTCCTTGAAAGGAATCTCATCCTTTTTTATTGGTATAATGTGATGGATTATACTGATATCATAAGCCTTAATATCATTGTAGCTCAAAGAAAAAACTTTTGAGTATTCCTGCATTAGTGAAATGTATTTATGTTTGGCCTCAGGCGAGAGTGTTCTTGAGATCTTGATGATTTTTGGATGAGCTTTTGTCCCAATATTCACATCTTCCACATCCTCACAACTTGGATCAAAGATATTTTGTAAAGGAACTAAACCCCTAGGGATAGAGTTACCTTTGAGCTGCAGGATTTCTTTTCCACAAAGGTTGTTTAGATATTTTTTATTCCCATCTGCCCCCTATAACTCTGGCCCAACATATTCTTCAGTATTACCACCATCAACAGACTCAGCAGGAACAATAATATGAGCCCGTGTATTTTCTTTGGGAATAACAGTCTGACTTCGTAGGGATTCCTGGGTGAGAGTAGACCCTTCTAGGAGCACATTATCTTCATTAATGGTCAAGCCATCAAACTCCCCAGTGACAGTGAGGAAATTCCGAATCTATTTTTCATCCTCAAAGACCTTCCAACTCTTAACATTATCTAGGACAGAGTTCTGTGCCTAACTTTAATCTCATATTTTCTATTTGGGTGTATGGGAATCATGAAAACAACAGCAGAAGTGGCCAAAGAATCAGCTATACAATTTTGAAATCTAGGAATCATATTAAAATTTCCTTCTTCAAAGCATTCTATCAGGTCTTGGGAAAAATTTATGTAGCTTCTCATACTAGGATGTTTGGCCTGATTCTCACCTTGCATTTGTTTAATTACCAGCTTGGAGTCCCCATGTATCACTACCCTCCTGACGTGGAAATATTTCTGGATCTGAATTGCTAACATCATAGCCTCATACTCTACCTCATTATTTGTGCAATCAAAGGTAAGTTTGTAAGAATAATTGAAAGCTCTCCCTGCCCCTTCCCTGCATGCTGCCCCATCAAAACTCACATCCCACACTCCTTCTAGCTCCTCTTTAGTGGGTACAAAGGAAACCTTCTGTGAATTGAAACTGTATTTTCCTCCTTCCGTAAAGAAAATAACTGATCCCATCTCAGTTTCCAATGAATAGATGGGGTGGTTATTTGGCCTCTTAGCACTAGTCATCGTGTATGCCAACTTTTTCTCTCTGAAAATCATTCTCTGTACCCCAAATATAGGGATGGTGGAATATGGAATATTCATTTGAAGTGCACCTTTGATTTTGGCCTCTCAAGATCTTGATAGCAACATTCCAAACTTTGGAGGGATGTCACCCACAACTACATCCATGAAAAGGATTTTGGCAGGGATCTGAGCCAAAGAAATGATTAAATATTTGATCAATCCTAGCCACTTGACTTTAATGGAATCAAAAGATAAAATTTCGTTATATGATCTGGTCACTTCCAATCCCAGTTTATCCATGATCATCCTGGGCATCAGATTGTGGGAGGCTCCTGAATCAAGCATGGCATTGTGTAGGATGGAATTATGAATGTTCAGACTGACATAGAAGGGAGGAATGTCTTCATCGGAAGGTTCATCTACATGGGTTTCAAACATTATGGCAGGACTATCATCTTAAAGGTTTAGGGAATCTGATATTTCAGATATTTCTCCTAGAGGCTTCAACACAGTTGCGATCTTGAAATGATATTCATACTTTTTTAATAATTTATTAAGAGGGACAAAGATTTTTATCTTTGAAATTTTGGCTTCTAGGTTGAAAGAGGTTTGTCCCTGATCTGAGCTCCTTGGATTATCTTCTTTATTTTATTTCCCTTTGTGTTCTTTTACATTCTTGGAGGTATCCTTAGGGGGTGTATCATTTTTTCGCTTACTTGCAGAGGCTTTGTTTCCTGCATATTTATTCCTCATAATAAGAACATCTATGTTCCTTAGACCAATATGTCTCTACAGATCCATGAAAACAAGTTGATATCCTTTCTTAAAATCCTTTGTTTCTTCAGTAGGCAGCTCCCACATTTCGTGATAGGAATTATCATTCTCTTGTTTGGTAAAAAATGTAGAGGATGAGTCAATTTCCAGCTGGTGGATTTCATCCTTAGCTTGATTTTCATAATCTTACTCCACATAATTCTCTTGAAACAAGGGCCTGACGGGTGGATTGGGAGGGTTTCGCTGATCTCTCTACCTGTCCTGGAGGATTTTTGTCCTTCGAGCATTCTAGTTTTTTTTCTGATGCTCTTGATTTTCCTTGGGATGTGGTCTATTATCCACAGAGAGTCTCTCCATCAACTTTTCCATGGTTTTCATTAGCATGTCCATCCTAACCTCTTGTGAGTTAGAGGAAGAAAGATGTTCGGGATATTTATTATTCCTCCTATATCCCTCTTCTCCCCTCCATTCTCCCTCATCCCTCTTTTTCTTTCTAGTGGAAGTCAGGGTTACGTCTACCTTTATGGCATATTTCATCATATCAACTAGGGAGGTTGATCTTCTTTTGCTCAACAACAAGGTAAATTCACTGTCAAAGGCTTAAGTATATTGGAGCTGGGAAGAACCATCAAGAGATTTAAACTAGGAAGGGATGGCATTATATGTCGTCATAAATTTGTCAGAAAACTCTTGGATAGAATCACTCTCCCTCCTCCTCATGGAATGGTATTGGGACAAATAATGCTTAAGGTTTTTCTTGTCCGCCCATTTGTCCTTGAAAGAATCTTCAAAATCTTGATAGTTCATAATGGATTTTTCCAGAATATTTCTAAACCATTTTCTTGCTTCTCCGACAATAATTTGTTAAAAAAGTCTGACTTTAACATCATCATGCTCTGCTTCCTCCAAGTCTACCCAAACTAAAAACCATCCCAAGTGTTCCTCAACTGAATACCCCCTCTCTCTCATTAAATTGTTTGAGTCTTTGGGAGTATATCTGGGGACGGTCATGAAGAGCAATAGGGAGAAGTATAAGGGAAAACCTATTATCCATTCCTGGGGTTATAGTAGGATTTCCAAGAGGAACTAAAACTAGCGTGGTAGACGAAATGTCTATGCTGTGAGGAACTGCAGAGTTGTGAGGGACTGCAAAACTAGATGATGAAGGTTGCTTAAGCTTTGAAGTGGTGGGAGATAAGGATATGGTAGCAGCCTGCTCTATGGAAGTGGGGTATGTGGAGTTCAATGAGGCTACTTCAGAGGGAAATGCGGGGAACTCTTGGTCAGACAAGGGTTTAAAATACATACCTAGAGAGTCTAAGATCTTAGGTAACCAGGAAGTACGGGAGAACTCGAATGCAGAGGGGTCCAAAAATACTTCAGAGAGACTGGACTCAGACTTAGTCCTAGGGAAAAATAGCTCAAATTCTTCACCACAATGCTCAGATATACCATTAATAGAAAAAAAACATTCAGGAGGTAAAGAAAGATTTTTGTATAACCTTTGCATCTTATTGGCTTCCTGAATCAGTCTCTCTTGATAAAAAAATTCTTGAAAAGGTTCAACATCAGGATTGCTCTGCATGTTGGTCCTTCTCAGCCCCAGTATTCCCAGTGGAGTCACCTTCCAATGAATTTAAGTGGAGTCGCCATATGTGTCTATTACCAGCTTCCCAACCAAGTCGTAGAACTAAAACAATGTCATTTCCCCGAGGAGATAATAGCAATTAGTTTCCCGAAAATGGTGCCAAGATGTTAGCACTCGATGATTTTCCTATGGTTGTGGTAGGATATCACTGGGGTAACCATTTCAAACCAATATTTAAACTGCATTCTAGCCTATGCATTCAGAGAGGGCTCTCTCAGTGTCACAAATATCATCCATATACACGTATAGCCTCAAAGAAACGATCAGAAGGCTAGATATTTGACAGGAACATGTTGCTTGTAATTTTAGAGATTGTACAATAGACAAACAGAACATACCATTGGGCAATGGAGTCACATCCTGAAACATTCAAGGGGTTGCAATAATAATGAGTACTGATTATCCTTTGTAATCTAAGGCAACTTGGATGTTATATTCAGTCAAATAACTTGAAGTGATGACATATAGAAATGAGAAAAATCCCCAGTGAAACAAAAGGCGCCTATTGATGGATGAATCTCTTGGAACACCATTAGCAGAAGCAACAACCAAGGCTAATAATTGAAACAGAGCACCCAAAAAGGGATGAATTCTATCGCAACCATTATAAAACATAATAAATATGATTTCTTATGGAAGGAGCATTTAACAGAGAACAAATTCCTTGCATACAATCTAGAAATGTATTAGCATAATATACATGCATGGAAATGGGAGATATAGGAAACACAAGTGAACATTGAACACCTTGATGAATCTCAGAAACTTAGAAAACACTTCTTCATTAATACTTCTAAGAAAAATTATAGATCTACAACGCCAAGCATCGAAGGCTTCCAAAATGAATGTCCAACCCTTTGCTACTCTATGGAGGTTACATTTATAGTGTAATTTTCCCCCGAGATGTATCTCCAAATAGGGCATCAAAATTAGTTAGATCACGGGAATCAAACTCGAAAGTACATTCTAAAACCTAACAAAATCTGAACAACCTTTTTCTTATGGGGCTTCTGGATTGCCTAATAAAGGGACTGTTCGAAACACCTTTGAATGGCCTTTTGGTGACTAAGCTCCTGGCTGCCCTTGCAAGTTGTTTTATTCTCAGCCTATGTATGTCTTTTTAGAGATGATCTGTAGGGATTTTAATTTCATACATCTCCTTTAGGACAACATCCATATAAATCAAGGGATTATGACTGACAGCAGTAAAACTATATTTGATCATTCAGAACTCAGTCAGCAACTCAAAGTCCTCACTGAGTTTATTGAAAAAATTACTTCTCCCTTTATCCCTCCATCCATACCCTTAAACTTTGCATGGTTCAATCTTTCCTGATTCAACAGCTCAATGTACTTGCCCCAAGGGATCAAGTTTCCATCAAGACCCCAAAACATAGGAAATCGTTTCTGAAATAGGGGCTAAAACAATTTGTTGAAATTCTCCAACGCTTGCTGAATAATTTTAACCCTCGCAAGTGCATTCTACAACAAGTTGTGCTTTGTACTCATCCTTCTTGCTACCACCAGAACTATGATCCTTTCAGTGACCCCTAGGGCAATTAGTTCCTCCCTAGATGTTGCGTTTAGGACATTAATTTCCTCATGGGCCTCCTCCCTAGGCCTTTTTGCCAGACTTTAACATGCACATTCGTACCTAATGCATAGGCATAACCAACACATAATATGTAGGCATAATCCTTGCAAATACCAATTAGTAATTGTTCCATGCACAATACTTAATCATTTATCAAGTAATTCAATATACATTGAGAGAGGCAATGCACAATGGACAAGCATTAACGAATTAAGTCACTAATAAGTAAAAGAGGCAATGCACAGTAACAAGCATCGACCAATCAAGTCACTGAATAGTAAAAGAGGCAATGCACATGAAACAAGCATTGACCAATCAAACTATTGGACAATAAAAGAGGTAATCGAAGTGAACATGCATTGACCAATAAATCTACTAAACATTAGATATGCAAGGCATAGTTCCCAACAATCAATCTATTGAGTAGTAAATATGCAATATTAATTAATTTTAAAGCATGCGATAAACTGATCTTTAATCTCTTAACTTCTAAAACTAAAAAGTAGGATACAACCAAACTAATCTTTGAATTGAGGATTTTGAGTCTTCCATTAACATCAGGGAGTTAAATTTCTTCCAAAAATCACATTTATAATCTCCAAATGCACATAAATATAAGGTTTATAAATTTGTATTATCCCCAACAGCCGCAATGTTGGAACCTAGGCTCTAATATCACTTTGTAACATACCCGACCCCAAACACATCATTAGGTTCAAACACATCCAAGATTCTAACAAGGAAATACTGGTTGTAAGATAAGAACAACGAAATAATGTTCTCAAAGGTTAGGCCAACATGTCAGTAAACCAAATAACTAAAAACATTCAGTCAGTAAAGGAAGACGACCCTTCCAATGCAAGACTATTCCCCAATGTACATGTGATGTAATGTGATGACACATGAATACAACCGATCTAGTAATCCTTTTCACATGTAAATTTATTTCATCATTACATCTATGGGTGGCTACCTGTCACCATTTAACCCAATTAATAAATTCATCTCTATAATGTTAACAGAATTCAACTTCTAATATATAGGGCATAATTATGAAACATATTTAAGCAGAACTTCGACACTACAATGCATCATATCTTTAACATTAATTATCATCCATTAACCCCATGTCAGATATGATCCCAAATAGCCATACATGGCGATACAGTCTTCCCAAAAACCAAACCTTCTAGCTATCCTAAGTCATAAGTAAGTTAACTTCTAAAACAAGTAAATCAAAAATCTACACTCCATTAAAGAAAAATTATGACACTACTTCATATCATATTTTACTACATTAATTAGAAACCATTAACCCCATGAAATATCTTATCCATAACATCCATATATTTCCATATGGTCTTCCCAAAAAACATACCTTCTAATGATCATAATTCATAAGAAAAACAATTATCTGCACTCCATTAAAGCATAATTATGGCACTACTTCATATCAAATTTTACTAGATTAAATAACATCTATTAACCCCATTTAAGATCTGATCCAGAACACCCATACACAGCCATGTGTTATTCCCAAAAACAAAACCTTCTAATGATCATAATTCACAAGCAAATCAACTTCTAATAGTTGCAACAATATGTCACAAAAATTGCTCCATAAGCCACCAATCTATCAACATTAAATAATTCATGTAACATGGACATGAATTCTAATTTGCAACATATATAACAAGATAGCTCGGGCTCCATAGGCACATATGCAACAATAACATAGTAAACGGTAGTCAATAATACTTATCTTGTATTTATGGCACAACTAACATCAATAGGACAAAGTTTGTCCCATCCTTAAACACGGTCAGGACAAATTACTAGATCAAGTCAACCCCAATCTGAGGTCATGGAACCACATAATAATGAACTCTCTATATTTCAATCTCTAAGGATAATACTCAGTCCCACACCCTGAAAGACACAACATAGGATTTTCCCCTTTTCCTGCAAGACAAATCGTGACAACTAGGATCTCTTTCATAGGATTTCCCCCCTCTCTTGCAAGACAAAGTTGTGGCAACTAGGCTCTCCTTCACAAGAATTTTCCCCTTCTATTGCAAGTAAAATTGTGACAACTAGATCTCTTTCATAATATTTCCCCCCTCTCCTGCAAGGAAAAGTTGTGGCAACTATGATTTCCTTCATAGGGTTTTCCCCTTCTCCTGCAAGGCAAATTGTGACAACTATATCTCTTTCACAGGATTCCCCCTCTCATGCAAGACAAAGTTATCGCAACTAAGATATCCTTCACATAATTTTCCCCTTCTCCCACAACACAAAGTTGCGACAACTATGATCTCCTTCACGGCATTTTCCCCTTCTCCTGCAAGGAAAATTGTGACAACTAGATCTCTTTCACAGTATTTCCCCCCTCTCTTAAAATACAAAGTTGTGGAAACTATGATCTCCTTCACAAGATTTTCCCCTTTTCCTGCAAAACAAAGGCATGACCACTATATAAAAAATACCATTTGAATCCCTCCTTTGGTATTTTAATTCAAGGGAGAGCATCTCTCCACTACTTACTAACCAACTCGATAATGGAAGAATGAATGAATGAAAAGCGATTCAAATTACTTAAGACCAATTTGAATTCCCTCTAAGAGAATGACTCAAGACTGTGGACAAGCAGCTCCAAATCACTCAGAGATTCTCTAATCCATTGATTGGCCTGTTAAAGTTCTCAAAAGAGTAACTCGAACCCTCTTAGACTGACTGAAGTCCACTAACAAAATCACTCCCAATCATTGGGTATATTCGAATTTACTACGACTGTCCCAAACCTCCCCAAATCACTCCATGCATTGGAGACAACTCGAATTTTGTAATAACCAATCCCATGCACTTAAGATAGCTCAAATTTATCCAAAATTACTCCAATTAACTGAGGATAACTCAAATTAGACTCAAAATTCCTCTGACTGACTAAAGTCAACTCAAATTTCCCCAAATCAATCCAATTGACTGAAGGTAACTCGATTTCACCCAAAATTTGATCTGGTTAACTAAAGATAACTTAGAAAGGGAATATTCTCATCATGCATGGTGCATGGGTGCATTGGTACATGGGCACATGCAAAACATCATATAGGTGTACTGGGATCTTTAAAGTCCAATAAAATAAAATAAAAATTAGGAAACAAAGAGTACTATTAGGAATGGCAGCAACTCCTATCCCCCCCAACCCCTCTTGCATGTGGAGTCTAAGACCCCTTAGCCACATTTGTTGTCCATGTTGAGATATCATTTAATTATAGGTAAATAATGATGATAATAATAATTTCCATAGTCCATAGTCCAGCAATCTAGTGCAAAAATAATAACAGCTAACCAAATCACATAGGTGTGGGGCTTACCTTTGGTGAATTATAGTTTATGCAAAGCAATTGGGCTTCTCATAGATGAACATCCTGACGTATCATTACTCAAGCATCTCATTCCTATGAGAAATATGGAATTTTTTAATGAACATATGAAGATAATATTGATCGGGTTTGTTGTCATCTTCTGTTGTTCAATCGTCATAGGTAAAATTAGCACCTTCCAATATTTGTTTTCTTCATAAAAAACATTTTCTAATTCAAGTTTGACATCTATTGGATTCTATTGAACTATTTATAATTCAATTCCTTGTGCAGATAGTGATAAAATTGGAGTTAACTATGGCATGCTCAGAGACAATATTCGAACTGTAGACAAGGTAGTAGCTTTAATGAAAAACAACAATGTCAGGAAAATGAGTGCTTTCTTTGCAAACAAAGACGCATTGAAAGCTTTCATGAAGTTTGAGATCAAGGTAATTGTGGGATGTTGGGTATGTGTTATATTATTTGCATGCATATGTTGGGGGGTGTGCATGTCAATGGTGTACCTGACTATTTTTCTAAAAATATGTAATTTAATCATGGCTAAGGGATTGGAGTCTATTTCTAATCCAGGTTAACATATTAGGGTATTGGATGTTGCAGAATACCTATATTTTGTAAAATGAGTGATTCATAATGATAATGAGAAAATAGGAGGTGTGGCTCCAAGGTTTGTTGGTTTTCCTGGTTAAGGGTTTCTAGGGTAAATGTATGTGTATTATGTGTGAATGTTGTGGTGTAATATCTATTTTGCTTAAAAGAATATGTATGCTTTGCTTCTCTGCACATGTTTAAAACTTGCACGGTAATGATGAATCATAATCCATCTCCTCTGTCCAGAAATTCGCAAACGGTTGGGTTACAGACAACATTTACAAATGTGGTGTTTGTTATATTTTCCCCTTCAGAATTTCGCATTAGAGCTTTTGAGCTTATGGGAGCGAGTATTACCTATGGAGCAAAACCAAACAATTAAACAATGAAAATTCATTCTAAATTAGAGCCTAATGCCAAAGTACAATGGAATTTAGAGATAATGAGAAACATTATTATCACATTCAGACACTTCAAAAAAATGCCAAAGTACAATGAAATTTAGATACATGCTAAAATATAAAATTATACACAACTAAAACAAAAGTTGACTTCCGTCAAAATTAAATTATCGGCTGCAACTTTAAAAAATGCATTAGTTCATTTTCAGTTGTGAGTTTTAAAAGTTTAGCAGAGTAGCTACCCCTTTAACCTAGGATGCAAGATAGATGGGATATGATATATGCAGTGCAACTCCTTGGAGAATGCTTCTTGATGCACAAAGAAAAAGAAAACAAAAAATAGCACGATCTACTGTAGAGGATCCCTAAATTATGCCCGAATGATCTTCCCTGGAATGTTCTCTATCAGGGGAAATCCATGTTCTAGGCCAGTGAGTCCCATTTGCTATCCATAAAACCAAACAATTAAATCATGAACATTCATTCAAAATGAAACTCTAATTCCAAACTACAATGAAATTTAGAGACAATGAACAACATTAGCAACACATCAAACCCTTCAAAAAATGCCAAAGTACAATGAAATCTGCATATGTGCTAAAATATAAAATTATACACACCTAAAATAAAAGCTCATGTTAAAACTCCCATCAAAATTAAGTTCTCAAATGCAACTTAAAAAAATCGTATAAGTCCATATTAAACTATAAGTTTCAAAAGTTTAGCGGGATATCTACCCCTTTGACTTGGCACATAAGCCTAAAAATATATGCTCTATGCATTGTAGCTCCTTGGGGGGTGCTTCTTGATGCACAAACACACAAAAAATCAAAAGATTTCAGGATTTGGTGTAGAGGATACCTTAATTATTCCTAGATGATCTCCTCTGGAATGTTCTCTATCAAAGTAAATCCATATTCTAGAACAATGAGTCCCATCTATGATTTATCTTATTTTATGCAATGTAACTCCTAACCTCCTCTCCTCCATTAAGGGTTGTAATATTTTTTTGTAACTTTCAAATTTTAAATTAAAATACAAGAGAATACATAGGTATAGTTCAAGGTCAATCTATCAAACTCGGATTGAACCTAAAATATCTGGTAGCAATTTTGCAAAAAGGAAAAACTAGGAAAATTGGCTAGGCTTTCCCAATCGAATAGCAGACCTTGTTTTTCCCAAAAGAGTAAAATTTTTCTACTGAATAATAACAGAGATTATGTTGTAATGATTGTATTTTAGCCATACATCTTGAGGATAAGGGTGTGGCATTGAAGGATAATTGTCTTGATTATCACTATGACCATAATCAACAACTCGTCTTACTGCTAGAGGAAGAAACTGCCACTTGGACTATTAACAACATCGTTAACTTGACCATTCCACTACTCTTCCCAAGGTAATTGTCAATCTGATCTTGAGGAGAATTGAAATTGGTTAAATCGGGATTGTGGCTACCATGATACCTCCAATTGTGATAAATCCCTTCGTCATTGTTGTTGTTATTTCCTTTAGTGAAGGCATTGCCATATGTGATCTCAACGTCCAAAGGAGAATTATTATAGTTAAAAGAAGTGCCAAACATGGGCCAAGTCACATGCTTTTGAGACCACACAAAAATTGACATAAAGTATAGATGGAAATAAGTGTTTTCCCTCACTTCTTTGACATTGATTTTATTCACAAAGCATTTCAACTGGGGGGGAATAATCCTAAGCAGTTATATTTTTCTAGTCATCGAAAAGAGGGGTGTTAGTGTGATCCAACCATGTTTGATTGAGGAAATCTATAGGGCCCTGGATACCATGATTGGCCAATCTATCAGCTACTTTTTTGGCATCTAGTTTTAGGTGAGAAATCAAGGTGACTGATATTTTAGCAAGTAGAGAAGGGAGGTAGTCTAGACTTGCAACAAGGCGCCAATTTATAGACACTTTGAAGGAAACATGCTATGAATATTTTGATACATGGAGATAATAATAGTTGACTCCCCTTCGATTATGATTTTATGAAATCCTTGATCAAATACTATTTTGAGACCTTGGATCAATCCCATAAGATTTTCCCCATTATTAGTGTTGAATCCTAAATAACTAGTGAAGATGTGAAGAATTATGCCCTTGTGGTCTCGGTTAACACCTCCAAACTCAACTTGGTATGAGTTACCTTTACTAGCTCCGTCAAATTTTAATTTAAGGAAACCCAATTGAGGAGGAGCCTAGGTGGTTGGACTGTCACTAAAGAGAGGATTGGGTTTCAAAACACAAGGAGAGGAAGTTAGATCGAGATGCCAGTCTTGCAGAATGAGAGTTTTTGAAAGGGGGGCCTTAAGGCCATCATTAGTCCATATTTGTAGCTTCAAAGTTTCTTGGATATAGCTTTTGATCTTGAGCGAAATGGATAAATTTTGAATGAATTTTCTATGCAAAATCCAACGGTTTCTCTCTTTCCATAATTCCCATATGATAAACCCCAAAAAAAATTGCCATATACGATTGAGAATAACATTGTGGAATGATTGAGATTTCTAAGTACAGAGAGTTTCAATGATGGATGAACATTTAAACTTTGATTATTTGAATAAGGTAGCACTTTGTTCCCATAGAGAAGCACTAAAGGGGTAGGTTCCTAAAAAATGATTCATAGTTTCTTCTTGGAGATTACAAAGATGGCAGATCGATGGGCCAATATAGCCACGTTTTATTAATTTATCCCATGTCAAAAAAATATTGGAGCACTTCCCATTGAAAAAGAGTCACTCTTGGCCAATAATTAGAGCACCATAGTCTCTGCTAGACTTCATCCTTGTGAAGTATGTGTTAATTTTCATGAAGGAGGTAAGCCTCTTTCAAAACAAAACAAAAAATTATCCATAAGTAGAGTAGTCCCGTCACAAAATGTTAGGACCTGCTTGAATTATAATTTGTCTTTCCATAAGCTCAACAAAGAGAGGATGGAGATTAATGGAGGGATTCATGGCAATACCAATGGTGAATATATCCATTGCCTCTAGTGGCTTCCAGGAGCATTGTTTTTCCAAAAATGTGTCATTGTGCATGAGTAGGTATGAAGGAGTTCATTTCTAATATTTGCAAGATTCTTTTGCAATCGCAATTTGGGAAACTGATGCTAGGAATCATTCCATAAGCAGGCTTCTGAACCATCCTGTAGTTCCCAAAAACAATGATCTTGAATGATATTTCTTTGATACCATACCAAATTTTAGATTACTCAACTTCTTCTTGAGTTTGTCATGTAAATGAGATTTTGAGGATACACAGTCACTGCATACTTCGCCTTCCAGAAGCGAGGCCATAGATCATGACCATTTTTCATCCTTCTCCGTCGTGCTTCGGATTTTAAAATAACAAACAATGCCTTTGAATCGCAAATTCCAAGACCCCCATGGTTATTTGGAAGACATAAGGTTTCCCAAGAGATAAAATCCCACTTCTTTTTAGTTCCAATTCCCTTCCAGAGAAACTTTCATTGCATGTTTTTTATTTGTTTAGGATAATTTTAGGGGCAGCTAGAGCAAAAAAAGGTAGATGGGAATGGATTGC
This sequence comes from Pseudotsuga menziesii, assembly GCA_001517045.1. Classification (NCBI taxonomy): domain Eukaryota; kingdom Viridiplantae; phylum Streptophyta; class Pinopsida; order Pinales; family Pinaceae; genus Pseudotsuga; species Pseudotsuga menziesii. The sequence goes on along the minus strand of LPNX010772896.1, from coordinate 10,985 downwards.
AACATTGATTTGAAGAGAAATAATCTGCACTAAGGTTTAAAGAACAAAGATTCTAGGAGGTTAAGTAAGCTTCAAGGCTCAGAAGAAGGTATTGGAAATTGGCTTGCCTAAGGGAGTCATTGATGTGAGGGATGCCAAGATATTTAGAAGGGAGGGGGCTATTATGGAATCCAAGGATACGAGCAATGTTAATTTGAATCCGCAAGGACATGTTGAAGAAAAAAATTTAAGATTTAGTTTCATTAATAGAGGTGCCAAAGGATTTCGTGAACTCGGTAAGCACAAACTTGATGGTTAAATCCTCCCAAACGATAGGGATCCCCATGACCATAGTATCATCTACAAATTAGTTGTGAGGTAGGGGGGTTCTATTTTATGCCATAAAAGTCCTTGGAGTTGCCCAAAACAGATGGAAACTACTAGGTTTCTTCCCAAGGCCTCATCCATAATGATAAAGAGGAAATGAGATAGGGGGTTTCCTTTACGAAGTCCTCTATAAGGTCTGAAAGTGGAGGAGGAAGATTCATTAATCAAGATAATAATAAAAAATTGATGAAGTGAGTGAGGAGATCAAGTGGAACCATGTGGGGTGAAATCCAAAATCTAAAATAATCTTCTTCATGTATTACCAGTACAACTTATCGAAGGCTTTTGACATGTCTAATTTGATGAACATGCCTGGAGCTTTGGTTAATTTAAGTGAATGGATTGCTTCATGAGCGAGGAGGATTTTATCAAGGATTTGTTTTCCTTATACATACCCAATTCGTTTAGAGAAAACGATAAGAGGTAGGAGGGGCTTCAGATTATTAGTAGAACTTTTTTGATCATGTTGTAGACAATGTTACAAAGAGCAATGGGGAAGAATTTTTTGTGGTCAGTAGCATGAGCGTATTTGGGTATGAGAGCTAGAAAAGTGGCATGGAGGGATGGGAGAACACCCAAGGTTCTTCTAGAATCTTCAGTAATTTCCAGACCTCATCTTTTATAAAATGTAACAATAATGAAAATGTAACAATAGTTTCTTCAAGCTAAGACAAGGAAATAGGGTGCAACAAAGCTTCATTGTGTCCATCTATGATGAGGCATGGGATTTTAGCAATGATTTTGCTTATGGATATAGATCGGTATGGTTGTGGTTCAATTAAGGGATCCTTAAAGAGAATTATGACTGATACTTCAATGCTATGGTGTTGGTGAACCTCCTATCCTTGAGAGTTCTCAATACATTTGATTCTATTGGCATGATGATGTTGTATCCTCAACCTGTGGAAAAACTTAGTGCTTTTATCCCCTTCTTGAAGCCAGTGGATTCTTGATTTTTGTCTCCATAAAATTTCCTCCTAAGCATAGTGTTCTTCTAGTTGTTATTGGAGATGAGCTTCCTCCTTACTGAGGTTTTATGTTTGTCCCTGCAATAATATTTGTTGTTGAAGAGTAGCTATGCATTGTTTCGGCCTTTGATTGTCTTGTTTGTTTATTCCAATGTTAAAGTTTACTCTTTAAATTCTTTAACTTTTGATAGAACTTGTACATGAGGGTACCTTGTTCACATGATGCTTCCTTTCACTATATTTCTATGATTTGTTGGAAGTCTTGGTGGTTCAACCAAAACTTTTCAAATTGAAAAGGATGGAAGAGAGGAGGATGTTATTATACATTCAAAAGCATGTGGGCCAGTGATCATATCATGCGACTGGGAGGATTAATGCCTTAAGCACCCATCCTAAAGTCATTATTTGTTGAGAGAGTAAAAATTGGTCCATGTGGCTTGCAATTCGGTGATCGCCTCCCCTTCTATTATTCCAAGTAAAAATTACATTATCAGTGTGCATATCAAAGGGCTGACAATTGTAGCCATCGTCGTGCGTACAAAGGGTCGATCATAAAACTATGGATCACACCCATCAACCATTGCCGAAACCACTCCAAAAAAAGGGGTCACCCCCCTCAATCAAGCAGCCACACATGATTCACAAAGGGGAAGAAACACCATTTTAGGACCTCAAACTAGGCCATGAGAAGACTCTCAAGCCAGGTTGTGTAAGGACAAAGGGTGAGATCCAATGTAGAAGGAGGGAGGTCATTTCCCTTAGCAAAATAAAAACCCCAATAGACTCTTGGTTCTGACTCAGATGAGGATATCCACAAAAGGGGTTATGCCCTTGAATCTACAAACAATAATGAAAGAAAAAATTGAAGGGTTTGTGACCCAATTACTATAGCAATAAGAACCAAAGAAAAAAAACACAAACAAATATAAAATAAATTACCAAGAAAATGCAATAGGGATGGAATATAACATCAAAGTACAAAGAGAAAGGAAAGGATCACCCTGTGAAGTTTTTGAGTCCTACAAACAAAGAAAAAAATAAAAAGCCTAGAAAACAAAGAAGAAGGGCTTACAAACCATAAACTTAAAAAACAATGGGGAAGATATAGTAACCTGGCTTCCATAACCACATCTCCCTCCTAGCTTTAGCAATTCTACTTTATTGATCACTCTCAAATAAAACCCTAATTTGTAGTAGAAACTCAGTAGAAAATAAAAACTCAAAATAAAATAAAAAACTGAGGCAGAATAGTAATAAGTTTTTACAATCATTTACATTTACATTGGATGTGTCTAGAAATTAACAAATTAAATGTGTGTGTCAAAAGTACTTCATGAAACGAACTATGTTAGATTGATGCAGATTAGTACATATAAATATCTGTGGAAAGTATTAATGTATATGAATTTATAATTTTTTTGTTAATAAGTTCAATGATAAAAATTATTAAATATAGACCTATTGTCTAATAAACATTTAAATAAAACACAATAAAAAATATTTAAATAAAACACAATAAAAAATATTCAAAAATAATATTATTCTTGGTAACTTTGTTAAACATTATGTTTGGTGATTTATTGTTGTCACTTAATTATAAATGATGGAAGATATAGTCTCCGCCTACAACAAAGATTAATAACTATATTGGAAACGTTTTTGGTTTCATTTTAAAATATTATTAGTGATTCCAAGACTATGTATGAAGCTCGAAACACTTGATTAAATTTTGTTTACATATGGCAATGTAAAGTGCCCATAAATTTCATTGAATGTGTGGAAGTGGCCCTTAAATGGATTGGGCCACATTGATGGGTCATTATATCACTTCCTTAGGTGAGGATTTGAATCATGTAAACAAATCCTCATAACCTCGTAGTAAGATCATACTTGGTCAACCAACCAATAAAGAACTTCATGCTAGCATTTCCTATAGTGTTAGGTTTTGGCTCAATGTATCTTAGAACATAAAGCTTCATACAATATTTACAGGAAATTTATTATATCTATATTTTTAGTCCTCTAAACCAAGTAAGCTTATAATCTTAGTCATTACCATTTGCCTTACCAACTTATTGGTCAATTTCTTAATCTTGTACTCTCGTCTATGTGCCATGTACTAGCGCAACTCATGCACATAAATGTTTTGCATGCATGGTATTAAGTTCTTAAGCTTGTTCTATAATGCATGTACCCCATAGTGGTGGAACTCATGCACATAAATGTTGCACGTGTATGTTGTTAATTATCGACTAATATGCGCACTTGAAATAATCTTATTGTATCTGTCGAAAGGCAATGTACAATTGTAATCGATATTTGTTCACTATATATTACTTTTTATTTTGACCATAAATTTTTAACTTTTATCGATATTTGTTGACTATATATTACTTTTTATTTTGACCATAAATTTTTAACTTTTATCCATAGTTTCACATTGTTGCTGGTTTTTTTAATTTCTTAATCTTTTTAAATTCATTTTGGCATCATTCTATTGGTTGTCAACTTGAAAAACATAATTTACGGGTCATTGAATTTGACGCGGAAGTCTTCCTAAGTTCTTATCAAGTTTTACTAATTTTTATGTGTAGTCTATAGGGAGGCAAAAGCATTTACTAAATGCATTTAAATGCCATCGCCAGTCTCATCCAACACTACATCTGTCACCGTCAAGTTTTCCTAAGTTTTCTATGCAGTCTATAGGGAGGTGGAAGAATTTACTAAATGCATTTAATGCCACCTCCAGTCTCCGCCAACACTATATGTGTCACTGTCACCACTTCTATAGTGTAGATTGCATAAAACTTGAAGCATCAAGTCCTCATAGCCTTCACCGCTAGATCAATTGGTTTTTTTACTGGATCATCAACTCTCATCAACTAGAACTGGATCTTACTCTAGATCTAGAAGTGGAAAGTACGTTAGGCGAGGTAGTAGTTATGGAACCTAGCGAACAAAGGTAAGATGCAACTGTTATTGATGTTTTCACCCAATAATTAACGAGATTTGGGCCAAGTGAACAACCGAATCTACTTGGATTGATTGGGAAGGACAAAGGAGAGCTCCACTGGCTATGATTTCTCTAGTACACCATCGCCTTCACCGTCCTGACTTCCTTCACCCATTGCATATGAGGTACATGACATTTAACTTACCAAAATTGCAAATTGTTGTTGGAGGACACTTACCAGAATTATTGTTGGGGCAAGGTAAGTCTTGTCTTGCCCTACTGGTTAACATAGTCAAGAATGACTCATTGATCAAGGCAGAAATTGTGTGTGCGGAATTTAAAAGTATTTATTCACATTACAACGAAAATACATTTCATCATCTAGCCATCCAACGGATTAGCTCCATCCTTGTACACTTTCAATTCTGGACTAATAACGACAAATCCATATTAATCCCTATCCCAAGAAGATGAACAACAATGAGATATTGAAGCTACTTCAAATTATGATAATAGGTAATTGATTAGATCACAATCTCAAATTTTTGCTATAGGAGAAATGATTGCTAAATGTGAAGACTTAAAACAACTCCATAAAGTAAATCGCAAAGTCTAAGTCGCAATTGAAAGGTGCATCATCAACATTAAGAAACAAATGTAATAGCATGTAAGCAATTATTTTCTAGACTCTCCTCAAAAATCTCTTGGCATGATGACATCCTATACCCTCAGCGCCTTTACATGGATGGAATACTGATTTTTCAGTCCCATTGCGCTTTGGAATTTATTATTTTCTTTCTCAAAGATATTTTATCACGATTATCAGATAAATAGTTAGCATGAATCTGAAAATGAAAAAATGAGCATGCATACCTTCATAGTTTTCAGCCCTCACAAATCACAACAAGTATCAAACAGAAAAAACCCACCTGTCAGACTTTAGGTTCCTAGTCCCAACCCTAGAAGAGTCCCTTATTATTGAATAAGAAAACTGAACAAAATGCATCAAAGAAGTCTCGGAATCAACATCGCTATTGCCAATCGCATTCATTAGAAACAAGGGAGGCATGAATGGAGGTGAGCCTCCTTCCACCAACGCTTATGCCCACCATATATGAACATATAGAAGCTCGGAATGAATGTAGAAGAATTGAGTGAAGTGGATATGATTTATCTAGAGCAAAGGGTACACTTTAATGAACTCTTTGGAGAGGGGTTGAGTGAAGTGGACATAAGCTATCTAGAGAAAGGAGCGAAGGGTGAACTTGTTAGCGTTCAATATGTAACCTGCAACAATGGAAATAAATGCATCGATGCAGGGACAATCAAATTCAATGGTCCATAATCCATAATTAATGGCATTGATTCGGGGTGTATAGTAAACACTCCACTTGCTCATAAAACCCTGATCCAATGGATGAGGCTAACTGTAATGCATGAAATGTATGTAGGGTGGAGTAGGAAATGGAGGAGTCCCTAAGAAAACCCTACATGATTTATAGGAACCTGCAAGGGAATTTATGTTTAATGCAACTGAACTAACTGAAATGCAAAATAGTTTGACCATGAAACAATTTCTATTTACCTGAAGAAGAAAAAATCAATATAAGAGAGAACTTCGGACTGTAATATTTATGTACAGATATTTACAAAACGATTTAATGCATGGATTAAAAATAATATATAAACAAATGATAGTACTTTAAATTGAAAATAATATAAAAGAAAGTAACGTTTAAAAGACAGAAATGAACAAATTAATGTTGAAATTTGTGAAGAAAGACCAACCGGAATGATTTTATTGCTTCGATATAAAAGATACTTCATGCAAAATGCTCAGTTGACATGGATTTTGAACCTCTGTGAAGATCTAGACCAAGTTCAAAATAAAAAAATTACTAAGGACATTTTCGAGACCTAACAACATAATCCAAGCAAGTAGTGAACATATGTGCTTGAAGAAATCATATAGATGAGATTAGGCTCATTTTCCTGCACAAAAAATCATCGATTAATGCCAAAGAAATTATAAAATTCGATGGAAACTAATCAGGAAACAAACAAATACCTTCAGTGAATGCATCATACTCCAACACTTCGTCATTTTCCTTCCCCTACAAGCTTTCATGAACTAGCATGCTTTCCATTGGCATGATTTCAATTTTCCAATGGTACCATTACAATAATTTTGTGAAAAGCATGTTAGAAAAATAAAAAAGTGTACATCTATGGCGTACAGTTGGAAGAAGCAGTCGACAAGTTTCTCCTGCAGTCTAAACTAATCGGTTTCAACCTCATATTTTATAGATAAAGAATGCTATATTGAAATTGTTTAGCTTGTTGTTAAAAGTCCAATCCAAACTCTAGTCTTTGTGAACACCCGAGAGAACATTACAATGATGAGCATTACACTTTTGAATTCCAATACTTGTAACCTGAAATAATTGGTATGTTATGCGGTGATAGTGATCATTCTTCCAACTTCTGCTCTAACTGCCTCCTATGCATATGCCAACACCTTTAGTACATGATAAACCATGGGTTCTGCCTCCACTTGCAACTGGGTAAACAACTTAACCCATATATGGGACTAAATAAGCAATGGGATCAATTGGTTAAAGTAACCAATTGATAGTAACATTCTTATGCAAATCCATAATAGTTGGAACAACATTCTCGGGTAAATTGTAAGTTGTAACCCTTACTTAGGAACTACTGCAGGCACACATGTCATATTTGGGATGTTGAAATGGAAGAGTTGGTGTTTAATGGTGAAAATATAATGGACCATGATGCCCTGCAACGCTGGCAAATGTTGACGAAGCAGGCAGAGCGCATTTGTCGAGTGAATACTAGTGGTGAAGGTTTGTTGTTGTTGGCGACACGGTTGAAGGTGGAGGTAATCGATCTGGAAACACATGGGATTGTTTTCAATGTTGAAGAAGTAATCAATGATGGAATTATCGTTGAATCTGTGGATGTTTACAGGGACAGGTTTTTGGCAGCGCCAAATGATGATAACGCTAGGGTTCGTCAAATCAAGACCTCACTAATTTGGTAAGATCAATTTTATTCACACATTTACATTTTAGCTTGAAAAACTCATAACCGACTCACAACTTGGCTAAGGAAAGAATCAATGACAAATGTGAAACGTTTCCATCACATCCACAAGAGAACAACCTATTTTGTCGTGTGTTAATATGTATTGACAAATGTTTTGCATAGCCACGTTCCCAACTATTAATGGCAGGTGACAAAGGTTGTTATGGATTTTTTTCATATTATAGACATAAGATATTCAACATCTAACCACACGATCATCGATGCAGGAGCCATGGAAATTCGAATTGGTTTCAAGCTTTTATACATTCAGTCGAAGCTATGGCCAAGTGGATTTCCATCGTCCAAGTGGAATGTGATCGGGATCAATGGATCTTCATTTCCAATTCATTTCCAAGTTTTTTTTTCAATGATGAAAATAGAGGTCAGGGAATGTTGTTTGAGAAATCAAATTAAATCAAAACAATGATTTGCATAGCTTACTTATTAAAGCAAAACAAATAAGTATTTATTGCCTTTAAATAAAAACAATACCCATGTCGTGCTTGTAGATGCAACTAAGTGTTTTGCTTCATGGTTGTTGTATGACAAATTATGTGACTCAAAATCTTGGAGTTGAGAGAAGCAGAGTCCCAGAACTTATGGGACAAGTATGGTTGGACTATATAGAAATTTTGCAATGGCAATTCAACCTACCAACTTCAATGGGTATTAACTACCACACAGCACTTGTTAGTGTTAGTGTTAACCTTGACTTGAGATTGAGTCAAAGGTGGTTAGGTATAGCACATGGTTTGCGCACATGGTTTGTTGTATCCCATGGTATTGCCCCACAGTATTGCATGTGTTAACCTTGACTTGAGATCGAGTCAAAGGTGGTTAGGTCTAGCACATGGTTTGGGCACATGGTTTTGTTGTAGCCCATGGTATTGCATGTGATTAAGCCTTTATAAGACTTGAGGAGGCTCCATTGTAAATTGTACTGGATGATTGTACTGGATGTGGGCATTGTATTGTGCTGGAAGAGAGACTGTGAGAGCTTGAAGAGGAAGTGTAGCAGTTTTGCTGCAGGGTGTATCTCTTCATCTTTCTGGACTGCAATAAAAGGACTGGCAAATTTGTTTGTGGACGTAGCCCATCGTTTGGGTGAACCACGTTATATCTATGTCTCTCTGTACTGTTTTAATTTGTTTTGCATCTTGTTTATTGATTTAACTGTATATCTGTTATTGCTCTGCGGTCCTGTTTTTCTAACAATTGGTATCAAAGCCAAAAGGTCTATTTGGTTTGTAAACTCCCATGAAAGAAGAGTTCCTGGTTCGAGTGGGAGCAATGGCGGAAGAAGGAAAGTTTAGGGTCGATAAATTTAACGGCCAAAACTATCAGTTATGGAAGATGCAAATAGAGGACTATCTATACCAGAAAGATCTGTACCTGCCGTTGGGCAGAAAAGCAAAACAGCCAGCGGCTATGAAGGATGAAGAATGGGAGGTTCTTGACAGAAAAGCACTAGAAACAATACGGCTGTGCCTGGCTTCGTCGGTGGCCTTCAATATTTCGAAAGAAATAACAACAGAGGGTGTGATGAGCGCATTGAGTAAGCTCTACAAAAAACCCTCGGCTTCTAACAAGGTATTTTTAATGAAGCGTTTATTTAATATGAAGATGTCGAAAAGTGGATCTGTTGCTGACCATTTAAATGAGTTTAATACACTTACCAGTCAGTTAAGTTCTGTAAAAGTGAACTTTGATGATGAGGTTAGGGCTCTTCTAATCTTGTGCTCATTGCCAGAAAGCTAGAATAGCTTGGTCATGGCTGTAAGTAACTCTGTCCCTAGTTCAAGCACTCTTAAGTTTGATGATGTTGTTAGTGTTATTCTTAGCGAGGAAATGCGAAGGAAAAGCACAGGTGAGACATCAGGTAATGCGCTGACCATGGAGAGCAGAGGGAGACAAAAAGAGAGAGGAAGGAGCCTAGGAAATCGCGGCAAGTCTAAAAAGGGAAGATCCAAGTCCAGATTCGGAAAAATAGAATGTTGGAACTGCGGTAAGAAAGGACATCTAAAGAAAGACTGCAGAGCACCAAAGAAGAAAGGTGAGAGGCAGCAAGAGACTACCCAGGAAGCTAATGTAGCAGGTGATGTGTTACAAGATGCTTTGATTCTTGCATTACATAATACTAGTGATTACTGGGTAGTAGATTCAGGGGCTTCATGTCATGCTACACCCCATAGGAAATTCTTTTATGATTATGTTCAAGGTGATTTTGGGCATGTGTTATTGGGGGATGATGAACCAGGTAAAATTGTTGGAAAGGGTAAGGTACGGATCAAACTAAATAATGGAAATGACTGGTTGCTACAGGATGTAAGGCACATTCCTGCTATGAAAAGAAATCTGATCTCAACAGGGCAGTTGGGAGATGGCGGATGTTTGTCTACGTTTGGAGAAACGTGGTGGAAGGTTACTAAAGGATCAATGGTAATTGCAAAAGGAGATAGGATAGGTACGTTATATTTATGTCCTCATAACACTGATTATTCTATTTTTGTAGCTTCCACAGAAACAGGTGCAGTGTTGTGGCATCATAGGCTTGGCCACATGAGTGAGAAGGGGATGCAGATTCTCCACTCAAGGAAACTGCTTCCAGATCTGAAGCAGGTAAGTTTGGAATTTTGTGAGAACTGTGTTTATGGAAAACAGAAAAGAGTTAGATTTCTCAGGGTTGGGAAACAAAAGAAGAGTGAAAAGTTAGAGCTTGTCCATACAGATGTATGGGGACCAGGTCAGGTACAATCTCTTGGTGGGTCTCGTTATTATGTTACTTTTATTGATGATGCAACTAGAAAAACTTGGGTTTATTGCATTAGACATAAATCTGATGTGTTTGATACTTTTAAGAAGTGGAAAGATTTGGCTGAAAATGAGACAGGAAAAAGGTTGAAATGTCTCAAATCTGATAATGGAGGCGAGTACTGCAGCAAGGAGTTTGACAGTTACTGTTCACACAATGGGATTCGCAGAGAGAAGACAGTCCCTGGAACACCCCAAGAAAATGGTGTGTCAAAAAGGATGAACAGAATGATCATGGAGCGTGCAAGGTGTATGAGATTGCATGCAGGGTTGCCCTTACAGTTTTGGGTTGATGCTGTAAACACTGTTGTTTATTTAATAAACAGAGGGCCTTCAAGCGCTTTGGATGGTGGAATTCCAGAGGAGGCATGGATAGGTAAACAGGTAAAATACTCATTTCTGAGAACTTTTGGTTGTGAAGCATTTGTCCATATTGATAAAGATGATAGAACAAAGCTTGAGGCTAAATCCAAGAAATGTACCTTTATTGGATATGGGGTTGATGATTTTGGTTACCACTTATGGGATCTTAAAAATCGCAAAATCATTAGGAGTAGAGATGTAGTATTCGATGAAAAGTTCATGTACAAAGATCAGTTGCAGGGAAAGAAAGAAGAAAAGGAAAACACAGAGTACGCAGTGCTTGATGAAGTCAAAGAAAATGAAGTTCCAAAAGCACCAAAAAATCAAGAGCAGCAGCAAGTACCTGAAACTCCTGCAACTGTAAGAAGGTCTACCAGGTTAAGTAGACCCCCTGAACGATTCTCTCCTTCACTGTATTA
>LPNX010772894.1:746340-795115 GCA_001517045.1 Pseudotsuga menziesii | reverse complement strand
ATATATATGTAAATATCTGTTCATACATAGGATAGGTCAAGTCTGATCCATAGATCCCATCATGTACAAAATACACAAAAGTGGATCAAAATCCATCAAAATTCCTAAAACTAAGCCTGCCCGCCATGGCCACTGGGACCTCCTTGGTCCCCGTGATCTCTGTGCCCCTTAGCTTCCTCAGCCTCCTCGGCTTCGGCAGCCTCCACTGCATCTCTATATACACATACTGCTCTGGCTACCCGTCTGAAAAGACGTATCCAAGCCAGTGGAACCCCAACTACGGACTCCTGCATAGCTACAGGAAGATGCTCTATCCCTATCGTCGGTACTCGCTCGGTCAGCCTGCCTAGCTTCGCCTCGAGTACCGTGACCAATCCTGAATCTCCTCCTGCAACAGGACGTACGAAGGTACGTGGGTGCCCTACTGGGTGGACTGGTCCAATATCTGCATTTTTACACATAAAGAGGATTTAGACTTGTGCATATGTATATATTATATCATTAGAAAATCCATAAAAATTTGATAATGATAAAAATAAAAAAATGACTTACCCATCTCTCCCCATGCTCCTCCTGGAGGGAGGACTAGGTCCAGATCACCTCGGAAATCTAATCCGGCATATGGAAACTGCTCCAATGCTGGCACCTGCCGTTCCCACCATGTGTAAAAATCGTCATCATACATGCTCTGTACTATGTCTCCTCCTCCTTGACGGAGGAAGATATCTCCCCACCTGCTCAGCCTCGGCTGACGGGGATGCTGGACTGGTAATGGCACCGCAGGGCTCATAGCTGATACCCTCTCAAAGAAGAACGCAACCAATATACTAGCATAGCTAAAGTTCTTTCATCTCCCCCTCCTACAGTCGGACAATTGCCTCCTCATGATAGGGGCAAACCCTGTACACCAATCAAAGAGTGTGCCTCTAAAGCAGTCCACCGCCACTCTCATCTGAGTCCTGGTGGCATGATGTAGTCCTGATGACCCTGAAAGTCTAACAATAGTACTGGCCAATACCTGCAGCGTAAAATCCTGTATGTCTGCGATGAGAACGCTACTGCCCTTCTTTTGAGTACCTGGCCTGCAGAATACATCAACATAGTTCTGGACACTCAAGGGGTCACCACCCCTGCCAGTGCCCTCCAGGTTCACCGGTGCTCCCCGATGTGATAATCCGGTAATGAAATAGATGTCCTCTATGGTAAGCTCCAAAGTCTCACCTTGGATGTTGAACATCCCCAGGTCATGGTCCCAATAACTGACCAAGAACTCTAATATGCAGACATTGGCCCGCATGGGTGATGTGCATAAAAACTTGAGTATCCCACTATTCTGCAATGCTTGGATAGTAGGCGGGCTTTGGAGAGCCGCTTGGTCCATCATCTCATGTTCCCTCTCCCTCCACTCTAGCACCATATTTTCCTGACAAAAAACACATAGTGTGATTCAGTAATTCATCATAAAAATTTAAAAATTTGACCTATTTTTAAAGCTTTTAACTATGGCGCAGTATGCGCGACTGTCCATTGGGACAGCTCGCGAGTCATGCGCGACTTCCCTATGCAGCAACTCGCGCATCAAACGCGTATGCGCGGATTTCCTATGCAGCAACCCGCGTATACATTTTGCCATTTTTTATATTGATGAATTAAATTGAATTGGCCATTAATTCTAAAATTTGTTTGGATGAAATTAAAGAGCACAGGGTGTAGATTTACCTGACACTGACGGATCTGAATTCCACCGGTCCAATTGTCCACAACGAGCGATCAAAGTTAGAGGGTAAAACTTTCCTTTTTGGTTCAAAAAGTGCAATGGTGAGAAATGTTTTGTTTTTCAAACTATTTATAGAAAAATTATTTCGTAAAGTGGGTTTTTTCTATAGTTTGGAACATCAATTGATTAATACCATCCCTTTTTGTGCCTTGGAACAGGTTTACTAATTACTTCAAAGTGTTGATGCTTCTATAGGGTGGTTTTTGCTCTTCCCAACACATGTTGGCAACTTATCACTCCACATTAACCTTAGTATGCAACATTTTGCCACAGACTATGGTATTTTAAGCCATTAGTCCCTTGTCTCTACCATTGTTCTTCCGTGGCTAGGATCCCTATTTCATGAGTATCATCCTTATATGCCTTTGCCATCCTTTGGTACTCATTCCGTCACTGTTTCAGGCCCAGGGGTTTCCTTATAGCTATTTTTCACGCCAAATAGAGCTTCTTCTGAATCTCTCTTTACAAGCTATCCCTTTATAGGACTCCCCGCCCTATGGAGTTTCTTTAGGCCCAGGTCTGACTCCTTCAAAATAGACTTGACTGCCGAGTAAACTTGTCCATTCAGGATCGTTAAGAATATGTGAATGGGCATCCGCATTGGTGGTAGGTTATCTCTTTCTCAGACCATGCGGAATAATACGAGAAAGGATCACTCTCTTTTCTTCGGAATTGAGAAGAGTATTCTCAGGTATAGGTTTATCACTTTTCCGGACCCGAGGGACTAAATTTAAAGAAAAGGAACACCCGGTTTGAGCTTACTTTTTCTTTTTCATGCTCTGGACCCAAACATGAAAAAGATTCCGAGTGTACTTTGTGTCTTTGTCATGCTCGTTAAACACTCAAGAACAAAGCAACGAGTTTATTGTTGTAAGCCCCATTTCTCGTAACCAAATGGATCTTTCCGAGTGATCTTGCTTTCCTTCACACTCGTAAAACTCAAGCTATTTTATGCTGTTATGGAAGGAGCGTTGGGTAGGTGGTAATTTAACCTTTTTCGGACCTCCTCGACTAAGTACGAAAAAGGTTCACCTTTTCTTCTTCGGAAGTTAAGAGAGTTCTTCTGTGGTTTGTTTTATACTTTTTCGGCCTCAGGAGACTAAATTGGACGAAAAAGGACCCCCCTGGAGTCTTCTTGGCATTTTCAGACTCTCTAAATATGAAAATACCACATGAGCATGTACTAGTTCGGGCTCATTAAATCCACGGATCAGTGTATCAAGTATTATTTTCCCATCTCTTCAAGCTTGTTAAAAAATGAAGAGGGAATCGAGTTGGCTTTCCCGGACTCGTTAAAACTTAACAGGGAAGGTAAGGAAGAAGTTTTCTCTTGTTTTCAGTAATGGCAGCATGTCATCCTTGAACATAGCACTTTTTGCATTCCGATATCCATGTTTCAGTATACACTTGTGTTCAGCTATCACTTTGAGTTTTGACGACTCCTCTTGTCCATTATACCTGGGGAATCTGATCATGTCTCCTACATGACAGATAAGTCTAGTTGTTCTATCTATCCATTGTATGCTGCCTTGGGTCATCTCTGTGTCGTGCTCACTGTTCAAGGATTATACCTAATGTCTGATTTATCACCTGATCCCATCACTGTTATATATGTTATCCATTTACTTGTGTCTCTCTTCTTTGCCCAGTTCCTAGTCACTCTTGTGATCCATTGGAGGATCTATTGCTTTCCCTATCACAATATGGTTCCATTTCAGTACTTCCTGATGACGAAGACCTAGAGTTTTGATGATGGTACCTCTGGATTCACTTTCATCAGTGGTGAACTCCTTTGCTTCAGTTGTCCATTATCATCTATTGATTGACAAACTGTTGAATCCTTTCCATGTTCGACTTCAGCTTACCCTTATTCACATGGCTTGGATTGTACTGGTTCTTTGGGATCTTTTATGAAGACCTTAGTTCCTCACTCATGAACTAAGTTGCGCAAGACTATGTTCCATTTCTATATCCGGCTTCCAGATCTTTGAAGACTCATCATTATTGTATTGTGGATTTGCTCCACCTTTGTAAATACGTGGTTTTTACCCGTATCATATGATGTACTCAAATATTGTAAAGGAGCTAGTGTTCCAGTAAATTGAACATAGCATCCTCAGATGTAACTTTGTATATGACATTACTATGTATTTGTTTCAGGTACTCCTTCTGCTCCACTGGATCTCTGAGTTCTCTCCAGAGTTAACTATTATAATGTATTTCGGCCATCGTTCCCCTCTGACCTCACACATTAGGGGGCATCTGTTATACACCTGAATGGCACCTCTCCGTCCGAGTGCTGATATCCCTCATGTTGGCACACAAAAGGACACTTATGGATTGAGGTTTCCTATATTCACTATACCTTGGTTGATGATGAAATACATTGCCTATATGCCCAGCTGATTACTTTGCCATTTTGAGATTTTGAGTAGCATTCGTGACTATATCTATTAGCATCTCGCGCATCATACGCGAGTATCATGTTCAGCAGATCGCACATACCTATATACGCGGGTTGCACTTGTATAGAGTCGCGTATCATGCGCGGGTTGCTCTACTACAGACCCGCGTATGGTTTCCTCAAAATTAATATTTAAAAACACGCGCTAATGGAAGATTAGTTTACTCATTTAACTTAATCTTCTCAACTTCCACAACCTCCCTAACCTTCGAGAACTGCCTCATTTCATCCATATAAATAGAGGCCTTCGGGAGGGGGTTGGATATATATACTTGGAGAGCAAAGTTATGCTGGTGGATTGTCTACAGAAATCTTTGGAGCAGAGAAACTCAGAGTCCTTTGGTGACAGAGGAGTCCTTGTTCAGACATTGGGTTGTAACCTAAACTCTTTCTATTATTGTTAATAAAGATATTACTTCTTCCATATGTGTTTCATATCTTGTGGATTGGTAAATGTTTACATTTCAATATGATATATGATTTGCCTAACCTGCATCTATATATATGAATTGCTTTGTATCTCGAAGAGTGTTTATTAACAGGTGAAGGAGGAACTATCCTGGAGACTTTGGAAGTGGATCAGAGAGGGAGAAGATAGCAAGGATCAACCTTCGTTTAATACAAGTAAGTCCTTCTACTTTCCTATTTCCTATTCTGTGCTTTTAGAGTCAAACTGTCTGCAAGTCTTGAGTATGTTGGTAACCCCCTAGACCTAGGTTATTAGGTGAATTATCCTATACAACACTAATGACTTTGTAATTGTGGTTGTCGACCAATTCTCTAAGATGTCAATTTTAACTCCCTGTGAAAAGAGAATCACAACAAAGGCCATTTCAAATCTCTTCTTTGAGCATGTGTGGGTTCATTTTAGCCTCCCATTGACAATTATTTCAGATCGACACAATAGGTTCCTAAGTATCTTTTGGTCTAACTTATGGTTGATGATGGACACTAAGCTAACCAAAATGACTACCTTCCACCCCCAAACCAATGGGAAAATAGAGGTGGTAAACATGACTATTATGCATAGCCTAAGAATGTACAAATATAAACATCCCTGCACTTGGAATGAGAGCCTTTATTATGTTTAACATGGATCCCTTCACAAATCTATTAGCCACAACCCTTTTCAAGTATGCTTGGGTTTCCAACCATTAGCCCCAATTTATGTAGAACTTCCCATTGCATATACACAAGAAGACTCCTTTCATGCTCAAACTAAGTCTAATTGGGAATCCAATGTTTTTTAGTAGATCCAACACATCCAACACCAAGTTCATGGTATCTTGCAGAAATCCAATGCCAAGTATAAGAAACGACATGACTAGAATTGGGTTCCACATAAATTTCAAGTTGGCAATAAGGTATGGTTACATTTATAGAAAGATCACCCCATAGGTCCCCATTAGAATATACACCCACTTCGATATGGGCCTTTCACAATCACCAAGTCTGTTGGTGAGAATGCGTTTTAGTTAAGTATTCCCCCTTTCCTTGGAT
Organism: Pseudotsuga menziesii; assembly: GCA_001517045.1. Taxonomy (NCBI): domain Eukaryota; kingdom Viridiplantae; phylum Streptophyta; class Pinopsida; order Pinales; family Pinaceae; genus Pseudotsuga; species Pseudotsuga menziesii. Next base: position 789,374 of record LPNX010772894.1, on the reverse strand, counting down.
TACACCCTGTATTTAATGTGGAGCTACTATGACCATATTTTCCACTTCTCTTAGACAACTCATAGGTATCCAAGCACCTGGCCCCTACAAAACTCAATCATGACTACATTGAGAAAGAAACAATTAACCAGGTCATGGAAACTCAAATGAATGGAACTGGACCAACATAATATCCAATTGCATCTAGTCGTCAAAGTAAGGAAGCTTCTAAATCATGGAAAGTGGCTCACTAGGAGTTAGATTTAGTAAAAGTTTCCTCATTTAATGGAAGAACTTTATGCAATAGGGGCCATTGCTCCTTAAGGAGGTAGTAATGATCCAATTTAATATTGGTATCTACCCACCAGTTACACTGATTTGCAATGGTTCTCCATCTTCTTGACAATTTTCTATGGTTTTTTGAGTCCTAAACTTTTGAGGTCATTTTGAGGCCCTAAGCAATGTTTTTTGTCCAATTAGGAGGACAAGGGTTTATATGGAATGCCATGTCCCCATGCAAATAATGTAACCCTCAATTATTTCTTTCCAATGAGATATCATGTTCCCTGAACGAAGATCGTATGCACAAGTTGCACCCCAAGAAGTCGATGTGTTAATTAACCACCTCGAGGCCCACAAATCATTTTGGTGCTTCACCTTGTAGGGTTAGGGTTTTTTATGTTCATATTTTTTTTCCTATTTGTTCTTATGATAAAAGGCTTTATTCAGTATCTTTGTAATCAACTCTTGCAAATGAGTGTAGCCACAACACATCTATCTTTGGAGATAAACTACCACCATCTAAGCTAGTTATATTGCCTTGCAATTTATAATGTTTTTCCATTCCATTCATTAATAGAATCTAGGTATTACTATATTAATGTACTATATTATTGTTCTCTCTACAAAATATTTGTGTGTTTCCATTTTATATTGTTTCCCTCATTTCTGATGTAGGAAATACGATTTGATTCAATTCATAAGATCTAAAAACCATGCTCCATCCTAACTATTACAATGAAGGTCCAACCCTTTATATCGAAATTTGAGATTTTAGAAAATTGTTAATTTTAGAAAATTCTCGCATGGCTATGAAACTGAACACCAACTATAAGCTAACTAGAGTGACACTAGTTGTTAACTCGCTTTTCTATTTGGTTTATAAACTGAGAGCTAACTCCTAATTACAAATAAAAAAACCTCAAAACACTAAAACCTTAATTTGAAGCCTTATATGAAGGAATTTGGCCTCAAAAAAGTGTCTGAAAAAATTCCAATAAGAAGGATCTTATGGACCACTGCATTGAACACTTCAAACCAGAACTTCCTGTCAAATTTGAGTCCAAACAGATAACCGAGTCAAAAGTAATGACCCCCAGAAATCCCTGCATTTATTCTCTCTTTTTTAGCCTTTAGAAATCAGTACTACATCTATTTCATTCTCCAAATAATCTAGATCACCTTTTGGGCCTTATTTCCCACAACACCAAATGTTTGTCCTAGGTTTGTTAGCTATCTTCCCTTAGCCCTAGGCCTATTTTTCTAACTTATATATTTTTATCCCTTGTTGATTTTCTTATTCTCCTAAGATTGGTTTGCTTTGATTTCATTTCAAAAGATGTTTCATAGCCACGCGAGAATTTTAGAAAATTCAAAAGATGTTTCATAGCCATGCGAGAATTTTAGAAAATTCAAAAGATGTTTCATAGCCGTGCGAGAATTTTAGAAAATTCTCGCATGGCTATGAAACTGAACACCAACTAGAAGCTAACTAGAGTGACACTAGTTGTCAACTCACTTTTCTAATTAGGTTTATAAACTGAGAGATAACTCTTAATTACAAATTAAAAAAAAACCCTCAAAACACTAAAACCTTAATTTGAGGCCTTATATGAAGGAATTTGACCTCAAAAAAGTGTTTAAAAAAACTCCAATCAAAAGGATATTATTGACCATTGCATTGAACACTTCGAAACAAAACTTCCAATTAGATTTGAGTCCAATCAGATAACCGAGTCAAAAGTTATGACCCCCAGAAATCCTTGCATTTATTCTCTCTCTTTTTTAGCCTTTAGAAATCACTACATCAATTTCTTTCTCCAAATAATCGAGATCACCTTTTGTGTCTTATTTCCTACAACACCAAACAAATATATTAATGTTTAACATTTCCTTCTAATAGGCTTATCATATCTAGACTTAGCCTCCCCTTTGGCATTGCTAGCCTAGGTTTCCCTAAAACTTTTGAATATCCTAGTGGAGAACCCCAATTCCTCCCTATGCTTCCATTGAGTGTAGCACCTAGACTCAAAACTAGATCCTAACCATTAGGGAATACTTTGGATTTAGAACATGGGTCTAATGAGTACTTTATGATCTCTTTCTTTAGCCCTAGCTCTTGTAAAATACTAAACCTCCGTTGTTCAATCCCTCTCTCCATCCTCTCCTCTAGTTGACATGCAACTACTTCTACATTTAAATTAACTAATTTATCAACAATATGACTTCTAAACAACCAAAGGAAGACCCCCATTCCTTCCTAGCTTCCATTGGATGTAGCACCTAGCATCAAGACTATATCTGTACTCATAGGGATGACTTTGAGTATAAAAGGTGGATTTATCGAGTAGTCTATGAGTGCTCCTATAGCCCTAACTCCCACAAAAGGGCCCTAAAACTTCATTCTTCCTACTCTCTCTCCATCATATCCACCAACAAATGTGCAACTACTTATTCCTTTAAACTAACTAATTTATCAAAAAATGACATTAAATTATCTTGGTTACTTGATGCATGATTTAAATTATTTAACCATAAATGCCACTATGCACATTTTGAGAATACAGTAAGTCATACTTATAAGGGTGTGTTGGGTTGTTTTGTAAACAAAGGAAAAGTACAACTATACTTAAATTTAAATTTAGAACAAAAAAACAAGGGTAAACTATTGGACAACAAGTCCTTGCCTTTCTAGAAATGAATAAATATATTATTTTTTGTTTTGTACAAATGATTAAATAAATTATTTTATGATCTTTTGAGTTGTAGCCCAAAATTCAGCATATACTTATTAAGAACCAAGATTGCTCGATTGTGTTCCACCTAGATCTAACAACCACCTAATCAATCTATGCATCCTATCATTGATAACATCAATATCAAAAGATAGCACCATGAGCTAAACTTTTCAACTAAAAGAAAAAATCGATCTAAATTAAGCAGCCCATCACACCTTATCCCACCTTGTCAATGTGTAGCTTGAAATTCCATTCAGTTTTTTGCATAGTTGCACGGGTACCGCTCCCGGGATTTTGGTAACCCGTACCCGACGTTTCCTCGCTCCTGGGAGCTTGGGAGCTGGTACAAAACGTCCCCTTTTTGATGGGAGCTTCCTTGGGAGCTTTTCGGGAGCTTTTTGGGAACTTGCTTTTGCCGCTCCCTTTTTATTGGGAGCTTGTAGAAGCTCCCTGTCTGTTTGGGAGCTTCCAGAAGCTCCCAAACAGACACGGAGCTTTTACAAGCTCATGACCATGCGGAGGCCAAAATCATAAGAAAAGTGTTGAAAATCAATTGAATGATTCAAGTTTATTGTGTCAAGAAATCACCAATAACAAAAATTTCAATTGAATCTATCAATAATGCCATTTTTTTTATTTTCAAGGTTATATAAATAAAGAGGGCCCACACTTCTTAAATGTTTAAATCCATTCACACTCAATATACGTTGCAAGTGTACTTAAGTGAATATACATGAATTTTTAACAATACTAAGATATTGAACTACTTTAATTCATATCTCAAATGATTATAGCTAGCTTATGTTATTCATACTGACTGATATAGCAATTTAGGATCATAAACCATATCAAATTCAAGATACCAAAAGATTTGAAAGTTTGTTAGTTGAACTTAAAACAATCAAGTTCATTCAAATTAGAAGTAGTAGTTACCATAAAAAAAAATGCAGAGGCACCCAAATACTAAGAACTCTTAGGAGCAATGTGAGATTACAGTGAGATTTGTATAATGTGGACCTAAAGGAGTGAGCAAATTTAAAAAAAATGAATTTCATGACACTACCAGAGGATTAAGAGGATAAAATAGTTTAAGCTATGAAATTAATCAATTATGTATTTTTTAACTTTATTTTTTTAAATATATTTTAAAAAAATTAATATATATTATTGCCGCTCCCAACCCTACGTTTCCTACAAATTTGGGCGAAGCTTATAGCCGTATCGGATACTCGTGTCCGCGTACCCGACGTACCCGCGTTCCAGAAACTTGTGCAACATAGGTTTTTTGTGGAAGGAAATCTAAAACTATGTATGAATGAGGATAATATTGGACATATTTTTAATCAATGTTATTTTACTAAACAAGTCTGGAAAGGAATTAGAGAAAGTTTGCTCATAGAGTATTATGGGAAGCAGTGAATATAGAACCAAATCTAAACCAGTGGGTTGAGAAGCATGAACTAAAATCAATAAAGTGCATTCCTTATTTAACATCTTGGGGTATCTGGAGAGCAAGAAACGACAAGATTTTTTAAGATAAGAAAATTCCTACATTTGTGGTGACCTCTCAAGATTTAGTAATGCTCCGTGCCTTTAGAGAAAAAGATACAGTGGCAAAGGCGAGGGTCTTAAAACCCCTAATCCATTGTGGGATGAGAAGCATAGGCTTTTTTTATGGAGCTTGTACATGAGATCTTTGCAGTTTTGGTGGAGACCTTGAGATTTTTTATTCACATAAAATAACTTTCAAGGCTAATAGTGGCACGGGAACAAATAATAGGGATGAAGGTTTGGCGTTAAGAGAATTTCTTAAGAGTGGTTTAAAAGCCCTTATAAAAAACTTTCAAGTGTATGGTGATTCATTGTTGTGCATTGAGTATATGAAAGGGGGGGGAACACTTCACAATATAAATCTCCAAGGGATTGGGAACAATATGAAACAATTAGCTAGAGATTTCAACTCCTTTAGTATCAACCACATTTTCAGAGAACAAAATGAACAAACAAATGCACTTTCAAAGGATGGACTTAGTATACCTCCAGGTACTATAATTTACTCTAAAAACCATAATGGAGATCAAATAGAAAACTGAGAAAAGATGGACTACAAGTAAGAATAACATTGAGATAAGTTAATTTTGTATCTTTTCCCATTACAAAAGTTTATAAAAATATTTTATAATTTTGTTTTAAATTAAAAAAATTATATAAAATGAATAATAAAGAGAAGATGTTGTAATTTTTGTATTTTTACTCAATTTTGAGGAAGACAATAGTCAAGAAAATAGTGTGTTCAACACAAGATTGTTTCAAGCTTTGGAGATGAGTGCAATCAACACCTTAAAAATGTATCAAATTTTTCAATATGAAAAATAAAATACAATTTTTTTGCGTGAAAAAAAAACGTGAAATTCCATTTAGCATCAAATAAATTGAAATTCCACTAAGCATAAAATAAATTTAGTACCGTGTAGCAAGCGAGTTTTTCGAAAATTATTAATGTAAATGTGGATAAGACCAATGTCGTGTACTCATCATATAATTAAGTTATATAAATTTGTGAACGAGTAATGTTTTAACTAAACTAGCATTTGGCAATACTTGGAAGGAGTTAAAAATATTTTTGGTAGTTTTTTTAAACATGAAGTACTTTGTTAAAAGTTATTGAAATTATGATGCGTGTTTAGCATTGGTCAAAGTGTGTGTTAAATTATTTAATTCATATACAAATAGGTAGATAGCAAAATGTGGAGGGTTACTTGGTATTTATTAGTATTTTTCTAACACATAAGGTTGAAGTTGTTTTGATAAAAAATTCAGAATGTATATTATCATGGAAATTTTAATATTTAAATATTTATACAAAATATAACATCTTTTTTTTCAAAAGGTGGTATACTATTTGCTAGAGAGATATTTTAGAGGGAAATATGCTATTTCTTTTTTATTTCAACACCAGTATTAAGGTATGGAAAGATTACACAATCCACTCATTTATTACAAAGGGCTCAACAAGAGAAAACATATCACTTATACGATTTGAAATTGGGTGGGAAGGGTAACAATCATTCCTCCCAGCCAATAAAACATAACATCCTTTTATCAATGAGAAACTAGTATCCGTGTGTGTGTGTGTGTGTGTGTGTGTCCTAATCAAAAGTAAGATTGTTAACCCATGTCAAACCAATATCCATATAAAATGAGGGCATCAATGCCAAAAACATTTGTTAGAGAAATCATATTTCTTTTTATTGAAGAGTTGGAGCTGGCATGAGTGGTTTCGAGTCTATACTCATTTTTTATTTAATTATTTTCTCTATTGTTGAGAGCCAATCACAAGTCCAAACCCCATAATTGTTTCTAATATTTTCAATCAACAAAACCTCATAATTGTTTAACATTAATATGTGAGTGTGATAGTGCCTAAGCCCTATTACTATTGTGTTTGTACATCATGCTATAGATTTGAAGTTCGATGTATGTCTTTGTCTGATTTCGATCATTACTATAGATTTTTTTATTCATATCTTGCGAATATCATTGTATAGTTTCTAAATGGTGATTATAAGCACAAGTAAACTTGTAAACCTTGTAGTTACTCTATACATTGCCATCTTCCTAGTTGTGTCACATCACAATCATATCTTTTTTTTGCATTGCCATGTTGTTTAACATATTGCGATGATTTTCTATAGGTCTTGGTTATTTTTTAATGAAATAACCCATTTTCATTTCCAAAGGCACCATCACAAATCACTAATGAATCTACCATGTAGTTTCAACTATGGAATGGCACATTATTGCACACGTTTGTATAATAGAATGCAAGAGTGTTCATTCTGAGAGAATTTTGAGGTGTCATAATTATCCTTCACCATATGTTTTGCATATTCCCAATCATATTCATAGTTTGTTGGGATTTTAGGTGTAACAACATTGGTGGCCTTCTTATTAATGAATCCCAGTAACCCCTAACCCTATAAAAGATGAAGACGATGATGACTAAGAAATTGGAGAAAATGTTTAGTGAAATACACTTTTAGTTGTCTCTTGATCCCACTCCAATTTTCGGGTTCAAGCAATTGAATCAATGCTAAAGCCTCTATAGAATCCACAAATATAAGTAGTAGTAAAATACCATATATTAGGGTTTGTAAGTGTCGGTGTTAAAGTGTCTTGAGGGTTTTGGGTGTTCGAGTAGATCCTTTCTCTTTACTAAGTAAATCATAATTTTGTACCAAATAAATCTCGAATCTAGTAGTATGAAAATTGAGTTACAAGGCCACCATATTGATCCAATTCAATGAATGCCTTATTCTATCCACTTCGAATTCTATGGTGTTCTTAGTTTCCCTTAATAGTCGTTTCTTATGCTAGAAGACCCATCCTTATATTATGGATCATGGTTCTTGTTCCCTTGGCTTTTGACCTGCCTTTTTTCTTCCAATTGATTGGATTTTACCTCAACCCCACATGCATATACTAGGGCCATCAAAAGTCTTATTAAAACAAGTATATGAGAAAAGAAAAAAAAGAGTTGATAAACATGTGTCTATAGTCATGGTTGATCTGTAATCAAGGGACTCATAATACACTCACTTCAACAACACAGGTACTATGTGGAATAAAATTCTGGTTTTTGTTTCTTTCCGTGATTCAAATATCTCTTTGTCCCTTCTAATTGTTGCAAGGAATCTATCTTTGATGGAATTTAAAATGGATTACTTCTCTGCAACACTATCCAATGTTAACTACCAAGATTCTTCATCTTCGTAACCTATGCACAAGATAATGGAAAATAATGAAATGACAAATGAGTTATGATTTTAAGATCCTTGATTCTTAGTCTTAAGCAATGATCCTTTGTCTCTAGAATGTCTTATGGGGATCTTTTTCTTACTACAAATCTGAATACAACTTCTCTGTCAACTTATATGTTCACTGTGAACTTTGTATTCGGGTCTAGTTGCACTGCTCACTTTATGCATGGATGGGTATCCTTGCTCTGTTGGTATTTCCAGGACAACACTCCATACACTGCATTTTAACATCCTTGTATGATTAAGGTTATAGGTAGTGGCTACAACCTATGTGAAACTATTGGAAATTATAATATTGGAATAAGAACAAAAACACGTATATCCTCTTCAACATTTCCAGCAATGCCATGAATTAAAAATATAATGAAAGGGATTTTTGAATTGAAATCAAGTCTAGAAGTTCTATTAATCCATTAGTTATAAATAATATTTATCCACAGAAAAAATGTATTGGACAATTAAATAGGTTCACAAGAACACTGATAAAAATTCCCAACAATCTTTAAAAAATGCCTAGCCACATCTGAAAATGCCAAGGAAACCAGGAAAATGCCCAACAATGTATAAAAATTCCCTAGGAAATGATAAACTCACCTAAATGCAATTATAAATTTTCCCCATGCAACCCAAATTCGGTCCAAGCAAAGATAAATTCACCTAGTTATGTACGAAACCACCTATGCAATTATAAAAAAAAAACTAGGCAAGACAAATTCGCCCTAGGAAATCAATAACTCTTAAAAATTCAATCTAGAAACTCTTACACAAATGCAATAGATCTATAATCGAGTCCATTAATCTCTGAAATTGGAGGAACATCTGAGTGTGGGAGTAAAAGTGTTGTTGGAACTTCCATTAAACAAGAATAATGAACAACACGTTAAATCTACCAATTTAATTTCAAAACGCTATCAGATGTGCATCCATTAAAATACAAATGAAATTCAATTTAAAACATTGGTAGTAATTAAAACTAGAGGAGGAGAAATATATCAAGCACATAACATCAATCACATAATGGACACGATATTTTACCTTGGAAACCCAAATGGAAAACTAGATTTGAACAAGGGTCAGTCTTATTTCGACAATCTTCATTACATTGTATTTCTTACAGCTCTCTTGCTCATTCTCTCCTCCTAGCCAAAAAGATCCTCAGAAAGTGAAAATACAATGAGATATAGGAGATTTGGGGGTAATGGGAAGACCAACAACCACGCCCTTTCATTTTCCATTCCCTCTCTCTCTCTCTCTCTCTCTCTCTCTCTCTCTCTCTCTCTCTCTCTCTCTCTTTCTCTGTTTTTTCTCTCCTGACGTTTTTTATTGTTTTCATTTTTTCTATTTTTCCTCATACTTGTATCATTAATTTTCATTCGTCTTTTTTTTCGTTCTACAAAGTTTGCTACATTGTATTTCATACATTTAGTTGTCGAATGTATTTACGGGTACTAAGGTTTACAGCGCTCTCATTCATATCCATTTCATATCACACCTCTCCACTGAAAGGTTTTTGATCTCCAAAATATAAAGGAAACTAAATTGGATCAATGTGCATTCTATCTACTTCTCTACTTCTATGGAACGTGGGATCTAACTTTGGCTCTTGGCTACAACTCTAACTCTAGCTCTAGATCATGGATCTATATATTGGCTATGGTACTAGATATGGATATGTCTCTTAGAGATGTCTCACTTGTTTCCATTGTAGAAGTATTCTCATTGAATTTTAGTGCCTGCAATAACATGATCTAAACTCTAGACTTAACATCCATTCCCATCCCCCTCTTAAACTTGGAGAAATTCCATCTTGGAAGTTTAACGAAGCCAAGTCAAATGTTGGTCTCTTCCTGTTCTGTGTCCTCCAAGAAAGCGTTATGTGATCCCACATCAATCTACAAGAAATTTATGATCTCGCAACAAATCTATAAGAACTCTATGATCTCACAACAAATATACATGAACAAGTGTGTCTTGCTATCCACTACTAGGATGAGTTACTTCTCAACATGGAAGCAATTATCTGTTTCTTGTACATGCTAACCAACACTCTATATCTACAACAACATCGATTTAATACCTCCTTGGTGTACAATCATAAAACCTTTTAGTGTTTAAAATAGTTCCACTAGAATAATGAACAATCACTCGTTGAGTTTTTTGTTGGTTAGGGGAAGTCTTGTTTCCATTCTTCCTCCCAAATCAATTTTTCTTGAGGCATGTGGTTTTCCCCTCCCAACAATTTGTCCCCACATGGCCTTTATTCCAGCAAAACAAACATGCTTGAGTACCAACAACTATCAACTTCGTGGCCTTTTTTCTTGCAGCAATGACAAATAAGGGATGTGTTTCCATATGCCTACCTCTTGTTCTTTTTGTTCTTGATATGGTTGATTTGATTTCCACCTCTTCTCAGTGCTAGTGTACTTTGATTCTTCAACCTCTTCTCATCGATACCCTTCTTCAGTTTGTCATAATAAGGCTGGGGAGGTAGTGGGATACTACCTTCATTTGCCATTTTTTCTTCTAATAACTTGGCCAACTCTATCATATCTTGTTCCTTTACAAAATTGGTATTCACGGGCATGGAAATTTTCAGTCTGCCATAAAATCCTAGGCTTTCTTGCTTGGCCCACAATACAGCTACAATGGGGCTCAACATACCTTGTCTTCTCTTACCTAGTCCTTGTCCATTGTAGCCCATTTTCCTTAACAATTTTGAATTGATGATGTTGGTATTCTTTTTAAATTCACCAAGTTTCTCTTGAGAAATGTAATGGAAGGTGAACTTACTAGGGGTGTATCGGTCATGGTGTTGGATGTGGTAGTGGATATGGATGGTGGCCTTAATTCCAAGTGATATTGGATAGTGTCTTGTAGCTTTTCCAAGGTATCCTCCTTCTCTAACAACACTTGTTACAGTTGTTTCATCATTTGAGTAAGTATATCTTCTTTCCAACTATACAACTATACAACTATACAAGAGAAAAAAACACATTCTGATAAATAAATTAATTTTTATAAAACTTGTCTGATGCTCTTTTTACATAGGTAATTCTCGAATATATATGACTTATCTCTTTTTTTAAGGTGACTTTTCATAAATTCACCACTCTTAACTTATTATTTAGGTTACATTCGATATATAATTTCATTCTTATTCGTTTTAAATTATTTAATGTATCACATTGCCCTCTTATTTTAAGATGTGTTTTCCTCAAAGCAAGGTAATGACTGATATTGCTGGCTTAACTTCTTTGTTTCCCATGAAGCATCTTCTTCTGGGAAAAGTTTCCACTTAATAAGGTATTCTTTGATTGTTCGAGAACATAGTTTTCTTTCTCTCATATTAACGACAACCTTTGGTTCTAAAATGTGTTTCCGTTCTTCATCCAAGGTAGGAAGTGTCATTTGAGCAGTTTGATGTTGACCCAATAATTTTTAAGATTCAAAACATAAACAAACGTTGTGAATTTAACTCTTATCTGACAACTTCACCTCATATTCTACAAGGCTAATCTTTCAGGTAATTGGATAGGGTCCATAAAACTTGGGAGCCAATTTATTATGTCCTTGTCGCTTAAGAGACAATTGCTTATATGGCTGAAGTCTCACAAATACCCAATTTGCTACTTCAAACTCTCATTTTATTATATGTTGACCTGCTTCTTGCTTCATACAATTTTGTGCCATAATTAAATTATCCTTGAGTACTTGCATTACTCTCTGATTTTCTTCGAGTTGGCTTTTTACTACAAGTACTTCTGCATCACCTTGAATGAATTCCTTCCATCTGGGAGGCACATAACCATAGAATGATTGAAAATGTGTCATTTTGGTCGACTCATGATAGGTGGATTTATACCACCGTTCTGCAAGATGTAACCACCATAACCATTTGTTTTGCTTGTGAGTGATGAAACTACGAAGATAGGATTCCAAACATTTGTTAACAACTTCCATTTTTCCATCTAGTTGGGGATGATAGGATGAGCTCATGTTAAGAGTGATCCCAATTTGTTTGCAGAATTACTTCGAAAAATTGCATGTGAATTTGGCATCTCTGTCACTAACGATCATTTTTGGAACTCCATGTAATTCGGAAATATTTTACAAAATACTTCGATAATTTGTTTAGCGGAGTCATTTTTATTAATAGTGATATAGTGGGCATATTTAGTTAATTGGTCCATTACCATGAAGAATTTTTTCTTGCCTTTATATACAGGTAACCCTTCAATGAAATCCATGGATATTTCCTCCCATTTTTGGGTTGGAATGTGAAGCGGGTAGAGTAGCATTGGAGTCATGAAATTTTTTATTTTGTTTGTTTGCTAGGTGTCACACTTAGCTACATACTTTTGGATGTCTTTATACATCCCCTTCCAGTAGAAGGATTTCCTGGCATTGTAGTAATTTTTGTAAAAAACTACATGTCCTACGACTGGGGATCATGAGATTCTATCAACACCTTGGCATTAAAACCTAGATGTGTGGCTTAAGTAGATCCTTCCTTTATACCAAAGGATGCCATTCCTCCATTTGAACCTTTGACCTTGATTATGATAATTATATAAGTCATAGGTTTCTGGGTCCTTGGCACATTTTCCTCGAATTTCATCCAACCAGTCTAGAACCGTGACTAAGATTGTATAAGCCTTCACCTCTTTATCTTTTTGGGAAAGTGCATCAACAACTACATTGTCCTTTCCTCACTAATGTAGTATCTCCATGTCAAATGTAGCAATTTTTCTATCCATTTTTGTTGTTCAGCTAACAATGTTTCTTGTTGTAGGAGATAGTGAAGACTATTGTGGTTTGTTCTTATCAAGATTTTGCTCCCTAAGAGGTATTGTCTCCATTTTGTTAGAGCGTGTATAATGGAAAGAATTTCCTTATCATACATGGATTTCAAACTCTCTCTCTTATTGAGATTCCTTCTTTCAAATGCTATTGGTTGACCTTATTGCATCAAGACTGCTCCTATCCCGAATCTTGAAGCATCGAACTCAACTATAAAGGGTTTTGTGAAATTTGGGGTTGCTAATACTGGCATAGATGACATAATTTTTGTTTAATGCTTCAAAACATTTTTAGGCTTCATCATTCCATCAAAATAATTTTTTCTTCAATAAATCTGTTAGAGGGGCCATTTTATGGGCGTAATTCTTCACATATCTTCGATAGTACCCTGTTAAGCCTAGAAACCATCTTAATTTTGATATGTCATCTGGTTTGGGCCACTCATTGATTTCCTTGATCTTACTAGGATCCACTTTGACTCATTCTTTTGATATTATACATCCAATAGAGTCCACTTCTTCTTTTCCGAAGGTGCATTTTGAAATTTTTGCAAAAGATTGACGTTCTTCTAAGATGGTTAGTACTTGATCTAAGTGTCGGACATGCTCTCTCCATGTTTTTCTATATATGAGGATATCATCAAAAAATACTACTACAAACTTTCATAAATATGGCTGGAACAATTCGTTCATTGCGGCTTGAAAAGTGGTGGGAGTGTTAGTTAATCGGAAGGGCATTACTTTGAACTCATAATGGCCCTCATGAGTACAAAAATTTGTTTTTTCTATGTCTTCTAGTATAACCCTTATTTGATAATACCCTAATCTCAAGTCTAATTCTGATAAATACCTAGCTTCATGAATCTCATCCAACATATCGTCGATGAATGGAATGGGGAATTTATTATTGATTGTTATCTTGTTTAGACCTCTGTAATCTATGCACAACCTGAAAGATCCATCCTTCTTTCGAACTAGCACTATTGGAGCTGCAAAAGGGATTACGATCCTTGAAATGATTCCAAATTTTAACAAATATTGGGTTAACCTTTCGATCTTTGTCTTATGGTGATGTGGGTATCTGTACAGTTTGATATTGAAAGGTTTTTCCCTTGGTTCTATCTCAATCATGTGCTCAATCTTCTTGTTTGGTGGAATCTCGATCGAAAGCTCTTGGAGCACCTTGTGATGTTTTTGTATTAGCTCTTGTATATATAGGGGTTTGTAGGCATCTCCTTCACATATTAGTAACTTCATCTCTTGACATTGAATTATGTAATTAGGTGCTCCTTTTTTAATCAACCTTTCCATATGATGTGACGTAACCAATTGAGTTTGGGGTGGTTGGAAACAATATAGTTTTTACTTTTTCCTAGCCATTTGAACTTGATGAAGTGTTCTTGATGGTTAGCAGAGTAAGTACCCAATGTTTTCAACCACTGAATTCCCAATACAATGTCTACTCCTCCAATACGTACGACAAAGAAGTCAGATTCTAGATTATACAGTTGCATTTTTAATTTAACCTTGTGACATTTTCCCACATTTTCAATTTTATTGCCATATGCTACCATAACCTTTAGGTTAGGCAATGGGAAAATGAATAAGTTGAATATCTTAGCAATATTAACATTAATAAAGTTATGAGTACTGCTAGTATCTACGAGAATCGAAACATTGTTGTTTTTGATATGTCCCTTTAGCTTCAGTGTTTGTGGTTGGAATATCCCTGTAATGGAAGATAATGAGATCTTTGGTGTATCATCTTCTAGTTTTGAGTGGAAATCATGATGGGTTCCTGTATCGTCCTCAATTGAATCTTCACATTTTGATACTTTTTCTTCTTCGGCTTCACAATCATACATTTTTGGTGGGTTTCTCCTTTGAAAACATCTATGCTTAGGATCCCATTTCTCTCCATAATATTTTCACTTTCCTTCCCTCATCCTTTGGGCTTCTAAACTGGGGTTTTCTCCTTCCCTTAGAGGTGGCAGCATAGATCTTGAAGTTCCTATATTCGTTGATTGGGGAGGATTCCTCTTGGATTAGTTTTTGTCGAAGCTACTTTGAGTGGATAGTTTAAACGTGTTCTCAATGATCTTGGCATTACGTCTTTCCTTATCCATGGTAGAAGTGTGATGTAATTCTAACTCATCTCGAATGTGCAGTTTTATTCCATGTATATATATTTGCAAACGTTGGTCATCCGTTAGTTCTGGAACACGAGTTTCCTTTCTGTTGCAAAGGCAATGTACTCATCTACACTTCCTTTCTGTTCCAACCTGGTGATCTTGGAAAAGAAGTCTCTCTTGGTTACGCCTTGAAACCTCTTAAGCATATTGTTTTTAAAGTTATTCCAACTAAAGGAATAGACTCGAGTTGTCGTCTTCCACCACATGTACCAATTGTATGCATTTCCCTCCAATTGTATTGCGACGTACTTAATATTATCTCTATCGTAAGGTATGTTATGGATGTCAAAGTATTCCTCTGCTTTATTGATCCATGCGATGCATTGCTTTTAGTCACCATCAAATTTGGGTAACTCTAATTTTACCTTTATTTGGTACCCATGTGTTTGGGGTATCAATATTGACAGAATGTTAGGAAAGGAACTTCATGGGGTGGATTTGTGTCGTTTGGATTGGTATTTTAGGTGTATTTGGAGGAGGTGTATTGAAGTGGTCTAGGTGTGGATTATGGCTAGGTGGGGGGAACGAAGTGTGTGATGATATTCTATCCAAGATATTGTCAAGAGACTCTTGATTTTTCTTTTGATATTCCTTTAACGCATTGATGCCTTGCTCTATTCCTTCCTTGAGTCCTATTAATGCATTATTATTCTTGTCGATGTTCACCTTGAGTTTTGTGTACCTTTTGTTGAATTTTTCATCCAATTGGTCCAATCTGGCATTGACATCTCCCATTCCGGTGACTACTAGGATATTCTTCATGACGAACCTTGATTTATTTTTATTGGTTGTTTGAATCTATCCAACCACGTTTTTTTATTATACATAATTATAATAATAATATCTAAATTTTTTGAACTATATAATTAATAATAATAATGATATATTATTATTTAAAAATATTTGTTCTTTAAAAAAAAAAGTGGCCTAGTGGGAGTAGGAGGGAGGAAGGAGCGGGCGGGAGGCAGGATTAGGAGGGAGATGGGAAGTGGAAGTGATGTGGATGAGCATGGGGTAGCCACGACGATGGAGCGAAAGGGAACCATCGATGCAGCGCAGAGGAAATGTGGACGCGAAAGGGAGATGGAAGTCAGCATAGAAACATGTAGGAGTTGTGGTGAGAGAGTGAAAGGGACGTGGACATGGAAGGGAAGAGTGGATGTGGACGTGGGCATGGAGGGAAACATGGATGATGAAGTAAAGAGGGAAGAAGGAGGGGATGAGATGGAAACACAGGAGAAATAGAGGTGGACGTAGATGGTGATGGTGATCCCAGACGACGACGATGGGAGAAATAGGAGTCAACAGGATCTAATACCAATGAAAGAGAAAAAAATGATGTAAGAAAACAAACAATTTGATAAATAAGATATTTTTTATAAAACTTGTATGATGGTCTTTTTACACAGGTAATTCCCAAATATATATTACTTATCGGGTTTTTTAAGGTAACTTTTCATAAAGTCACCACTCTTAACTTATTATTTAAGTTACATTTGATATATAATTTCATTCTTATTAATTTTAAATTATTTAATGTATAACAAAGTTGGCCAACTCTATTATATCTTGTTCTTTCACAAAATTGGTATTCATGGGCATGGAAATTTTCAGTCTGCAATAAAATCATAGGCCTTTGTGCTTGGACCACAAATGTAGCTACAATGGGGATCAACATGAATTTTATTATCTTACCTAGTCCTTTTGTGGAAATTGAACCCAAGTGATAGATCAATTACACTCACAAAATTGCTAATCAAACATGCAAAATTCACACAAAACGAGACTGAAATTGGAGCATAACTTAATATTGTATTGAATAAGTGTACATCAGCGAACCATATGAAGTAATAGGCTGCTAAAATATATAATTACATGATATATTAGAAAGCACTAGGTTTCTATTCAAATTGGTCAAAAAGCAGGCTTACTAAAACAAGTCAAATCCCCCATAGGTGGAAAAAGGACTTTCCAAATCTATGAAGATCCTCACGAATTGGATAAAGAAAGTGGGAAAGATAATAAGTGATGGAAAAACAACTCATTCATGCTTTTTTTTGGAGAAAAGGAAGGATGATTATGTGGGAAAAAAACAAGGCAAGTTCCCCTAGACTAGCTTTTCCTTTATGCCTTAAAACTGTTGTAAAGCAAGGAAACTTTTAGAAAAAGTAGATATGTGCTTTAAGGAACTAGGAATAAATAAGAATTGCTAAATATGTTTCCAGGATGATTCCAAAGCACTCCATAACCTAGTTTAGCAAGTATTGACTTCTAGGAACATGTGGAAGTCAACCAGCATAGAGAGAGAATCTAGGAATCTAGGAATCTAGGAATAAGACAAATGATTTAATTAATGTCAAATATGGGTAACTATGGTTTGATTATTCTAAAACCCCCCCTTAAGCCTGAATTTATGAGTAAATATCAGAAAATTATAGGCCCTAGAAACAAGTCTTAGTCACCCTTTTATATACTGCATGTCCATACAACCAAGGAAAGAGGCAAAAACCCAGTGGGAAAATCCTCTCTTAAACATGGACGAGAAACAAAATTTTGGAAATATCGTTATCAATCATTCTTCACCACATGATCAGCAATCCCCAGCAGTGATTTGAGATTAGTGAAGGTCTTCTAACATAATACTTTTGTGAATACATCTGCTACTTGTTCTGAAGATGCACAATAGAGTAGAGCAATGGTACCATCATGCACAAGCTCCCTGATATATTGCATATGGATCTCAATGTGATTGGTTCTTTGCCTTTGAAAAATATCAATGGAGATTCCAATGGTTCTTTGATTTTCACAATAGATGACTGTTGAAAACTATGATTCGAACCCACATTCTCCAAGTATCCCCTGCAACCACAAACATTGAGTAGCTGCATTTACAACTCCTCTATACTCTGCCTCTGTAGATGAGAGTGCTATGGCATTCTGTTTCTTACTTGACTAGTTGATTGGTCCTTCTGCAAGCATGAACACATATCCCAAGGTAGAATTTGAATATGTGTTGTCACCTACCCAATCATTTTCAATAAATCCAACTAGCTCTAAGTCAGATTTTTCTTTGTAGAAAATCCCATGAGTCCTTGTTCATTGAACAAAGTTTAGGATCCTCTTGGCTTCTATACAATGGATCTCATGAGGCTGATCCATGTATCTCTAAGACACACTAACTGCATAAGATAATTCAGTTCGAGTATGTGTAAGATAAAGCAAACACCCAATCAACTGCCTATACAGTGTATTATTTGCCATAGGAGAAGAACTTGCTTCCTCAAGCTTAACTCCTGAAAGGAATGGAGTCTTTCTTGGCTTGCAATATTTCATGTTGAACTTGTTGAGAAAACATGAAGCATAATTTGACTGATGAAACTTGATTCCATGTTGAGATTGAGCAATTTCGAGACCCAAGAATTGGCTCAACAGTCCCAAATCTGTCATAGAAAAGGCATGGTTTATTGCATCCTTCAAGGAGGAAATCTCTTTCTTTGAGCTACCTGTAATCAGTAGGTCATCCAAATAGAGAACAATAATCATTAAATAACCATGAATCACCTTCAAATATACATTGGTATCATACTTGCATCGAACAAAACTCAATGACAGTAGAAAGACATCAATATTGGCATACCAAGCCCTGGGGGCTTGCTTGAGTCCATACAATGATTTCTTTAACATGCACACTAAATATGGATTGGATACAAAACCTTCTAGTTATGCATATAAATCAATTCATTCAGATATCCATTTATAAATTCACACTTAACATCCATGTGATGTACCTCCCATTGCCTTGAATCTGCAATGGATAGAGCTAGCCTTATGGAGTCCATCTTTGCCACTGGTGAAAAGGTCTAATTGTAATCAATACCATGTACCTGAGAGTAGCCCTTGGCTACAATTATTTCCTTATATTTCAAAGGTTAACCATCATCAGCAAACTTATTTTTAAATACCCACTTACACTTCACTAGCTTTCTCCCTAGGGGGAGATCAACTAGTTCCCATGTGTTGTTCTTCTGGAGCGAGCTGAATTATTATTTCATGGTTGTTTGCCATATTGGATAATGTGATGCATCTTTATATGTCTAAGGATCAGAATCTACCATCAAATAACACTTCTCATCAAAGAGTGGATCTTTCACATAAAGGGCACTCTCAAATTGAGATCTAGCACTAAATAATTTGAGGCCAAAATTCGACGTCTACCATGTCTGAAATTTGACACTAACATGTTGGGTATTCAACACATACACTTTTTTCCTTCCATCGGTGGCATAACGTCGGATCTCCGACCGTCGACTAATAAGGGTCAAAGCTCTGACAGACCATTGTGTCGCATATTCGACTGTTATTCCTTCCGAAGTGCCAACCAAAATTTCATAGACCGACAGAAATATGATGTCCTCTGACCCTTGAAGCGTCGGTCGTCCGATGGACAAAAGTGTCTAAGAAAAGGCGTCGTCGTTGATTTTTAATTTAGACAGTGTCAGTACTCCGACACTAGAAGAGTCGGCCTTTCGACGCAATCTGACACGTTAACCATCAGTCGTTCGATGGGAGGAAGCGTCGGAGTCATGGCACGGCCGTCGGATGGGTTGACCGGAGTGTCGGAAGAACGTCGAAAAATCGATGTCTCTTAATGGATTTAAAAAAAAAATCCAAATATTTGACTTACGGCCACATGGTTTTAGCCTAGAATTTGACTACTGAAGGAAGCTTGGTAGCAAACTAGAGGATTCTATGTCAAGTATATATTTCATCCTTGCACATATCATTTTTCAGAAGAAAAAATAACAGACCTTGTTATTCATATTTGAATCAAAGGACATCATATACATACAACCAACAGAGGGCTTTCAGGCTTTAACATGAGAAAACTGATATGTTGATCCCACTAAAAAATAAAAGATCAGAGACACCTCCAAACAGTCAAAATCAAGGAGAGAGAGAAGCATGAATTCAGTCTTGGATAGACTTTCTCATCATTCCTGATAAATAGGTCAAAAAATGCTGAGAAAATATCAAGGTAGACCACTAAACAAACTAGTCCTGAGCAAAACAAGAAGGCTGAGAGTCTCTTCAATGTCAGCTAAGAACTAATTCAAATCAACATGAAAATAATTTCCAAAATAAACATGAGAAAATTGCTCGTCACAAACTAGAAAATTTTATAATTCGCATGATCAATGATCACACGATCCAAAGTTTCAGTAAAGTGCTCGAGACCCGGGTCCAACAACAAAGCCTACTTGGAGAGACCATCAGCCTGCTGATTATGCTCACAATAAATGTGTTTAATGGTCACCGGATGGACATACTGAAGCAAAGAAAGAATCTCATCACACCAATGACTCAAAGATGGTACATTTAATGTTGCTAATCTGTTGACCCAGGAAATAATGACAAGAGAGTCACCAAAAATAGTAATTAATGGGATCCCCATCTGTTTGCTCACCATAAGGATGGCCCACAGAGCCAGAAGCTCAGCTCTGGTGTTTGTACTTCTGCCACATCCCAAAGAAAAATTGATGGAATAAGAAGCATCCATAAGTATCACAAATCCAGCACCTCCAATATTCTCTGCGACTGCCCCATCAAAAAATCCACATGGGTAACTGATCAATGGACATGGACCAACAAGCCTCCTACTTCTGTTTTTTGTGGGACTGGATACAAATGAATGAGATCCTCAATTTGTTTTAGAAGAGCACAAGCAGAGGGTTGTTTATTGTAAAAAATGCATCTATTTCTTTGTTTCTAGATACACCGGAAAAAGAAAAGAGGAAAATATCTGAAGTATGAGCAAACAGAGATACCTCTGAACCAAAAATCCAAAAAAGAAATGACAGTACAGTGCTGAACAAGGGGAAGCTTATAGTGGTCAGAAAAAATGGAATAAATGATTCTGGGGAAGGAATAGTCCATGAAGAGATGCTGAGTTGTATCTTCACCATTACAGCATAGTACACACAAACTCGGGCCCTGTCTACCACGACGTTGAAGTTGATCCCAAGTCAAAATCCGATTCCTTAACATCAACCAAATAAAGCAGCAAACTTTTTTTGGGATTTTTAGTATCCAAAGTAAATCTAGGACCTGGGACTGTCCCACCGAGCAAAAAGAGGAGACAATACATTCATATCCCTCTGCAGCAGTAAGAACACCCACATATTGATAATGAGACGATAATAAAGAATCAAAATTTTCAGAAAGACGAATCCTTCCATACTCCAACCCAGCTATATAATTCTCCCAAAGGGTCTTGCAATCACCATCCAAATCTAATTTTGCTACTGAGAACCAATAATTTTGAGCAAATGTGGTAAGGTTTCTGGCTTGATCCAGAGTACTAATACCATAATCCTCCAGGTATTCACGTAGGTCAAGTGGAAGCAGGAATGATGAACCCTGACCCACGATTGGATCCAGTCCCAGTCGTATGGCCCTCCCATTGCCAACCTTCCAGATGAGTCCACCTCCCAGCCACGGAAGAGTATGGATAAAGCCCTTCCAAATCACAGAAGCACCTCTAGAGATGAATTATTTCCTACGAAGCCAAGATACCAATGGAAGTCTTTTCATATACTTTACTATCAATAATTTAAACCAAATACCATTACCATTTATTGCATGCCAGAAACTTTTAAGACACAGAGAGAGGCTGAACCAACACAGCTACTTTATACCCCAACCTCCTAGAGACGTCGGAAGTGACAGAGAATGCCAATCTACAAGGTGGTATTTTTTATTTTTCGCAAAAGAACCCCAGAAGAAATGGCAGATATACCTCATTTGGCACATTTGCTACTTTGAAATTTCCTTCAAATTCTGGTTTTGGAGTGTACTCCAAGTCTTCAATGCCCCACCCCTACACACTCAGGAAACAAATGAAAAGGAATTGGAAAACTAAAAAAGAGCAACGATGTTCATAACAATCAATGCAACATCAATCTGCAAACAATAAAAATCCCAAAACATAGCTGAAAGAAATCCCAAAACAAAGGATAGGCTGCCCAATGGGCATAAAACAATGCCAAGTGTTTTTACCTCTTGATTTTTAATAAGATAGCCTTGCCCATCCACCATGTGTGAAATCATCATTATCATGTTAGATTGGACATCAAGGAACTTGAAAGGAAGCATGGTTGTCTCTATATCAAAAACACACACACGAACTTCAGCTCATTGAAGAAGATCTGCTCTATTTTCCAAGGTAACCTTTGAAGAGTCCACTTTAACAGTGTACCATTGTCCACATCTTTCATTTGTAGGATTGCAAAATCCATAAACAAGTAAAGAATGAATGTTAGTTTTTCAGTATATAAAAACTCTTGCTGCAAAGGCTGTTGAATGTAGACTTATGATGTAGAGACAAGCCATTCTTTGTTCAAAAGCATCTTGAAAACATTGAATGTGGACTTATGATGTAGAAACAAGCCATTATTTGTTCAAAAGAATCTTGAAAATACTTGTCTAAGGAAGACAGGTCTGACAAATACCTGTTTGGTTCTACCTGCACCGTGGCCAAAAAAAAATTTGGCATAAGAATAGCAAAATACCAGCAAAAAAACGTGGAAAGACTTATAAGAAAAAAAACTTTGGAAGACTTGTAAGCCAATAACTTGTTAAAGAAAAAGCTTGTCAAGAATGAGTTTGGTTAATAGGTGTGGGCATTTGGTAGCCCTAAAAATTCTAGTGTATGCCCCTCTTTTGGTTACATACAAGTCTCCATTCTAACTTATTGCTTGCATTGCATTTTGCTAACATTAATTGGGTAGGCTTCATAAGCTTCAAATGTATGCTTGTGGCCATTGTACTTTATCCTTTCAACGTTTTCAAGGTTGAGACGATATGTTATGCATATGAATCACATATAACACTACAATTTATGCCAATATATGTCTATACAAAACCTGGAGGATCTCCTTTAATGGACTATCTCCTTCAAAGAACATATCTCCTTTAAGTGGTTTTTAGATTTCCCATGAATGATTTTGTGATGTTGTAGATGATTTTAGTTTTAGAGTGGATGTTTTAACCTCTGTGCTACTTTGAAGTGCATAAGCCAGCACTTCAGAGGCATATTTCCCAGTGGTGGTGAAGAGTGGACATTTCCAGATCTAGCTAGTTGGCACGTTAAATACATTTATATCAGTCTGTAATATTTGCTGATTTATTCCTTTTAGCTTGTCTTGATGATGCTTGTTTTCCCATATTAATTTTCAACCCTAAGGCAACGCTAACTTGTTTTCCCATACTAATTTTCAACCCTAAGGCAACCCTAAGGAATACAATTGATCATCTTCATAGGAATACTGGACAAACATTCAAAGGTAACACCTCTAATCTAGGAATCTTGATTACATCCACATCACTAGCCTTCAACAGACTGAGAATTCAAGTCTAATACTGAAGTAGCTAATCCAAAGAAGAAATAAATAAGAAAGATCAGTAATATGAGGGGATCATCCACCTCAATCATCCAAAGGATGCCAATAGCAACAACACATAAAAGACTCAAGTGATAAGGGCTAGAAAAGCTGGAAAGTGCCCTGACCAGTACATTCACCATCAGTGAATTCAGTAAACTAAAAATGGCCTAAGGCCAAGGTTAATGTTTCTTTGGATAAGCTATCAGCCTTAGTATTATGTTCTCTGAATATGTGAACTGCTTTTAGCTGGATGAAGTAAGGTTCCATATCACGGATACGTTGACACCAACCATCAAGTGCAAGTAAAGTTAGTTATGATCTTCTATTGAACCAATTAATGATGGTTGTGGAGTCACCATGAACGTGCAGAGTGGGAAGGACCATGGATTTAGCAAAATAAAGGAGATTCCATAAAGCAAGTAGTTCAAATATGGTGTTTGTACTTAGACCAACACCCAATTTGAAGCAAAAATAGTGGTCCTGGGTGATCAAAATATGAACACCTATACCTCCAATTTGATTGGCTAAAGTCCCATCAAAGAAGATGTAGGTACAATTATCGAAATAGTTTATTTAGTCAAACTCAGAGGTTGGATGGAGTGGAATAATGAGTACGGGCCTCCTCCTAAGGTCGGGTTTAATGGTCTTGATGCGAACACACATAGCAGCTCTTCATCTGGCGGAGAAACTGGCACCCTACTCTCGGTTCTAGCTGTCTAATTTTCCAGTGTGTTCTGCACTGTGTCCAGGGACGGTATACCAGTAATTTTCGGTGAGGAGAAGATGTTGAACTCTTGCTGCCACGGGTCAACAGAGTTGTCTGCCATGTCTACCAAACCTACTCCCAAATTCACAAAAACCTCCAAATTGAAATGAATTTTCCAAAACGAAACGAGTCGCGACAATGTCCAAATACACTTGTCATTTTTTATTATATATTATAAGTATTTTATTATTATTTTATATTATATGTATTTTATTTTTATTATATGTTATTTTATATTATATAAATTTCCATCATAGTATTAGGATATTTTTATTGGCTTCTTTTGCTTGAAAGTTGAACTGCCTAAAAGTGCACAGATATCATCTAGGACCCTTTAATATTCATAATAACAACTATTGTTATAGCATTTTATTCTCCAAATGAAACACGAAAACCATACTTATCGGTTAATATTTGTGTAGGGATGTTTTTCTGATCTTTCCCATAATTTATGATACTAATGGGATTATATGCAAAAATTTATGTATGCCCTAAGAAATCTTATGTATGCCCGTCTTTTAGTTACATAAAATTCTCCATTCTCACTTATTATTGCTTGCATTTCCTTTACCTAACATTGCCTTTTCCTTTTACTGGCCTAACCCATTTTCAACAATAATAGTTGCAGATTTAATCAAGTGTTTTTCTACCAAGGTGGCTGAGTTAACCGAGTTGACCCCCAACCGAGCTAACTCAGCCTTTGAAACGATTGGAGTGACAAGTTTGGTACCGAACCAAGCAAATCAGGGTATGACTGAATGGACCAGTAACAAAATGGTCAATTTGTCCCAATCCATACTAAATTGACCAAGTGAATGTGGGAATGCACAGGCCACACACATGACACTTTAATTCAAAAAACAAATTAACCTAGAAATATAAACATCTAGACTCTAAACCTACTTCATTGTCGAGTCAATTAGGTTTGTAGGATTCCTATACATCATAACACTATTTGGAGTAAAACACAACTTGCTTTGTGATGCAGGAGCATAGGCTCATGGAAACAAATTCATCCATGGCTTGATCAAAGTCATATGAATTGAGAGATGTAGGGTCTCAACACTTGTAAATTCTTTTATCTTGATTAAAATTTGAATAATATGGAAGAGGACACTTGTCCTTTCCACTCGTAAATGTTTGGATAAGAGTTGTTAGTTTGTTAGTGAGTCGCTGATGACTCATAGGGGTCAGTTGAGTTTATTAAGGACTTTGTTCCTTAATTATAGGATATGTAAACAGAATTAGAATAGAACTGGAGGTTTATTTAATGTAGATCCAAATCATTTAGTTAGGTAGCTTAGGTTAGCTCGAGGAGCTTTTTGTTAGCTCATTTTGAGGTGAGGCAGCTCGCAGAAGCTTGGGTAGCTCGAGAAGGACAGAGAGGGAAGAGAGAAACTAAGTGTTTGCCTAAAATTCACTTTATGAACAGGGTTTTTGTAAAACTAAGGTCTGCATAGAGTTATGGTAGTCGGTGCCTACATCACCTGCCAAGCATGTAATATCTCTCATGAAATGGACCATCTCAATGAGTAACCTTCAAGCATGTAATATCTCTCATGAAATGGACCATCTCAATGAGTAACCTTCAAGCATGTAATATCTCTCATGAAATGGTGTATAAAATAGTGTAAGCATGCTTCAAATGATGCCTCAATGAGTAACCTCCTGTAGAGTGGATGTTTTAACCTCTATGCACCCACGTTGAGCTAATGCAAATCCAAAAGTTCTATACTCTGGCTAAAAACATAGTCTCCATTTTAACGCCAACACAGAGCCTACGATGGCAAGCCAATGGGCTGCGGCACCATTGCTACAATGGCGTAGCCCATGGCATAACTCCCCAAGCTCTAGAAGCTTTCCCGACTTAATTTACAAACAATAAAATCAGAGTGTCATGCATAATCCCAAACCCAAACCATTATTAATGCACAAAGTAAATCCCACATGATGAAAGCCACGAATCGAACCCAGTAAGTCATCAATTCAAAACACAGCATTAAATCTACTACACAGTCCCAAATATTTACACAGTATAATCTTTTATAAACGTCGAATGAAATCATATATACCAAATCACATTGCATTCCTTACATAAAATCCAACGCGCAATGTATTTATAGAGTGAGGCACGAAGCCTCTTTTACAACAATCAAACTATTAAAAATGTTAAATGGCAAAGTCATGAGCTATGGTACCATTACAAGTAATGGTGCAGCCACGGCCCAAAAATTCCAAACCTCCCAACAAGAGTCTATTAAAAACCAAAGCAAGCTACATTATAAACCTTGAAGGTAGAGTCAACAAGTGCCACACAAAACCCCAACCGAGTAAAGTTTTCCAATTCAGAAATGCCCAGAATGAGAGGAGGCAAGTAAATCTTGCTAGCATGCTTACCATGGCCGTGAAGAAGAAATCCCAAATCGATAGTGTAGCCTGTGAAAACCCCAGAGCGCCTTCGCATTCACCTGTAGACAAACCAATGATGGCATGAAAAGCATGACCATGCCATGGAGAATACAACAAAGCAATGCATTTTTACACAGAGTCGATCTAGCTTACCTGTGAATCGATGGGGTCGTCTCCATTCTCCAAATGCGCAGAGGCCACACTAAACCAAAATGCCAAAAACCATATTGCACAAGCAGCTGGTGACCATTAACGCATGCACAAACCCTCAGCTGGTGACCATTAATGCATGCACAAACCCTCACCATATTTTATGGAATCAACATTATACCATATACCAACCAAGTCATATGTTAAACCCTCTATCCTATGGTTTCGCCACCCTTTAAATATCAGCGCAGACTTAGTACTTTGGACATGGTATTTATACCATAGTCTCCCAACCTTATGGTATGAGCCATCCTTAACACTATCATATAGTATTTACAATGTTTATCAAGCCTGTCTATGCAAAACTAGAGAAATTGCGTAATTACATCTATAGATGCGCTACAAAATGAATGATCACTATAATAGCGACTCACAGATATGAGAGGGGGTGAGGCATGAAGCCCTATTCTAAGTTCATGACCCAAACAACGAGTTTCTCATTTGTAAAGTAAGAAGGTTTGTAAATTGAATCCCTGAATAACCCACTAAATGAGGAAGGCTCTGCCTGCATTCAAGCTTGTCCCACAAAGGAGCAAACATCACAGCGCGCACAAAAAACCCTTGTCACAAAAAACATTATATATTATATGTTTTTTTATTTTTATTATATATTATTTTATATTATATGTATTTATTTTTATTATATGTTATTTTATATTATATAAATTTCCATAATAGTATTAGGATATTTTTATTATATCCTAACTTGAATAAAGAACCTTCACATTAATGAGGGAAGAACCATCTACATAACGACACATCCCTATCTTGGATAAATGAAAATATATCTTTGAAGGATGATTGAAAATTTGAGCATGTGAGCTTGTGAGCATGGTGGTGGTGATGATGATGATGATGTTGATGATGATGATTATGATTATGATGTTCATGTCAATGATGACGATGTTGTTGATGATGATGTTGATGATGTTGTTGATGATGATGATGATGATGTTGATGACGACGATGACAATGATGATGATGATGATCCTGATGATGATGATAATGATTGTGATGACGATGATGATGATGATCTTGATGATGATGATGATGATTATCATCATCATGAGGATGACAATGAAAATGATGACGATGGCGACGATGATGATGATGACGACAATGATGATGATGATGATGACGATGATGATGAAGATTATGATGTTGATGTCGATGATGAAAATGATGATGTTGATCGTGACAAAAATGATGATGATGATGATGATGACGAAGATGATGATGGTGGTGATGATGAAGACGATGGATATCCTTAAAATAATGTAAACCTTAATTTTTTTTCACAAAAAAATCTATACTGACCGTCGGATATCCGACGCATATGAGTCGGATATTCAAATTGTTTTTGGTTCACAGACATCGACGATTCGACATTTATGTGTCGAATAACCACCACTATGGGAGTCGGACATCCGACACCTATCCAGCACGGAAGTGTCAGGTAACCGCCACTACGCGCGTCGGAATTTTGACTCCAGAGTGTCAGATAATCAACGGAGTTAGAAATATTTTGTTGTCGGCATTCTGTAGATTGATTGCTATCCAACACATCTGTGTAAAATGTCGGATGGCATCGGATTCTGTCGTCAGATTTTGGGTTCAAATTTTATAGTGTAGTCCTCCTAGTGTCACTAGGATTTCCAGCTAGTTCCCTAGCTGGATGAATGGTCCTTGCTGCCCAATTTGGTCTTGTAGGGATGTTAGGATCTGAAATTAAATAATCATTATCAGACATATCAGAATCATAAAACTTATTATTCTCTTCACTTACAATCAATGGTTGTGGTGGTGAAGAAGACTCTCCAACTTCAACTGCTGCTAAAGGCTCTTCTTCAAACTGAACACTCCTTTCAATGAAAGCTTTGTTAGTGCTCAATTTGGTTAGCTTGTACCCTTTTGAATATTCATAATACCCAACAAATAGGAACTCTTGGCTTTGGGGTTGCAAATCCTTCCTCTTTTCAGTTGGAATTCTAGCCCAAGCCTTTGAGCCAAGAATCCTGAAATGGGTCACATCTGGCTTGTGCCCACTCCAAGATTCGAAAGGAGTCATACCATTAAGCTTCTTATGTAGCACCCTATTATGGATATAGTATGCACATTTTATAGCCTCGGCCCAAAACTTTGGTGGCAAATTTTTATCCTCCATCATTCAAGTTTCCATCTCCTTCAGTGATCTGTTCTTTCTCTCAGCTACACCATTTTGTTGTGGTGTGTAAGGAATAGAATGTTGCATATGGATACCTACGTATTTGAAATACTAGATGAAATTAGACTTGAAATACTCATCACCATTGTCATATCTGAGGATCTCGAGTTTCCTCCCAGACTGGTTCTCAACCAAGGCTCTATAGACTTTGAAAAGTTCAAAAAATTCAAACTTATGCTTTAGGAAGTAAACCCAACAATACCTAGAAAATTCATCTATGAAAGTGAGTGCATATTTGGCTTGAATAATGGACATATGAGGGAATGGGCCAGAAATGTCATTATGGATCAACTCAAGGGGTGCAGAATTTATCTCATGACTAGCTCTCTCATACTTGTGCTCTGGGTGTTTTCCTAAGATACAACCTTGACAGAGTTGGGTGTTCTTACAGATTTGGGTGTTACCATGAAAATATTTCTTGCTTCATTTGATTTTCTCTACAACTGCATTGGGCTCTACCTCAATAGCCATGGTAACCATGTAGAGACCTTTCGCTCTCAACAATATCTCCATATCAGGTTTCCATTCGAAGAAATTGAATGGATTCAAGATTATCCTTTGAGATGATCCTTCATTTACTTTCATTTTGTGTGGTTAATATTTCTGCAACATACGATTAAATATTCATTTTCGAATGGATAATTTCAGTGATATTTGCTTAAGGGAAATGACATATAAAATCTCAACTTTGACTCATAAATGGTGCATACAATGGTTTAGAACAAAGAAAGATGAATATGTACCATTAAAATCATTTAAATATCTCCATAAAAATATATAACATTGATCCAATTCACAATATACATCAGATATACAATCTCCATTGAAATGGGAAATCATCACATGGAAACTAGTCACAACAAAGCTTGGAAATGTGGAAATTTGCATATGTATTTCTTATGATTTCGAATTACATATAATATGGGAGACATATTACAGATCCATAAATCATTCACCCATTATTGGTCATCAGCTGAACTCAATGGGGTGCAACCACCATTCACACAAGAGCACCTTCATAGAAAAACATGGAAATATGGAAGTGGGAATTGTGAGAATGGAAGGAGAGATGGGTCACGAATAGTAGCAGCATCCTATATTCAGAAAAAACTCCACGAAGATCCAAATGAGAGGTTAGGGTGTCCTCTCCTATATCCAACTTGTATTATATGCTCACTCTCTCGAAATTGGCTCACGAGCAAGGTAAGTGTGTCTTCACCGTGCAATGGACAAGCTAATGCTCTTCAAAATGCCAAAGGAAAATTCGCAAATGATCAAAATCAATTTCCATTCCTCAGGAAATATTTTCATAATCCTCTTAAGTTCCTCCAAGCTCAAATTCACTTCCATAGGATTTTTCCAACTCATCCTTGATGTTTAGTAACTTCCATGCCACTTGGCCTTCTCCTCAACCCTTCATCTTCCTCCAAATTTGAATGGCTGGAACCTAGTCCCAAATGCACCCTCTTGGAGAATATTCTTAGCCCTGACATGCCATATCATCATAGTTCTACAATCAGTTCTGCAATCAGTTCTAACTTGTCATAGAATCTTCCATCATTGTTGCCATGAAACGCAGGGAATCTAGCTCCACATGGCACCTAGTTTCTTCCTAGACTCTTCCTCTTCTATGGGGAGTTACTCCTAATCACCCATTTGAATCCTTGGGCTCGTGATATTCCATTTAAAAACTATTCACCTTCCAAGAACATTCCATCACTCATAATTTCTAATTTGGGGTTAAGTAATGATAAGTGTAAGGAAGAATCTAGTCACCTAAGGCCTCCATGGACTTCCAAATGTCCTTATGAAGCAACGCCACTTTATTTTCTCCATATTTATTATTTCTATGCCCAAATTAATGTTTAAATGATAAACTAAAGTTCTCTTGGGTCCCATAGATCCATTATTGTAATATTTAATGCCTCCTCCCCCAACCTAGGGAACTAGTAGGTGGGTGAAACATTGTCAACTAGTAGACTTATTGGGATGGGGACATGACATAACCACTCCTTGAAGTGCTCATTTTATTCTAAAAGATGATCATTAGTGGCCTTCAAGTCCTCCAACATATTTTTTTTTTCTTTACACACTCTAAGTTCTTCAATGTGCTCTTCAAGGTTCTGGTAGTCGCGTTACAGTAAAGGATGCAACATGGATTTGATACCATGTGATCCACAATAAAGGGACTTATAGTCCAGTGACTTCATCAACATGGGTATATTGTGGGATAAAAGTATGGTTTTTCTTTCTATGTGTGATTCAAAGATCTCTTTGTTCTTTCTAATGGCTGTAAGGCCTATATTTTTGGTGGAATTCAAAATTGATTACTTCTTTGAAACACTATCCAAAGTTAATTATCTATAATGTTCCTCTTCATAACTTGCACACACGATACTGAAAGACAGTGTAATGACAAAATAATATATGATTTAATATCCTCGATTCTTAATATTATGCAAAAGATCCTTTGTCTCTTGAATTTATTATGGGGCACTTTTTCTTATTACAAATATGAATGCAACTTCTCCATCAACTTATTAATTCGCTATGAACTTTGTATTCAGGTCTAGTTGCTCAATTTATGCCATGATGGGTATCCTTTCTTTGCTGGTATTTCCGGGACCAACACTCCATACAATATATTTCAATATCCTTGTATGATGAAGGCTGTAGGTAATGGATGCAACCTATGTGTAACTATTGGTAGTGATAAGATTGGAATAAGAACAAAAACAATTTTTATCCTCTTCAACATTTATAAGAATTCCACGAATAAAAGATGTAATGAAAGGGAGTTTTGAATTGAACTCAAGGTTAATAGTTCTATAAGGTTCTAAATAAGGGTTAGCCACTAAAAAATGTCTTGTACAATTAAATAAACACCCAGACAATGAGAAAGACACTCCAACAATGATAAAAATTCCCAACCACTTTTGAAAATGCAAATGCAACAAGGAAATGCCCAGCTATAAGAGCCCCAATTTTGACTTGGATTGTATTAAATCAAAACCATGTAAAATATATAAATATTCTAGTATGGATTCATAGTGTGAATCTCAAGTAAAAGGATTGGCTAGTGAATGATTGGGCATGTATAATGTAAATAATTATATGTGGACCATGTAGTTGGCTTATCAGGCTAATTCAAACACTATGTAAATATTATTTTGGAAAAAAAAAATGGTCCAAGATGGTTGTGTAAATAACAATAGAGGGGATATGTTTCCACTAGAGTGTAAGAGGAAAGTGGACCCTATGGGAGGTTAAATATTCTATTTCCATGTTTCAAAATTAGAACTCATCTATTTGCTTCCATATTCCTTAGATGATCCAATTACTTCAATTTGAATATTAAATCCAATCCTTGAATGCATGTGTGAGGTTGGCGGGGAAAGTATTCTCATGTAGTTATGGAAGCATGGGATGAATATACATCTATGACTAGTGTAATATTCCTTTTTATATGGGAAGAAGTTATGTCAATTGTCTCTTCACCATTATCTTAATTTTTTTTTTATACATCTATGACTGGTGTAAAAGTCCTTTTTCTATTGGAAGAAGTTATGTCAATGGTCTCTTCACCATTATCTTAACCTTTTTTGGGGGTCTACCAAATTATTCACAAGCATATTTTTACAACATATTTTACACTACATGGAGTTATTTTTTCATCTTGTTCTTCTTCCCATTTTCATTACCATTACTAGATTGTGCGATAAACATAAATCAAATTTGTGAAGGAAAATTGTAGATTTGAGTAAAAAGAGATGGTTGTAGGTGAGCGTAAAGGTTGGGAAAGAGAGAATCCTTTACCCATTAGATTTTTCTAACCATAAATGCTTGAGAATCCACAAATTAATGCTACAGGAGGTTTTCCTACATCATACAGTAGATTGGACTCTTTCTACACATACTAGTAAGCATTCTAAGGGTTGTATTTGTTAAACTAGTAGCAACAAGGAAGATTTTCCTGCATGCATGTGTTCTTGCATGCATAAGACTTAAATTAGGAAACCAGTTGTATTTAATTTAATTTTCCTAAGTTTACTTTGGAAAATAAATTAAAGTGATCTAATTTAACTTTAATGAACCACTAGTTAAAGTGAAAGTGAAATTAGGGGTTTTGCTTTACCACTAGTTAAAGTGAAAGTGAAATTAGGGTTTTCGCTTTACCTAAAGTTATAAAAGATAGATCAATTGACAGAGGATTTAGCTGAGAAGACAGAGGAGTGAGAAACATGATCATCGAGCTTCGTATAGCTGGGCCATACACTCACGCAGGAGGGTGTTGAGGTTTAGCTGGGATCTTCCCAATAATTCTGTCGGGTACTGCATTCACCAGGTTTGGGTGAATTTGCAGTGATTGTAAAAGTTCCATATTTTATCATAATAAAATCTATATCTGACTGTTGCACCGTTTTTCCCATCTTGGGTTTTTTCGGGGGTTTCCATACCCAAAATAATAGTGTCAATATTATGATGTGATGTTGTGATTTATTTCTCAGTTTTATATTCCACTGCATACTGTAAAAGATATTCATGTGTGGTTATCAATTGATATTTTCATGCATTGTTTATCCCTAGTTGAATATTAAAGGAAAATTTACATGTTATCAGAGCTCTGGTGAGCTAAAGCTAAGATATTTTCAGCAATAGTGATAGATCAGGGGCAGATCTATAGGAAGACAAAAACCTAGATTTCCAGATCTAGGGTTTGATAGGTACACTTCACTATGGTCACATAGTTGAGAGTTGAGGATAGAATCCAGGGTGGTCAAAACTTTCCTACACGGAAAGAAAGGATCACAAGGATCCTGGACGTTAGTGATGCATAGGATCACATTGACTCCATGAAGGTTGCACCCACAGATCTGACAGATCTAGCAGCTTGGAAGAAGATTGATTCCATAGCCATGCTGATTATCATGGATGGAGTGAAGGACCATATAGTCCCTCACCTTTCTAGTAAGAAGACTGCATTAGAAATGTGGAAGGCTTTGGAGAGTATGTACCAAAGAAATAACGAGAACCAGAGGTTGGTGTTGCAAGAGAGGATGCATAGCACTAAGATGACCAACGGAGAAGGAGTGGTGCCTTATCTCATGAGGCTCACACAGATCAGGGATGAAATTGGAGCTATTGGATTTAAGAATAATGATGAGGAGCTAGTTCAGATACCCCTCAATGGCTTCTCTGAGACATTGGAAACCTTTGTCAAAGGTGTTGTGGCTAGGGAGAAGCCCCCTGATTGGAAAAGACTATGGGATGAATTTTTGTAGGAGGAGACCCACATGAGTCAATGATCAGGCTCATCGATCAGTTCCCCACAGATTGTGGATGAGGAGGCTCTAGCCCTTACAGGGAAGAGAAAGGGGAAGGAAAAGAGGAAGAAGGGTGGTAAGAAGAACCTTGACATTTCAAAGGTCAAGTGTTTTATCTTCCATAAGCAGTGACACTTTCCCTCCTAGTGCCCAGACATGAAGAAGAAGAGTAACACTCAGATGGTTGGATCTGCAGAGGTGGATGTGTTCAACAGGAAATTCGATGAGGAGTTTTGCTTGATAGCTTGCATGGAAAGCACCACAGGGAGCAGCATATGGTACATCGATAGTGGATCATCTAGTCACATGACTGGACAAAAGAGATTCTTTAGAGACTTGTATGAGGGTGGAATAGGGATCCACGTTGAGCTGGGTGATGATGCACAGTATTAGGCGCAGGGAATTGGCACTGTTTCACTTGAGAGGGAGTCTAGCAAACCCATCAGTTTTACTAATGTGTTATATGTTCCAGGACTGACCAAGAACCTTATATCAATCTCCACTCTGGAGGACAAGGGATATCAGGTGAATTTTCATGACCATAGAGTTTATATCAGGCCCAAGGGGTTAGATAGGAGCTTGGATCAGGTGATTGGAAGAAGTAGCGGGAAAGTGTACAGATTACACTTTGAGCCTACAAAGGCTCTAGTTAGCGGTAGCAGCAGCACCAGTCAGGATGAGTTGTGGCATAGGAGGATGACACACTTACACCATGGAGCACTGAAGCATTTGAGACATGCAGTCATTCGAGTTCCTCAGGTACAGGAGGAAAAGCATAATTGCTGCAAGGGTTGTGCTTTGGGGAAGAACATCAAGAAGCCTTTCCCATAGAGTGAGCACAAGTATAAGGATCCCTTGGACTTGGTGCATTCGAATGTATGCAAACCTATGAGTGTCCATTCGTTCAGTGGTTATAGTTACTGCATAAACTTCATTGATGACTATTCCAGGAAAACCTGGATCTATTTCCTGAAGGCCAAGTCATAGGTCTTTGAGAGGTTCCAAGAGTTCAAGACTCTTGTGGAGAACCAAACAAGAAATAAGATTCAAGTGTTGAGGATATACAACGGGGGCGAGTACATTTCCAATTAGTTCATGGAGTATTGTTCGGCTGAGGGGATCAAGAAGGAGCACATTGTGCTCCATACCCCACAATAGAATGGAGTTGCAGACTGGAAGAACATGAATATGGTTGGAGCAGCCAAGGCCATGCTATTTTATCAGGGATTACCACCATTCCTCTGGGTTAAGGCATACAGGACTGCAGTATACATTCAGAACATGTGTCCCCACACAGCCTTGGGGAGGAATTCACCAGAGGAGGTCTTCACAGGAACTAGGCCAGATGTGATTCACATTCGCATATTCGATAGTGTCTACTATTGTCATGTTCATGCTGACAATAGGAAGAAGCTGGATCATTTTGGAGAGAAGGGGCTACTTGTTGGGTACAATGAGATTTCGAAGGCATATATATTTTACATTCTAGTTCACAAGAGGATTATTATGAGAAGGGATATCCAGTTCGATCAGGACAAGGCCTTATGGAGATCTCTGGAATTACCAGCAGAGCAGTAGCTAGCACAGGAGTCGGTAGTGAAGTTGAAGGAGCCATATGTACAAGTACATGTACAGACATAGAGCATAGGTTCTGGTGGTTAGAGGGAGTCAGGTGGATAGGATCCTTTAGTCATTGACTTGAAGGATGAGCTGTAGCAAGAGATGGGTATCCACTAGCCGCAGCAGGTTGACACTAGGCCAAGGCCTAATGGTTTAGATCCATAGTGCAAGATTCCATGCAGGTAGATCCTCCACAGATATATTTTAAATGGAGTGTACCACCAGAGAGGCTTAGTTATATGGAATTGATGACAGAGTTGATTAACTATTAACCTTCCATCTTCGTGGAAGATGCACAACATGATGTGTGGCAGGAAGCTATGGTTGAGGAGTATGAATCCATTATGAAAAACCAGGTATGGGAGGTTGTGTCGAGGTCGCAAGGGAAAAAGGTGTTGGGATCCAGATGGAAGCATGGATAAGTACAAGGTGCACTTCATGGAAAATGGGTTTTCACAAAAGGAGGGTATTGATTATGAGGAGACCTTTGCCCCTGTTTCCAGGTATTCTTCCATTCGGACCATTATCTCACTAGTAGCTGAGCTGGTTTGGTGCATGCATTAGATGGATGTCAAGACTGCCTTCCTTAATGGAGTGATAGAGGAGGAGGTGTATATTGAACAACTGGAGGGGTTTGATGTGGAGAATAGGGAGATGCATGTATGCATACTGCATTGAGCTCTTTACGAGATCAAGAAGGCACCTCAAGCATGGTACTCGAGTATTGACAGCTATGGGATTTCAGTGGAGTGAGGCTGACCACAACCTGTACTTCTTGACAGGTGAGGTGCCTCTCATACTGGTCTTATATGTGGATGATCTATTTTTGACAGGAGATGAGAGGCTGATTGGAGACTGTAAGTCCAACCTTGCAGTAGAGTTTGAGATGAAAGAACTTGGGCTGATGCATTACTTTTTGGGCTTGGAGGTTTGGCAAAGAGATGGATGCTTCTTCATTGGACAGGGGAAGTATGTAGTAGAGATATTGAAGAGATTCAGGATGGAGGAATGTAAGCCTATGGAATACATATAGTTTCCAACTGGAGGAAGATTGATGCATCAAGGTCAAACAGATTTGATCCTACCTTGTATTGTCATCTTATCGGACCACTTATGTATCTGGTCAAAACTCAACCAGACATCAGCTTTGCAGTAAACTCTTTGAGTCAGTTCATGGTGGACCCTTGAAGATTGCATTGGACGTATGTGAAGCACATACTTCCCTCCATCAGAGGTACAGTGGAGTATGGATTGGTTTATGAGTGCAGGGGGATTGTATAGTTAGAAGGTTTCTCAAATTTTGAGTGGGGAGGATGTGTAGAGGAACGGAAGAGTACTTCAGGTTGTTGTTTCAGCATTGGATCAAGGGTTGTCTCTTGGTTCAACAGGAAGAAGAAGTTAAGTGCATTGAGCTCAGCAGAGGCTGAGTACATGGAAGCCAGCATGGCTGCTTGTGAGGGTATGTGGCTGAGGAAGTTACTTGCAGGGTTGTTTGAGTGTGAGCTAGAGGCTACAATAGTTCACTGTGACAATCAGAGTGGAATCAGTCTATCTGAGAATCCATTGTTCCATGACTAGGGCAAACACATAGACATCAGATACCACTTATTGAGAGATTGTGTTCAAAGGGGAACCATTCGGTTGGAGTACATACAGAGAGATGAGCAGGTGGCAAAATTTTTCACCAAGGCACTTTGTAGACAATTTTTTGTGAATTTCAGGGATAAGTTGGGGTTGCTACCGAATACCTTCCTTGTTGAGAGGGAGTGTTAAACTAGTAGCAACAAGGAAGGTCTTCCTGCATGCATGAGTTCTTGCATGCAAAAGACTTAAATTAGGAAACCATTTGTATTTAATTTAATTTTCCTAAGTTTACTTTGGAAAATAAATTAAAGTGATCTAAATTAACTTTAGTGAACCACTAGTTAAAGTGAAAGTGAAATTAGGGTTCTCGATTTACATAAAGTTATAAAAGAGATATCAATTGGTGGAGAGAACACACACACTTGTATTCGGACAGAGATAGGATACAAACAAGGAGAGAAAGTCAGACAGCGGATTTAGCTGAGAAGACAGAGGAGCGAGCAACAAGATCATCGAGCTTCGTATAGCTGGGTCGTACACTCACACAGGAGGGTGTTGAGGTTTAGTTGGGATTTTCCTAGTGATTATGCTGGGTACTGTATTCACCAGGTTTGGGTAAATTTCCAATGATTGTAAAAGTTCCATATTTTCTCATAATAAAATTTGCATTTGACTATTGCACCGGTTTTCCCATCTTGGGTTTTTCTGGGGTTTCCATACCCAAACTAATAGTGTCAATATTGTGATGTGATGTTGTGATTTATTTCTTAGTTTTATATTCCGTTGCATCCTGTAAAATATATTCATGTGTGGTTTATCAGTTGATATTTTGCATGCGCTGTTTATCCCTAGTTGAATATTAAAGGAAAATTTACAGTATTTCCTGAGGGAAACATGGATTGGTGAAGGGAAATTCCTTCATTGTGTTGTGTGGTGCAATAGAAAAGAGTTTCGTGATTGGGACGACTGAGTGAGATCTATGTAAATTCTCAGAGGTGACTAGTTTGGATAAGCATGAGAGAAAATGGGTCGTGGGTTGAGAAAGAGAAGATTATAGGTGTTTCCTTCACCCTTGGTGGCATCACATCCCATATTCGGGATGGTATTTGCAAATGACACCTACAATTGGGTGGAAAAATCGCTCTTACACAAATAGTTGCTTGGATCTTCTTTTTCAAAGATAAGTATTCTATTGTATTTGAATGTGAAATGATTTTATTTTTTTCATGTGATAAAAATACTTGGTTATGCATGATGTGTGGGTGGATGGAGTTTTACTCCCATTGTGTTTTACATTCACGAATTTCTTCATGCATTTCTTATTTATGAATTCATATTACTGCCCATCGGGTGAAATTTATATTCTTTAAATTTCATAAATACCCCCCTTTGTTGGTTAGAATGATGGATGGGGATGTAAAAAAGTGGTATCATATATATTGGTTGTAGTACTGGGGATGCATGGGTCA
The DNA here is from genome assembly GCA_001517045.1 of Pseudotsuga menziesii. Lineage (NCBI taxonomy): Eukaryota > Viridiplantae > Streptophyta > Pinopsida > Pinales > Pinaceae > Pseudotsuga > Pseudotsuga menziesii. Next base: position 750,520 of record LPNX010772894.1, on the reverse strand, counting down.
GAATTCAGAATTACAGTAAGAAAGTCAGATTTTCATAGGAATTGTTTAACAAACGATTCTATGAAAATCCATGATTTTAATTCTTAAAGGGTATTTTAATGGAATGGTAGATTAGATAAAGAAATTTGGGATCAAAATTTGCGGAGCTATAAGTGAGAAATTTTATTTCTATTATGCGATAGATATATTTATTGAATGCAGGAAATAACTGAATCATTTTTTTAACAAATCCTGTTGCAAAATCAAAATTTTACAAAATTACAAAAATATTAAGAAATCGAGAAAAATTGAGATGAGCCCAACCCATTCCACATGGATAAAAATGTGACGTGGAGGAGACATGTTGACAGTGGGTATGATATGGACCAATGACATCATATGGAGGCATGGGTTACAAGACCCAAAGAAAGGTCATTGGAGGAAGCTTATCACGTGATACACTTCCTAGGTCTGTGACCCAAAATTCTTTCACTCATTACATAGTACTTGTACTAGGTCTGTGACCTCTTTGAAGAACTCAATGTTCCTCTAATCAAATTTATACCGAGTCTCCTCAGCAATCTCAGCCATCCTATCCACCAACAAATTATAGTTTTCATCAGTTAGACCATTTACACTGACATGGGTAGCATATTTAACAACCTTTTGTTTCTTATGTGTTTTCTTCTGTATCTCCACAAATTTCCTCTTATCCCCCAAATATGGATCGGTTGGATTAGCACTCAACTCCTTATCACTATCATGATGTGAAGTGAAATATTTTATTAATCTATGTCCACACTGCTGGGTTCCAGATGTACCTTCTCATCGTGAATCAACTTCAGCAGATAACTGGTCATCTGCGATAGGATGCTTCCATTTCTCTAGCCATTCTTATATAATAACATCGATAGCTTCCTCTGGTAGCCTAAAATATATTTTCAACCACTAATTCTAGATGTCATATCACAGTGAATATATATGTAGTGAGGACTCGCGATAAACCTGATGATGTTCTGATAGCGCTACATGGTAGCAACTTCAATCCATGTAATCTTCTCTATATTATGTCTGAGTACTTTGGTATGCATGAAGAAATCCACATTATTTTCCATTGTTCCTTCTCTTCATCTCAAAGAACCATAAATCTTGATATCGAGCCCCCCAATAGGGGACATTAATATCCATTCCCTCGTAGTTCGGTGGATTTTCCTAGGAAACAAGAGAAATGAGAATTAACAACCATGAATAACTAAATAAATTACCTTTCTCTTGGGATTCAACACCATCATTCAACATCTAATTCAACAAGAACATTTCCAAATTCATCTGAACACCAACAACACACTGCTCTGTCACTACAATGACTCTGATGGTGCATTGAGTGAGCCTCATATTCCGTAGCAACTTGATGGATATTACCTTATTCATGAATCAAACAACCCAGTTATTAATAGAGGAAATTTCAAATCATGTCTTATATCTGGCCAACACATGCTTCTTTTTCATTCGTGTAGTTAGATTCGTGTATTTCTCCTTTCCAACAAAGAACTGTGCCAAATCCACCCCATCCTTGGGTAACCTAGTAATGTTGATAATTAAGTTGACGTCGACATAAAACTTGGTGTCTAACTAGAGACACCCACCATGGAAACATACCAACAACTACTTGGCATAAGTGTTAAATTCTGTAATTTGAGAAAAATGGGGCATATGAATTAAAGATAAGATGTTATACTTTTCAGTCTGCATTCCCACTCCTTAGGGATCAATTCAATTGGCCCTCCTTTAACAAGTTGTACTAATTCCATGTATTGATCCATCTAGAACTCCTTATACTTCAATAAATCATGGTCATAGAATGCCAGTTTCTTCAAATTATCTATGGTACTTCCCTTGACATGGAATCCCTTTGGAATCGCTGGCTCAATCAACATATACTTCATATTTTTATTGATCTTCACATGCTGTGCATCATCCTTTCATGGAGGTCAGCACCCTGGAAATATGGTCGCATACCCTGAACTAAAAGCCTCATCATCATGGTTTACTTTAGATCTCATTTCTGGGTTGGTTACCCGACCCCTAGTCTGTTTATTCTTTGGTTGATTCACAAGAATAGGCATTGAAACCATTTCTGGTTGCTCTTTGACAATTGGAATAGCAGGCAGGGTGGAAAAATAGATCCCAGAGCAGTACAGAAGTTGGATTCATTAATTTCCTTAACACGAATTTGGAAATTCATAAAGTTCGGCTTCGGTAATTGTTACATATCTAGCTTCCTCGAGACACTTTGAAAAATTGACACAATGAGTTTGGATGGTGGCCCAACTTCCCTTTTTGAATTTGTTGGTGCATGTGGCTGGCTTATCCGATCACATGGTTAATTAATATGACTAGGTCTTGGTAATGATTATGAGGGTGGAGGCCAATCCATTTACATGCTCAGAGCCTTTTTCGGGCATTTATGACAAGTGTGTACTAACGTCGCCACTATGTCCACCATAAAAGTTGTTATTTAATGAGTAATAATTACTGACTTGACATGCCATATTTATCGAAAATCCCAATTGCGACACAACACTAACCTCTATAGATGAGAATCTAACACTATACCAGTACATCAACTAACTATATACACTATTGCGACTTTCACACAACTTTTATAAAACCCCCCTCTCCCCCTTTTTTTACATACAGATTCACTCGAGGAGAATGTGGATATCCTTATAAGGTTTTAGTCGTCTCCCATTCATTAACCCTTCTAAGTGCATCAAATCTAACTTTTGCAACTAAACCATGATGCCCTCAATAGTAAAATTAAGAAGTTATGGACCTAACCATTGTGTTCAAAGCTTACCTAGATGCTTCAAAAACTTACTCACTTAAAGAAGGACTAGATCCACATGCTTGAATTGATTCCATTTAATGTGTCGATCAGGCCAAGCCTTTTATGTCTATTTTTCCATGCACTGATGATATCCCGCAATGAAATGATCTATTTTGGGCTTTAATAACTGCGAAAACCTTTCCTCAATAACACCAATAGTAGACACCCTTAAGGTGGGAACAATATATTCCATGGGAATAACAACTTCTTTCCCATAAAATAATGTGAATGGTGTCTGCCCAGTTAATTACTTATAGGTTGTTAGGAAATCCCATAATACAACACATATTTTTAAGTCTCAGTTATCATGGTTCACATTACATACATTGGTTAGTGAATTCTCCAATATTTTGTTAAAGGCTTTGATAGTACCATTTGCTTGGGGATGATAAGGTTTAGTCTTCCTATGCTGAATTTGGAATTACTCTGTCATCACTTCTATTATTTTTTTAACAAAATGAGTACCTTCACTACTACATTTCGATCTAAAATCCAATGGTTACTTCCGACAGCGCGTGGATTTATCTTGTTAAACTTACCAAAAATCAAAAAGATACATTTTTTTTTGCAAATGTGGCCACAAGCGTCGGTTAAGCGACGACTATTTGATTTGTGAATGTTCAAAGCGACGGCTATTTGATTTGTGTTAATGTTCAAAGTTCGTGTTGATGTGTGAAAATGTTCAAAGTTCGGAAGCGTCGCTTAAGCGACGGAGGAACCGTCGGTTAAGCGACGGCGCACTATTTATCACGGGATAAAACAATGTTATGCCTCGCCCCACCACAAAAAACAAAAAACACAAATTACAACCCGCGGCCACAAATAAACCTCGCGACAACACCAGTGAAAGAAAGAGAGGAGAGGGGTCACAGTGGATAGATGGCACACAGGGGAGTATTAGACAGTGGATAGATGGCACATAAGAGATGGGTCACAGTGGATAGATGGAAATAAACCTTTAACCCATTACAGCTGTAGAGGAGGGGCCGAAGAGGAGAGGGTCTAAGAGGATAGGGCCGTAAGAGTATTGGGATAACTAGACACATTTCCATATCAAGCCCTCTTTTGTTGAAGGAAAGTTCAACCAAACCAGCAGCTGAATTGGTCAAATTGAATCCAATGAGTGAGTATGCCGCCAGGTCTGGATGATTAATTGATTCTAACCATGAAGGGCATAGCAGCTGGTATGCAGAACACTGGTTAGAAGGGTTTTGGCAACAGATTTTCTCATGTTAGTACTATATTGGGAGTTTGTTGAGACCTGCTTCACAGGGGCGTTATTCAGATTCCAATGTTAAAGGCATCTTTCTA